>CAUJNA010000407.1:2500-57500 GCA_963377175.1 Effrenium voratum | reverse complement strand
CTGCAGGATGCCTCCTCCTGCCACACCTTACCTCCTTGGACTCCGAATGGGCCTGGACAAGAGTCTGCTTCAGGAATTGGATTGCAAATGCTCATTTGATCCGTTGCGAGGGCCAAGCCTTCAACGGATGTGAACAATTCCATTTAGTTACCCCGGAATCTTCAATTTCAAAGGGAGCTTCAGCTCAAGCATCAGAAAGCCTGTCTCGCGAGAAACGGGGCTCACCTGGCCTCAAGCTCACTTCTTGTCTCGTTGGCATGTAACACGGCAACTACGTTGCTCGTGCCAGGCCAGCCATCAACCAGAACGAGCTCAACACAGGCTTCGTGGTTGCTGGTCAAATCGATGGGCCCAAAACCGGAAAACCGAAGTCGGAGTGACTTAACATTGGCTCTTTCGCACACACTCGGTTCCTTTTGTCGTTAGAAGGTCCAGCTGACTCCTGGAAAAGGGTTTCAGGGGGTTCAGCCGCCTACAATCGGGGCCCAAATGGCGCCTGCGCGGCCAAGTTGCCCAAGAATACACAACTCAAGATGTTGGGTGTGTCTCAAAACTCGGACCCCCAGAACTGGTTGCCTTGCTTTTCGTTTCCTTCCAGCTGAGCTTTGCTTTCGGAAGGAAGCTCCCGTGCCGAGACCCTGGGTCCACAGCACCGCTAGAGCGCTACGTCCGGGGCTCAGGACCGGCGATTCCAGAAGGCCCAGGGCAAGTGTCACCTCACGGCCCACGGACCCTGCAGTCCGAGTCAATCTTCCATGGTACCCTAATTTTTGATACTGTACCTGGACATAGGGTCAGGTCGACGCCGTCGAGGCTGGACCACTGGGAGTGGTCCCTAGTGGCTTGGGTTCAAACTCCATCAAACAAGACAAGTCCCCGGTGGCCACAAGCAATTGCAGCTTTCTATCCGAAGATCCTGAGCATGAGCGCCGTGATGTCGTTGCGTCAACCACCCCGGCGAAATCCGAAACAATTGCTCGAAGTGCCCAAGATGCAAACTGCACTTTGAAACTGCGCACTTGCAGGCTCCAGGATGTAACTTTTGCAAATCAACACCGTCATAGCACATCCTAGCGTCTGCAAGGACAGCTTCATGCGTTCAAAGTACTGGCACCATTCAACGGTGTCAAGACCAAACTGAGGATCGGAATCTGTCCTGCTATAATTGTAATAGGCGAAAATGCTTAAGATCCAAACTCTAACCCAGTCAGGGAACCACTTGTGCTTTAAACCTGCCACCACAGGTCGCCCAAAGTTGCTCTATTCTGCTTCTAGCTCAGGCGCATCGCATCAAAATGCGGCCGTTTGCTTGGCACAACCGGACTAATTATCAGTCTGAAGAGGACACCAGCACTTCAAAACTGGGCCAACTGACTCACAATCTTTGTCTTGCCAAAACAAAGTTTCTCTTGCCAAAACCAAGCGGCATTCCGCGCAGCTTCCAGCAAGGCAGTGTTCCCGTTGTTCCCCCGGCACCACCATCTACTGGATTTCCGAGCTGGAAACACTCGCGGTGGCTCGTAATTTAGGCCCGGGCTGCATAGGGCCTCACCTGAGCCGACCCAACAGTGAGCTTCCAACGGAGCCCTCCCCAGAGACGCAAAACACACCGCTGACAAACCGGTGTTCAGAAGTGAAAATGGATCCCCGCAACGGGTGCGGATGTCGCTTCCAATTCGCTAAATTGGCCATTGGCGGTCACCGAATAGCCCCCCAATATATCAGGGTCCTATCCAAGGAACAAAAAAGCGACCTTCATAACCCCTTCATAACCTCCCAATAACACACGAAGTCAAAGGCGCCGTAAGAATCCTGGACTCGTACAATCTCCCTTCGAATTGAAAGGAACCACCAGGAAGCACACGGGGGATCAATATTCCTCCCCCCCCCCCCAAATGACCATGGGTAACTTTTCCCATTTAGTGGGAAATATCATCATTGTCGTGGCTTCCCCCAATGGTCATCCCATGTATATAAAGGACCTTTTGATCAACCCCCACGTGTTGCAGGCAAAACTGACTTGGGCGCGTGCCGCGGGCACTCGGACGCAAATGTCCACGAACTGCTCCGCCACAGTGGTCGAGTAGCTGGACTCCATGTTCCTCGCGCGAAAACATCGCACCGAAAACTGGTTAGCCTATGGAAAGTCCAAACCATGGGAGGAATTAGCTACATGTTAGATTTCCCCAGAGGAGAGCATTTTTTAATTCTATTGCCTCCTGCTACCTGTGGCTAAATCTGGCTGAACGAAATACCCTCCTTGACTACGTGTAGAATCAAAGTCTGCTTGTGGCTTTGATCCGAGCCCGACGCCGGTACAAATGTGTCAGTGGACTACATTGACTGACTCCTTGATTGTTCTAATCACACTGTCAATTGAGCAAATGAACTGCGCAATGAAACAAGCAAAATTATGTCACCCGCAAAAGTGCAGCGAGAAAGTTGTGCACTAGCACATCGTTGGTCCTCTAGAAAACGAAATGAAAAAACGGAAAAGAGTGGCTTCAAAACATGGCCAGGCGCCCTAAGATCGGGTGAATACCTAGGTTCTCCTTTACTGCCGACCAAAAGTGGTCGCCAAATTCTGAAATGGCGGTTGACCCCTGCCTCAAGAGGGGTTGAGGGCAAAACCTCTGGTTTGATTCCGAACCTCTCCTCGTTTCCCACTTGTTGCAAAAGATCAAGCTGATGTCCGCTCCAACTGTCTTCCATGTCAGCTCCATCGACTTCCCTGTTCAACAGCAAACTGCTTGAACAGCACACTGCGAGTGCCATACCAACAGAAAGAAAGACAAATGAACGAGCGAGCAAGCAAGCAAGCAAGCAAGCAAGCAAGCAAGCAAGCAAGCAAGCAAGCAAGCAAGCAAGCAAGCAAGCAAGCAAGCAAGCAAGCAAGCAAGCAAGCAAGCAAGCAAGCAACAAGCAAACAAAACAAACACACACAAACACACACACAGACAAAAAAAAAAACAAGCAAGCAAACAAACATCCAAACCAACAAACAAAACAAGCAAGCAAGCAAGCAAGCAAGCAAGCAAGCAAGCAAGCAAGCAAGCAAGCAAGCAAGCAAGCAAGCAAGCAAGCAAGCAAGCAAGCAAGCAAGCAAGCAAGCAGCGCAAGAGCAACGCAAACAAAACAAACACACACAAACACACACACAGACAAAATAAAAACAAGCAAGCAAACAAACATCCAAACCAACAAACAAAACAAGCAAGCAAGCAAGCAGGCAAACAAGCAAACAAACAAACAAACAAACAAATAACAAACAAACAGCCAACCAAGCAAACAAGCCAACAGGCAACCAAGCAAACAAGCAAACAAACAAACAAACAAGCAAACAAGCAAACAAACAGACAAAGAAACAGAGAAGCAACCATACAAACAAACAAACAAACAAACAAACAAACAAACAAACAATCAATCAATCAATCAATCAATCAATCAATCAATCAAACAAACAGAGAACCAAAGAATCCCTTGAAGTCCTTGCTCGAGACGTGTCTGGAAGAATCGTCCGATGCTAGAACATCTCTCCGCAATGCAGGTGTTTCAGGACAATACTTGCAAACCTTCTGAGAGGCGAAGGTTAACATCGCCCCGTCCCAGTGTGCCTGCTGATCTCCCCCAGGATGAGCAGGTACCAGGCGAAGTCCTGTCTACTGAAGCTGACGCAAACAGCAATCAATGGGCATGGGCTCTGCTGGCACACGGGGGTGCAACGCGCAAGCCGGGGCAAACCGATCTAGTTGATGCTTCAGTCATGGTTACCATGGCTGCATGCTCTGATCCAAGCAGGTTGACCTATCTCGGTTGATGTTTCATGGGTTAAAATCCCGTACCCCCAATGCCCACTAAAATAGGTTCTAAAATGGGTGGTGCACCTACCCCAAAATGGTACCATTGGCTTTGACCCACAGCCATGTGATTTTACAACTATCTGGTGAAGAGTTTAAAACAGCTTTGTAGAGGATGCACGCCCAGCCGTGTCAAATTGGACTCTGCAATTTTGCTATCACCAGTACCTTTGGTGGCAACACACACACACACACACGGCGACTCCAGGTTTCTCTTTGGCACCGAAATTCCCGAAATTCCCGAAATTCCCCACAGCCTTTCTGAGACCAAGTACAGGAGTTGAAAACGGGCAAGCCAAAGACTTGGGTTCCAGAGACGCTGGCCACAAGGAGACAGAACTGTCCAGCACTAGAACAATGGCATGCTCAGATTTCACACACCTAATTCAAAGGTACGCTTGGCAGACGTATCGAGCCCATTTTCCCAATTCCCCCGCCTTTAACAGCTTTTCCGTTTCGGGCTTCCCTCGGGCCCTCTTCTGGCAGGGCCTGTGCCCATTCTCATCCCAACCGCCCGCCTCCACCAGGGCGTACTGATCCCTCGCGCCCATGCGCAAAATCGTCCCCACGAACTCATCGTTCGGCACAGCTTTCCTGGTCCCCCCGGGCCCGAGGCCCCCGGAGTCCCGGAATCGAATGCGCCCTTGTGGTCTTGTCTATGCGTTTGTGTTGTAATTCTTCTTCTTTCATATGTTTTCTTGTTGCCTTTACTTTGTTCATACAGTTTCCTTATTGGTTGTCTATATTACTTTGTTCATATTAACTAGGTTGGGATTATTGCTTTGTTCGTATTAGTTAGACGTTGTTCTATTTATTTCGGAAATATGTGTTTATTGGTTGATTTGACTGTCCTGGACGCATCTCTAGAGGTTACCTGTCCAAAAAGAACCTGGACATTCTTTCCCAACCCATATGGCGCATGGACACGCTTTGGTAGAACAGAAAGGTAAACTGTGTGAGGGTAGCTGCCATCATAGCCAATGCCCCTCTCGCCTCCATCGAGTCTGCGGCTAATCCCAACTGCCACAAAAAACATGCCCAAGCAAAGAAACAAACAAACAATCAATCAATCAAACAAACAAACAAACAAACAAACAGCCAGACAGACAAACAAAACAAAACAAAACAAAGAAAATACACAAAAACAGCCAGACAGACAGACGGACGGACAAACAAGCAGCCGGACAGACAAACGGACAAAACCACACAAACAAACAGAATGGACGGACCGACCGACCGTCCAACCACCTAGTAGCAAAACGCCCCAATAGCAAAGCGGCGCGAAACCAAACAAGCAACTGGGCTGTCCAAACACATCCCCTGCTAAAAGTTGCCAACTTGTCGGTGAAATGGAAACCCCACCACTGAACCAACTAAAAACCCGGCAAAACCTCAATGGCTGGGAACCAAACAAGGGAACAGTGATTTGTGGAAGGGGTGTCTCACAGCGACAGGTTCGACGTTTCTGCAAATGCGCACTGACTTTGCAAATCAGTGCAAGCAGACCAGCTGTGACAGCCCTCTTTGGGAAGAATTCGCGCAACTCCCACCGGATCTTTATATCGGGTTCGGTGAGCCTTCCGCATATGGTGTGCCCTCCCCCCCCCACAAAGTGTGCCCCCCTCCCCACCACAAAATAATAATATGGGCAAATTCCTACTGTGGATGGACCAAATCCTGCACCTAAGAATCCCTGGCATGATTCGATTCCCTTGTAAAAACCAACCAACCCATGGTTTCAACCCTGGTTTCCAAGTGGTGCGAAATGGATTTCGTCCACCCACAGTATGGCAGGAGCAAAAAAGGGGGCGGACCCCGTTTCCAGAGGCCTTGTCCGAGATCCGTGAGTTAGGTTGATGTGTCCAGACAAGTTCGGGGGGGGTATTGCGCTGTTTCAAGGTTTTGGCATGTTGACGCTTGCGCTCCCCCTTTGCCAATATTCCAAAGTTGAAGCTCCGAGTTGCCTCTTAGGGCCCTTCTCGGCTTGGCCACCGTTGGACAACTGACTGTGTCGCAACGCAGAGATCCCCCCAACTGTTTCATTTCATGGCTCACTTCACACCAGGCTTGCCACAGCCAAGAGATGCCATTTCGGAGCACTCTTTGGGGCAATTTCTTAGGGTTCCCATCTCCAAACGCCGCCGAGCGAGACGAAACCTTTCGCCTGCTGAAGTCCAGGAGCCGCTGCACTGCCTCCCCGCCACAGGGGCCCAGGCCCCATCAAAATGAAAGTGTGGAAATCAGGGAACTTGTGCAGGTCATGTTTATATATATATATGCTATGTATATATATATATGTATGGTACAGCCCCCCAACCCTCAATAGGGGGCTGGGTGGGTGGGGAGGGGTGGAGGAGGGCGGAGGACGGGACCATAAATATAAATATATATATATATATATACATATATATATATATAGACATGTATTATATAGGTACAGTATGCAAGTTTGTCCCTCTGCTAGAAATATGGCAGCCCCCTTTATCGCCCGCCCTTCCCTCTTGGAAAGCTATGGCCAAGGCGAAAAGTTTTCTTGTGACGCTTTTGGTTGCCACGTTGCCAGCCAGTGCTTCCGATTTCGCACACTTCCGCGACTTCACGGCGACTGCAGGCTGGGCTTCGGCCTTCAGAGATGTCTTCACGCAAAGGCTCCAAGACTTGAAGGCTCAAGCTTCACAGTCTCAGGAAATGAGAAATGGTAACCCCGTGTTCCCTTTCAGAGAATCACCAAAACCGGTTCATTCCCCCTGGGGCAAGATGATGGATCCCAAGACGTGTCTTGTGGCTTAGGGCCAACATAGGTATGTCTGGACATAGGATTCTCTAAGCTGGTGTCCACTACCCCGGAGGGAAAAGTGCAGATGTAATCTTGTACAGTGGCCATATAAGGCTTGCTTACTCCATTTTGCCTTGAAGGTAGTGGTTTGGGGGCACTTAGAGATTCGTCCTTTACTCCACACGTGAACTATGTCTGGCTATCACCATCACGAGAATCCACTGGCCAAATTCCTGGTTCAAATGGCCGGCTACGATACGTGCCGAGTCTACGCAAATGTCAAGCCATCCACATTGCATGACATTAATCGAGAGCCGTAACCTCACTGACCCACATCTCCGTCCCGTGTGTTGCCGCTTGACACGCTATTTTTTAAAGATCCAAGAGGATTTCTACAGCTCTAGTCCAACTTTAAAACATAGGTTCAACAAGGTTTTTCTGCTGCTACAGGCATCTTTAAACTATATGTTCTCAAAGGAAACTGCAGCTACAGCATCCCCTGGAATCGCCTCGAGCTCTCAGCTGCCGCCCAAAACCTCCCCCCCCGTAGCCCCAAAGTGGGAACCCGAGCCTCCTGAAAGTTGGAGGGATGAACGATGCGGTCCAACAGCTGCAACCTGGTGCTCTCCCACTCCCCCGCCCTTCCTCCGGCCAAAGGTGTCACTTGACATCGCTCAAGCTGAGGCCAGTATCCACACAACCACTTGCCACAGTGGAGTCTGTGTGGGTTTTGGAGTCTGATTTCAAAGATTCACACATTGAGTCATGATCAAAACCGATCGGTATTATAGTGGTGTACCCAAACAGATGTAAAGAACTCCAAACGCGGCCGCACCTATATATGGTCGGGACTATCCCTTACTACCCTTCATTGAGCAAGTGGCTCAGGTGAAAAGTTCCATTTGGCTCCTTGGAGGTCGAAGGGGCCCCAAGATCCCAAAGACCTTATCACGAGCTCACGCCCCTTTCCATGGCGAAAGCAGTCGATCAAAAACCCAAGCGACCAAGCATCACGACCATCGGCAGGTTCGCCGATCGAAGGTTGAGGATACTTTTTCAAGCGCGCTTGGGAGTATTCAAAGACGACACAGGGTTGCTCCCTCGGTTTGCCCAGAGACAACCATGAGCTTGAATTGCCCCACAGCGGCCCGAATACTTGATCTGCACATTTTACTTTTGAGAGGATGAGCAGTCCGGGTAGAAGCTAAGCCGCAGCCACTCAGCCACTCAGCCACTCGGAGTGGCTGCCCCCCAGCCACTTTGCCACGACCCCAGCTGCGGGGGCCACTGAGCCACTTGGAGTGCCTGAGTGTCTGAGTGGCTGGGTCAGAGTGGCTAAGTGGCTGAGTGGCTAAGTGGCTGAGTGGCTGAGTGGTTGAGTGAGTGGGAATCAGCATGGCTGAGTGACGGAGTCTGAGCAACTGGGGGCTTGGAGCGATGGAGTCGCTGAGCGGCTGAGGGGTCGGGGGCAGGGGAGTGTCTAAGTGGTTGACTGGATGTTCTCATATAGTTTACTTCCTCCTTACCTTACCCTGAACTTGGAAAAATATAGTTTCACTCAGGGGTACTAGAAGTGCTAGCAAATTCATCTACGTTAAACACGTGTTAACATCGAAGGGTCCATTCTATGACAGCAGATCCCCGAGCCACCACATGTGGCCCAACACGAAGATCGGCTTGCTTTGCCGCGGTTAGGATAGAGGATGTACTTACGGAGGGCTTGTGTTATTTAGTTAAGTGGGCATCTGCTTCGAATTCAAAGGCAGACTCATCCATGGCAAGCATGTCAGCCCAAGAGACAAAGACCACGTGCGGCAGGAAACAAATGCTTTCGTCAGGATACACCTCACTTCACTTGACAGAATGGTATGGCGAACAAACTCGAGAGGTAGGCCATTGTGTTCATTAAAAAAAAAAAGCATAGTTGGAGCGACCGTCTCTCTAGAGATCTTTCTTTGAAGGTGAAACAGGGGGCTTTCATACCGAGGCTTTTCTTGTGCTAGACAACGTGCTCCGCAGGTGAGAATCGCACGACCGCACAAATTTAAGAATTTAAAAAAGACGGTAACTTTTGAAGATCTCAGCCTTGACAACCTGGGTTCCTAACAAGAGTTCCAATATTAAGCTGCATTTTACCTTGCTTCCCTGAACTTGGAAAAAGACACTCTTACAAAGTGTCTCTTTTACTTGCAAAATCGAGAAGAAAAAAAAGCGTGACGCTGTCTTGAAAACCAAGCTAAGACATCAACTACTAAAGTGCATCGTCTTGTCACTCAGCCACTCAGTCACTCTGACCCGCCACTCAACACACCAGCGACTCAGCCCCTTCAGCCACTCAGCCGCTCTCAGCCACTCCTCAGATTCCCAGCCAAGCAGCCACCACTCTGATCCCCAGCCACTCATCCACTCAGCCACTCTGACTTCTCTGATTTCTAGGTACTTTGAGACTGCCAGTCACTCAACTGACTCCTCACTCAGCCACTCTGTCCCCTGGCCACAGCCACCCTGACACAGCCACCAATGCGCGTCCAATCTATAATGAATTGAGAATTGGATCCCCAAGTACAGGACCTTATCATGGCTTTCGCTCGTTGTACCCCCGGGTGAGCTCGCCTTAAAATGGGCAGCCTTGATTGCCAGGCCCATTTCACGGCATGGGCTACTCCTGAGAGGAGCGATCCCTCCGAGACTTTCTGCCCCGACTCAGTGAGCGGCGCTATCCGGCGGGCGGTGACGTCAGGCTCCTCCGAATGGGCGGTGAAACCCCCCAGTTACCAGCACTAAGTGGCTTCATGTCATATGTCATGGAACGCTCCTCCGAATGTTGAGAGAGAGAGAACCACGCCGTTGTTGTTTTTTTAGCGTGATGCACAGTTCCATTTCTTGGATGCTTTTCTTGGATGAAAAGCGTGGCTGACTCACAGAGTCACTGATTCGTCTTCTTAGATGACTGCATCACAGACGACTCAAACCTTGCTGTGGTTCCAGGGCTTCAAGGTCCGTCACACGTGTACCCCGAATGTGTGGTGAACCAGCACAAGCGCCAGAGGGCTTCGTAGACGCGCAAAAACTGGGGATGCCTGAGTACAATTCTGGAAATCCTGAGTTGTCCACGTGTATGTCCGAGAAAAGACAAACTGTCATAGGTGCCCATTTGGTAAAATAGATGGCCCTGGTAAATGAAATAAAACGGAGCTAAACCAACGCCATCGGTTTCTAATGAAACTAACCTAAAAAGGACACCCATGCAAACTGTGCCCAGGCCAGCAAGAAAGGGTCTTGTGAAGGGTTTTGTTTGCGGTCTTCCATCCTGCATTGGAGGCTCGGTTTTGTACACCGGACCCAAACAAAGTAGTTTGATGAAGTCTGATGCTGTCTTGCTTTGATTCTTCGCAAGCGCGAGACACGCAAAGAGCCACACAAACACGCACAGAACAATCACACACACACACCAGCAAAACAAACAATAGACACACAAGCAAGCCAGCCAGCAAGCAAGCAAGCAAGCAAACAAACAAATAAACAAGCAAACAAACAAACAAACAAACAAACAAAGAAACAAACAAACAAACAAACAAACAAACAAACAAACCAACAAACAAACAAACAAACAAACAAACAAACAAACAAACAAAACAAACAAAACAAACAAAGAAACAAACAAACAACACACGCATGCAGCACCCAAACTTGCATGCACACACGGATGCAAACAACCGACACACAGACACACAAACACACGGACACTTAGACACAGAGACACACACACAGACACACAGACACACAGACACACAGACGCACAGACGCACAGACGCATAGACGCACAGACACACAGACGTACACACATAGTAAACACACACACACACACACGCACACACACACACACACACACACGTTCACGCACGTGAACACGCACACGCGCACGCGCACACGCACGCGCACTCACACGCACACGCACACGCACACCCACACCCACACCCACGCCCACGCCCACACCCACGCACGGCACGGCACGGCACGGCACGGCACGGCACGGCACGGCACGGCACGGCACGGCACGGCACGGCACACACAAACACATATGCAAAACAAACCAAAACACAACAATGCAACGACCACGAATGGCAGAATCTTCTAAGGGTGTCACTTAGGTTTCACAAATTTCCGCACGACGCATTCCTTGGACGGGCGATCTCCCCGTGATGATCTTTCAGCACGCAGCGCAGCAAGACAAGCGCTCCTCGATGCAGGTGAGCACCTTCTCGTGGAGCTCGGCCACGGGAACCTTGTCCTGGAAGCAATGGCAATCCGTTTCTGTGGAAAAGAAGAAAACAGCAAACTTCAGCTTCCCCCTTAACTTCTAGGTCCTCCAGTAGGGAGGACAGAATAAGGGTACCAACTTTTGTTCTGTCTATTTTAGTAGGGGAGCCCTCCCAACCAAACAAGGGGTGAGAGGTCGGGCACCTAGCTGGGGGACCTAGACTTGGTTTGGTGGAGAGGTTCAGTGGTTGGGGTGAAACATTCTCCCCGAAGAACCGGGGCTGGAACATCGAAACTCGGGCTCAACAGCACCAGGGGGTGATATGGGGGGTTTTTCAAACTGGCGGATCAAAGGAAGCCAAAAAGGAAACCGACCGTTCTAGGCACGTCAACTACCCTCCTGCTGACATGGAACCCGACGTTTCGGGGTCCTGGAAGACGATGTCCTTTTCAACAGACCCTGTTGGGTTCCATATGTTTGGGCAGGAGGGTAACCTCCTTCCGACCAAAGGATTCGGCGCGGACCGCAAAGCCTCCAGAGGCACCGGGCCTTGAACTTCTCGATGACTTCCCGGAAGAGGTCCAAACCCAAGTACCTGGCATTGAGGGATTCGCCGTTTCCGTGGAGAAAACCACAAAGCTGCTTGGGTGTCCCTCCGGGTTTCCTTCTGGGTTGTCTTCAGGGTTGCCTGCTGGGTTGGCTTCTGGGTTGCCTTCTGGGCTGGAGTTCCTTCTGGTTTTCCGTGAGCCAGTGAAAGTGGTGCTCAATCGTCGGGCGTGCCCTGTCAGCTTTGATGCCTTGCATGCCAAACCGCAACTGCTTGCTTTGATGTCTGGGCACAGAGTCTGATCCATCCATGATGGCAAACTCGGGCCAAGTAGCCATCACTTAGGTCCTAAGCATGCTGGCATCTTTCCGTTCATGTCAGAAACAAGTGTTATGAGTTGACACCTTGCCAATCATGTCAAGCAGCAATTGGCACAAGGTCATGATGAAATCTGACGTCAAGGATGCCACAAGCCAAAAAAAAGTATCCAATTGGGTAACGTTGCAACCTTCTATCCAGATCCTTCCATTTGCTGAATCCCCCCGGAAATAATACAAATATTTCCAGTAGTGATAGTTTCCCTTGAAAACCAACAAGGGGAAAATAACAAACATATTCAAATAGAAGAAACTTGCCCCACAATTCACCAACAATCTCTCAGTGCAGCTTCGCCTGGGCTTGACCGCCACTAGCCGAAATGTATTCTTAAGCAAATGGATGGATCTTGATGCTGGCTCCCCATCTCGAAGCGAAGGGACGCCCATCCAGCAGCGTTTGCTCAGGCGAACCGGGAAGCCACGGCAGTCGATTGGCACCCGCTGCAACCTTCCCTTCTTCCATTTGCTGAGAAGTCCCATGGAAAAAAAACACATATTTCCAGTAGTGATACATTCCCTTCAACACCAACAAGGGAGAAAAACATATTCTTACGCAAATGGAAGCCTTGAAGGAAGTTGTGTTGTTCTCATTTTGAGACAACGTGGTGGTGCTTAAAGCTAAAGTGACGGCCGTTGCACCATTTTGGGAGGTCCGACCGTAAGAAAGACGAGCCACCCATCTAGAACCCTGCCTTCAAGATCAACCCCCCTGAGACTGATTGCTGGCCTCAAGTTCCGGTCCGAGGAATTCAAGAAGGCCTCAGCCACTCGGCAGGCTTTGCGCGTTGCAAGGCGTTGCTCTCCCACGGCCCCGTTTTGGTTCGTTGAAGGCCAGGTCTACCGAATTTCGGACGGATAACCAAGCTGCAGACACGGCGTTCAAAACTAGACACGCAGAGCCGCTCTCATGTGGCTGAAAGTCATGGACAAAGCGCGCAAAGACGGTGTTCAGGGAGAACATCTACAGCCATCTGTCCAAAATATCTAGCGACCGCCACCAACGCTCTCCGAAACCTTTTGAATAGTCTGCCAACAGGCTCCGTGCCCCGCCCTTCTCTTGGGCCATCTGCGGAAATAAGGTCGGGTGCCTGGTCCCCCGAAATTCCCCTGTTGTCTTGTGTGTCTCCAGCGATTTGTCAAGAGTGCAACCTGTTGTTTTGATAGCTCTGCTTGAGTGAGACCTGAACCGACTGCGGTTGTGGCATGAGGATGAGAATTTCGAGAAGGGAACCGGGCCAACATGAGTCGCTATACTCACAAAGCAAGAGGCACAATCCACTGGACCCTCAATCTTCATCTAACCGGATCTTGATTCTGGCTCAGCTGATCTTCAAAAGCTGCAAAATGTACTGGCGGCTTCCCCTCACATTGAAACTTTTGGAGGTTCCAACACGGGAAACCGCTCGGAAACCCCACCTTTTGTCGTACGTTGATGTAATGTTAACCCCATACTATGAATCAACTTCAATTTAATGCGGGGGCTCCCTGGGTTTAGCGGGGAATCAGACCACTTTTGGAGGGGCCCCCATGCCTCCCCCCCCCGCCCATTGAAATAAACAGGGGTTGATGAAAATAGGGGGTCAACATTAACCCTTCATTGGTGGTTTGGATTGGTGATTTGAGATTTGACTCCCAGTTCCTTTTGAAACCAAATGGGGAAGGTGGTGGCGGGCCCAGAAGCAGCCGGCACCCGACGTGATCCTGAGACGCAGGGCCTGGAGCTTTTCGATGGCCAGCGCCACAATGGCCGTGCCTGCGGGTTGCGCGCGCGCAAGCGCGCAAGCGGCGTAGACCGGCATGGCTGGAGGCATGGCCGAAGTTTCCCGCAATGTTGGGGGAGGTCTTTCTTGGGTGCCCTTTTGGGATTGGTTCAAAAGGGAAACCAAAAGGAAACTCGCCATTTTCGGGGTCTTCTGTCGAGACACACGCCCGCAAAGCATGGCGTTTGTAGGAAGCTACTCGAAACATACCCGACTTCCAGCGGCACACTTGGTGGTTCCCCTCTTGGAAAGTCTCACAAACCAATTCAAGCCAAGCACGCGTGCCGACGACAAAGGCATGGACGTTCTGACAACCATCAGAAAAAACCATATTACCCTCCAACAAACAGAAGGCACCTGTGGGAGGGTATCTGGAAGGTGAATTTCTTTCTCAAGGGACCCTCTGTGAGGTGCCATGTTAGTGGAAGGGAGGGCAATGTGGATTAACAAACCCTTGTTTATTAATATGGGGGTGTTCCCTCCAAAAGTGAGAAATAAATCCCCACTAAAACCAGAAAAAACACCCGCAAATATATTTTTTAACAGGGGTTGATCAATCCGGGGTCAACAACATTACAGGGCGACCCCCAAAATCCACTCCGACATCCCACGGCTCGCTTCTATCGGGACCGCGGCCCGACCTTCGGGCATGGATCGCACCACGCATCGGATGGCTTCAAACTCCACGCTCTGCGCCTCACCAGCCAGCCCTCCCCTCGAAAAGTGACCGCTATATGACAAAGATGCCCAGCGGCCATGGGAAAAAAGGCCATCCTTTTTTAGTTGGTTAACTTCAAAGGCGAACCCTTCTCACAAAAAAGGAAAAAGGGCACCACTGGGCAACTGGGATGAGAACAGGAGATACCGTCACATCATCACATTGAAGAAACAAACCATGGGAACTGGCCATGAGACCGATAAGGGTGCTGGGGAACCGTAATTGCAGGGATTTCTGTTGATGCCACAAGGCGACAGATCGAAGAACTGCACCCAGATCGATCTTCCGAAAAGGACATTTCGTCATGACGCTCAAAGTGGATCCGTACCTGCCGATAAAGCAGACAGAAATGGCACAAGCGTTTCACTTGGCTTGGCCCATTGTTGGCTGGTCTGGCTATCTTACCTACGGTTGAAAGCTGAATATGGCTGTTTCTCACTCCCACAAATGCAAGGGAGCAGTGCTGTGTATGTATATATACATATATATATATATATATATAAAAATACTAAATCCGCCGACAACAGACGGCGTGTTGGACACAAAAAATGCTCCTTACCTCTTTACCTCTTACCCCTCCCCTTTCCCCTTTTCGAAGACGCTTCACTAAATCTGTTCATTGTGCGCAACTCAGTTTGTCAAAAACATTGGGGTGTTCGATTCCCCCCGGGTGCGCTTTCGCATCCTTAGCAGCTCCAGCGGCACATCGCCAGCATCACCTGCATCATCCGCATCAGCGCCTGCCAAGGATGCGGATGATGCAAGTGATGCTGGGGATGTTGCCCATGCTGGTGAAGGAAATGAAGGGGGGAAAGGGGGAAAGAATCTCAACAGCGAAAGGGGGGGAAAGATATCAGGGAGGAAAGGGAGAAGATCTGGAAAAAAAATGCCTTAAGGGGGAAAGGGGGGAAAAGATCTTTGGGAGGAAAAGGGAAATCTTTCTTGGGGGGGAACAGGCCCTAAGGGGCAATGGGGGGACAGGATCTCAAACGGGAAAGGGGGAAAAAGACTTTGGGAAGAGAAGGGTGGAGATCTTGGGGGGAAAAGGCCTTAGGGGGGAAACGGGGGAAAGGATCTTAAGCGGGAAAGGGGGGAAAAGATCTAAAATCAGGGTGCGAAAAGGCCTTCGGGGGGACGGGGAAAGGATCTCAATAAAGAAAGGTGGGAAAAGCTCTTCGGGAGGAAAAGGAGAAGATCTCAGAAGGGAAAGGCCTTAGGGGGGAAAGGGGGGAAAGGATCTCAACAGGGAATGGCGGGAAAACATCTTAGGGAGGAAAAAGCAGGAAAAGCAATATGATCTCGGGGGGGGAAAAGGCCTTGGGGGGGAAGGGGGGGAAAGGATCGAAAAGCGAGCAGATCTCAGGGGGGGGAAAGGCCTTAAGATCTCAGGGGGGGAAAGGCCTTAGGGGGGAAAGGGCGAAAGGATCTCAACACGGAAAGGGGGCAAAGGATCTTAGGGAGGAAAAGGGAGAAGATCTGAAAAGGCCTTAGGGGGAAAGGGGGGAAAGGAGCTCAACAGGGAAAGGTGGGAGAAGATCCTAGGGAGGAAAAGGGAGAAGATCTCGGGGGGAAAGGGGGAAAGGATCTCAACCGGGGGAAAAGATCTTGGGGAGGCAAAGAGAGCGGAAAGGATCTCAACAGGGAAAGGGGGCAAAGGATCTTAGGGAGGAAAAGGGAGAAGATCTTGGGGGGGAAAACGCCTTAGGGGGGAAAGGGGGGGAAAGGATCTCAACAAGGAAAGGGGGGAGAAAACAGGGCCTTAGGGGGGAAAGGGGGGAAAGGCTCTCAACAGGGAAAGGTGGCAAAAGATCTTAGGGGAGGAAAAGGGAGAAGATCTCAAGGGAAAAGGACTTAGGGAGGAAAGGGGGGGAAAGATCTTTGGGAGGAAAAGGGAGAAGAACTGAGGGTGGGAAAAGGCCTTAGAAGGAAAAGGGGGGAAATAAATGATCTCAACAGGGAACTGGGGGGGGGAAAGATCTTAGGGAGGAAAGGCAGAAGATCTGGGGCAAAAAGGCCTTAGGGGGGAAAGGGGAGAAATGATCTCAACAGGGAAAGGGGTGGAAAAGATCTTAGGGAGGAAAGGGAGAAGATCTGGGGAAAAAAGGCCAACAGGGAAAGGGGGGAAAAGATCTTCAGGGGGGGAAAGGATCTCAACAGGGAAAGGGTGGGAAAGATCTTAGGGAGGAAAGGGGGGGGGAAGATCTTAGGGAGGAAAGGGAGAAGATCTGGGAGAAAAGGACTTAGGGGGGAAAGCCCAACAGGGAAAGGGGGGAAAAGATTTAGGAAGGAAAAGGGAGAAGCTCTCAGGGGGGGGAAAGGCCTTAGGGGGGAAAGGGGGAAAAGGATCTCAGCAGGGAAAGGGGGGGGGGAAGATCTTAGGGAGGAAAGGGAGAAGATCTGGGGACAAAGGCCTTAGGGGGGAAAGGGGAGAAATGATCTCAACAGGGAAAGGGGTGGAAAAGATCTTAGGGAGGAAAGGGAGAAGATCTGGGGGAAGAAAAGCCAACAGGGAAAGGGGGGAAAGATCTAAGGAAGGTAGGCGGGAAAGCGTGGGAAGGATCTCAACCGGGAAAGGGGGGAAACAATCTTAGGAAGGAAAAGGGAGAAGATCTGGAAAGGCCTTAAAGGGAAGGGGGGAAAGGATCTGAACGGGGAAAGGGGGCAAAGGATCTTAAGGAGGAATAGGGAGAAGATCTCAGCGGGGGGAAAGGCCTTAGGAAGGAAAGGAGGGAAAGGATCTCAACAGGGAAAGGGGGGGGAAAGATCTCAGTGAGGAAAGGGAAAAGATCCAGGCAGGGAAAAGGCCTTAGGGGGGAAAGGGGGAAAGGATCTCAACAGGGAAAGAGGGCAAAGGATCTTAGGGAGGAAAAGGGAGAAGATCTGAAAAGGCCTTAGGGGGAAAGGGGGGAAAGGAGCTCAACAGGGAAAGGTGGGAGAAGATCCTAGGGAGGAAAAGGGGGAAGATCTCGGGGGGGAAAGGGGGAAAGGATCTCAACCGGGGGAAAAGATCTTGGGGAGGCAAAGGGAGAAGGCCTTAGGGGGAAAGGGCGGAAAGGATCTCAACAGGGAAAGGGGGGCAAAGGATCTTAGGGAGGAAAAGGGAGAAGATCTTGGGGGGGAAACCGCCTTAGGGGGGAAAGGGGGGGAAAGGATCTCAACAAGGAAAGGTGGGAAAAGATCTTAGGAAGGAAAAGGGGGAAGATCGCGGGGGGAAAAAAGGCCTTAGGGGGGAAAGGAGGGAAAGGGGAAAAACTCAGAGGGAGAAAGGGCCTTAGGGGGGAAAGGGGGAATGGATCTCAACGGGGAAAGGTGGCAAAAGATCTTAGGGCAGGAAAAGGGAGAAGATCTCAGGGGGGGAAAGGCCTTAGGGGGGAAAGGGGGGAAAGGATCTGAGCAGGGAAAGGGGGGGAAAGATCTTAGGGAGGAAAGGGAGAAGATCTGGGGGCAAAGGCCTTAGGGGGGAAAGGGGAGAAATGATCTCAACAGGGAAAGGGGTGGAAAAGATCTTAGGGAGGAAAGGGAGAAGATCTGGGAGAAAAAAGGCCAACAGGGAAAGGGGGGAAAGATCTAAGGAAGGAAAAGGGAGAAGCTCTCAGGGGGGGAAAGGCCTGAGGGGGGAAAGGGTGGGAAGGATCTCAACAGGGAATGGGGGGAAACAATCTTAGGAAAGGGGGGGGGGGGGGAAGATCTTAGGGAGGAAAGGGAGAAGATCTGGGAGAAAAGGACTTAGGGGGGAAAGCCCAACAGGGAAAGGGGGGGAAAGATCTTAGGAAGGAAAAGGGAGAAGCTCTCAGGGGGGGCAAAGGCCTTGGGAGGGAAAGGGAGGAAAGGATCTCAACAGGGGAAAGGGTGGGAAAGATGTTAGGGAGGAAAGGGGGGGGGGAAGATCTTAGGGAGGAAAGGGAGAAGATCTGGGAGAAAAGGACTTAGGGGGGAAAGCCCAACAGGGAAAGGGGGGAAAGATCTTAGGGAGGAAAGGGAGAAGATCTGGGGGCAAAGGCCTTAGGGGGGAAAGGGGAGAAATGATCTCAACAGGGAAAGGAGTGGAAAAGATCTTAGGGAGGCAAGGGAGAAGATCTGGGAGAAAAAAGGCCAACAGGGAAAGGGGGGAAAGATCTAAGGAAGGAAAGGGAGAAGCTCTCAGGGGGGGAAAGGCCTGAGGGGGGAAAGGGTGGGAAGGATCTCAACAGGGAAAGGGGGGAAACAATCTTAGGAAGGAAAGGGGGGGGGGGGAAGATCTTAGGGAGGAAAGGGAGAAGATCTGGGAGAAAAGGACTTAGGGGGGAAAGCCCAACAGGGAAAGGGGGGAAAAGATCTTAGGAAGGAAAAGGGAGAAGCTCTCAGGGGGGGCAAAGGCCTTGGGAGGGAAAGGGGGGAAAGGATCTCAACAGGGGAAAGGGTGGGAAAGATGTTAGGGAGGAAAGGGGGGGGAAGATCTTAGGGAGGAAAGGGAGAAGATCTGGGAGAAAAGGACTTAGGGGGGAAAGCCCAACAGGGAAAGGGGGGAAAAGATCTTAGGAAGGAAAAGGGAGAAGCTCCCAGGGGGGGGGGAAAGGCCTTAGGGGGGAAAGGGGGAAAAGGATCTCAACAGGGAAAGGGGTGGAAAAGATCTTAGGGAGGAAAGGGAGAAGATTTGGGGGAAAAAAGGCCAACAGGGGGAAAGGGGGGAAAGATCTAAGGAAGGAAAAGGGAGAAGCTCTCAGGGGGGGAAAGGCCTTAGGCGGGAAAGGGTGGGAAGGATCTCAACAGGGAAAGGGGGGAAACAATCTTAGGAAGGAAAAGGGAGAAGATCTGGAAAGGCCTTAAAGGGAAGGGGGGAAAGGATCTCAACAGGGAAAGGGGGCAAAGGATCTTAAGGAGGAACAGGGAGAAGATCTCAGCGGGGGGAAAGGCCGTAGGGGGGAAAGGGGGGAAAGGATCTCAACAGGGAGAGGGGGGGAAAGATCTCAGGGAGGAAAGGGAAAAGATCCCAGGGATAAAAGGCCGTAGGGGGGAAAGTGGGGGAAAGGGAGGAAAAGGGAGAAGATCTCAGGGGGGAAAAGGCCTTAGGGGGGAAAGGGGGGAAAGGATCTCAACAGGGAGAGGGGGGAAAACATCTTAGGGAGGACAAGGGACAAATCAGAGGAAGACAAGGCCTTAGGGCGGAAAGGGGGAATGGATCTCAACAAAGAAAGGGGGGCAACAATCTCAGAGGGGAAGGGGGCAAGGGGACAATTCCAAAGGGACGCAAATAAGAAAGCAGGCCTGTAATGTCGGCGGCCTGAGCCGGAGGCGTTAAAATATACATATGATTGTATATATATATATATAAATACACACACCTTATGCAAAGCCCAAGCAGTTAAAACCTCACCACACAGACTCACACACACACACACACACAGCAACACGACACAACACAACGATGAACACTGTACAAACCATAAACTACGCATCCATCCTATCACAAGAAGAACCGCTCTGGCGGCTCTTTTTTTCCGGTTGGGTCCTGAAAAGCTTGAATTCACCCAGTAGGTCCCCACGGGAAATACCGTGGATGCACGAAATCCTCTTAGGCACCACCCAAGAAACCCTGGAAGGATTCGATTCCCCGGTAAATAGCAACAACCCATGGCTTCAACCACGGTTTCAAAGTGGTGCGAAATAGATTTCGTACATCCACACGCATCGAAGCCCGAAGCTAGTGAAACACGCCCTAATTTTCTTGCCAAAAAGTGAAAGGTCTAAAGATCCGTTGCCCAATATCCCAACATAAGAACCCCAAATTCAAAGTAGGTTCCCGAAGGGAAATTCGGAGAACTCGCATCGAAGGGCTGGGACTCGAAAGCGGAGGCCGGCCTTGGTGGTGTTCAAGATGTTCGTCAGCGGCTCCACCAGCTTCGGCGGCAGCCGGGGCTCCAGGGGCGACAGCAGCTGGAAGACCTGCCAAGCTTTAAGTCACTCCCGCGAGTCACTCCCGCGACGCAGGAAGGACAGCATCTAAGGGATGTTTGCAAAGAAAAAGTGGGGAAAGGGCACTACTGGGGGGACCTAGGATGGGTGTGGTGATCAAAAAGAGGGTAGCCCTAACATGGCCTCGCCTTCGACTGAACTTTGCGAGAACCAGAGGGGCCTTTGGGACCAAATGCTTTGTTGGTACGTTTGCTTCTTGCATGAAGGTGGCACAGGTTGGCAAACCAACATGAGAAAGCCCGATCTTTGGCAAGGCTCCGTGAAGTCTGCGTCAATCAACCCTCTGCGGGTTCCCAAAACAAGCACAAGCACCCCTAGACAAACCAAGCTGAAAGTGCCAATGTGTTCCAGCGGGAGCACAACAAATATAAGGAAAAGAACTGAATAACCCAAATGAAAGGGCCAAATGTCTGTATTACGTTACTGTCTGTTCATTCATGAGCAAGCCCAAGCGTGGCAGACTGTACACTGCAACCAAGCAAACTGAAGTAAAACAACAGGTTTGGTTGATCACTTAGGTGTAATTAAAGAGCACCGGAGAAGTGCAAGAAGGGCTTGGAGACTTGCTGGAAAAGGGCATCCGGGTGGAATGTCAAAGGTCAAAGGCGGTGTTGCAGACAGCACTCGCAAGAAATGTCTTTCCGAGATACGTCCGAACACTGCGGATTCCTTGTTGGTTTGCATTTGCATGGGTGTGTCCTTCTTTAGGAGACCCCCAAAATGGTACGTAGCTTTCCTTCCGGTTGCCCTTTCAAACCACAAAAAATAACATCGAGCCCATGTAAAGAGAAGCTCATGCGCGGTTTGTCCTGCTCTTTCGGCGGCATCAAGTTTCCCAAGGCCCGTTGGATTGGGGAAAAGGCCCGTCCACCAAAAGAGAGTTGAGAGAGAGAACAAACAAATGCAATGTTAGGTGTCATCTGAGTCATAGTCAAAACCGATCGCTCCCTGCACCATGTAAAGAATTAAAAAGGCGGCTGCACCTATTTATGGTTGGGATTGTCCCTTTCGAACCTTCATCTACCCGAATCGGTTTTGAGCACGTGGCTCTGCCTTTCGGCCTCGGTGCTGAGCTCAAACTGATCCAAGTGATGGGTTCACAAGAACACAGGCTGATAGTGATGGGTTCAAAAGAACACGGACGTGTTTTTGTAGACCCCTCGACATGGTTTGCCTTTTGGCTTTCCTGTAAAGGATACCCTTCTCTCCACTAGCCTGGAACCCTCCAGAGGTTCCATGTTAGTGGAGAGTGTACATGGCCAAACTACCAATGTCCGTCCAGAGCTGCCCCAAAGCATCAACCCCACTCAGAAGGCCCCTTTGGGTGTCTTTTTTGAAATCCAGCTTGTGGCTTGAAAGAAAATGCTTCATGAAGCAGCCCTCTTAGTGGGTTCACTCCTGTTGCATACTTCATGCAATACCAAGCCCGCTTCTCAGACCCATGGTTCCCCTCGCCAAAGGGACCTTGCGAAGGGAGAAGCATTCCATGCGCAAAGATACCGACGCGTCCGATCTGTGCCACTTTGAGCCTTCAGCAGCTTGATGGAAAGCCAGTTGTTGGTGGTGTTCACCTGGCACTGGCGCCAAAAAACAACTGCGAGCTGCTTGGTGAAGCAATGGGCTCGGGGAAAAATTAAGAAGTATCTGCCTCTTGTGGCCTCTGTCAAATAAAGCAAAACACCACATCGTGCAACAGGCGTGGAACCCCCTTTCACCTGTTCGGACTGCCCTTCTACGACGAGTTGATGGCTAGGAGTCAAAAAGCCAAGGGGTCTATTTGGTTTGAACCAGGAGTGGTCCACTCCTCGTACCACCACCAGAGTGAGACCAAGTAGACTAGCCGGCAGCAACCTTCGCAAACTCTTGTCAATGCTAGAGGATCGCTTCTACCTCCTCCATCTCGCTCCTGCCGTCTCTCGAGCTGGAACCATCCCATGCATTCGCTACCAAAGGATGAAGGTGGCCCGCCGGTTCGCTCGTCCCTGTCCACTCGCTTTCCTACGGTATCTTCGCCTGGAGGCGTAATCCCAAGACCAGGAAAAAAGAAAATGTGAAAGTTGGACGTTCCTTGACTGGCGGTTGAGCTCGGAGAATGATTCGCGAGTACACGGTCAACCTTTATCGGCCAGAGAGTGGACGAGGGAAGCATCTCTATCTCTTCGCTGACACTTCTGTCGTGCCTTCATCACTTGTTTGCACCCCCGCTAAAACTGAACAGAACTACCAAAACCCCAACACATGCCAATTGGCATGTAAAGCAAACTTGAAGGGCCAGTTGAATGCTTCGTTCGCCGGCTGGGAATCAAATGCCCACATCCAATCGGTCTAGCAGCCCGGAAAACTGCGCTGGGAGAGTCGATCTGCTTCCTGCAGAGAATCGGCAACGCAGTTGAACATCATCCTTGCCTAAATGAGAACAAGCATAAGATCGCATAGTCGCTTGGCTGATCCATTTCTTGCAAAGCTTGGCAGGTGCCAACTTGCCAAGAGCGAGCCGGCCTGAGATCAAACAAAAGCATTGGGCAGCCGCGCCAAGATGTGATGTAGCTGTGGGACGAGCGACAAGTAGTTCCTGGCACGCGCGCATGTTCATCTTCCAATTGCTGCATGTTATTTGGCGCTCAAAAACATGTACCAAAATGGCACCTTGGTAAATGGAACCAAAGACTAAAACCTGCGTAACCCTAGCTCAGAAATGTTGAGCCACACCCATTGCGCACCTGCGTCAGATCCCATCGTTGATCTCTGCCAAGCCAAAATTGGCCATTCAATCGAAAGCCTCGACAGCAAGCTATTTACCGTACTACCGTACAATTAAGGTCAGTAGCCAAACAGCCTGCAGCACGCTGCGTTTTGGGAAGTCGCAAAGCCCCACATGCTTCCTGCCAAAAGAATTTGGCATGGAAAGGCTTTTGGATTTATTTTGGTCACCCAACTCAACCTGGTGTCATACTCGGAGCCGCGCTTCGCTGCTGTGTAGGCGTGACCCATGAAAGCGCCAGGTCTGATGTTAAGATCTTACATTGTTCGATGCTCCTTTTGGGTGACGTGCGGAAGGCCTGATATGTCAACAGGACGGTCCAGTGAGGGGCTCTGCGGCGAGGGGCTTTGAGGAATATGATCTGCAAGTGTTTTTTCTTCACCCCAATCTCCCAACACTTGCATGGAAAATCATTCTCCCTCAAAGGGCATTTGAAGCTACTCCCTTTCTGGTCCTTCGCCGCGAAAGGGCCGTTCTCTTCAGTGCCAAGAGGGAAGCCTCCTCAAAGAAAGGAGTGTGATTTCCCCGGAGTTCAAAACGCCAATGCAGTGGGAACCGAATCTCAGGTCCGGTCGCCCGGGGATGTCCCGGGGTTGGAGTTTTTGTGTGTCCTGCGACGCCCAAATGAATAACCTCCTTTGGGTTGAGAGACACCCCGTGAAAACGCAGAAGACCCAAAGAAAACCCGGAACCCCCCCCCCCCGCCCCCCAAAAGAAAAAGAACAAGAAAAATCAGACAAGAAGACAAAGGAACATAGTTTGGGAAACCCCCTTTGAAGCTCCTGTGGATGTTATTCGCCTTGGCGAGAGAAAAGGACGTCGTCTTAGTCTGGGCGGCCGCGCCGAGCGTTCTTCCGTGCCAGCTCCAGGAAGGTGTTCACGGTGGCGGTCAGCACCCCCTGGACGCCCGGCTTTCGGCGTGGGTTGGGTTGGGGTGGGTTGGGGGGGGTGGGGGCGAAGTGGGGTGGGATGGGGTGGGGGTGGGGTGGGGTGGGTGGGTTGGATTCAGGTTGGGGTGGGTGAGACCAAGGCGATGCCTTTCAATCGGGATGACAACATAAGTTCGCACCCCTGAAGGAAGAAAGGCGGCACGAAATGAGTGGGCTTGACAGCCAGAAAGGATCTTGGCCCTCATTTCAAAGTCCCCAACTCAATTGCGCGTTTGGCCGACTGCTTTAAAAGGAGCTCTTGCATAAAGTCAGGGCGAAACAAAATCAGGCAAATGTTCAAAGCTCAGCTTGCCTTGCAACGTGTGTATGACGGCTTCCTCTTTGCCACTAGGACAGAAGGTATGTACCCCAAAGATTGCATGCTCTTCCCTTCTTCGGGTTTTGCGAAGAACTGCCACTTGCAGAGAGTCTGCTATGAAAACCAATAAGCTATGTCAAGTTGCCCTGAATTGGTGGTTTGGATCGGTGGTTTGGATTTGGATTTCAGCCCCTTCTTGTAGATGCTAGATGGGTTTCCCACCCACCCAACCACCGCCACCCCACCGAGCTCCAAACCCAATCACAGGGCGGCTGATTCTGTTTGTTTGTTCTGGGTATATCTATTTTTAAGGAACCCCCAAAATAGCTGCGGTTGTCCCTTTTGGTTTCCCTTTCAAACCCTCAAACAAAGGGGTGAGGTACCCCTCACCCTTCGCCGCTTCCGCCTGGTCCTCATCACGAAGCCGGTCCTGTCAAGTGGCCCCCTAGGGTCCTCTACCTGGAAGTGCTCGTGAAAGGAATTGGGTTCCCTGTAAACCAAGCCCAAGAAGGGTAATTCCCCCATTGAAAAACACACACCCACACACCAAAAGAGAGGTCCGACAAATGCACCGCTTAAGCGGAAACCGCAATGCTTGACAAAAAAAAAGACGTACTCGTTGTCACGAGCGAGCCACGACAGAGTACTATGGCTGAACAATGTAAGCCAGGAATACCAACCACCCATGTCAGTTACATTCTGGATGGTCAACCCCAGGTCACAAGAAGTTGTGTGGGAATCAAACCCTCAATTACCGGAAGAGCCATGGGAGAGAAGCGGCAGTGACGGCTGGGGTGTGTTTGAGGGAACCCCTCTAAACAAGGGGCCATTGAATATGGTGCTACCGAGCAACAGGGTTTCAGAATATCTATATGCTGCGCTGGGCTTGCGAGTGATCAGGGCAGACCAGGAGGGCGGAAGCACTGGCTTCATTCATCCTTGCTGCTTTTGCCCTCCTGCTTAACCAGTTGAGAGGCCTTGCAAATTATGCTGGATGTCTCTAAACTGGGTGGCAGCGAATACAAAAAGGAGGTCAACTGCAAAGGGTCAAATCTGGAAAATCTGGCAACATCTTCATCTTCGCTTACCGAAGCGATTTTCCAAACAGTGAGAAAAAACACAATCCTCCTGTACCGGCGAATTAAGAGCAGGTGCAGGCAGACCAGCAGAACGACCAAGAGAGGACGCCCAACCAGGTGAAAGACAAATTTGAAGATAATCAACATGATATGAAACAACCATCTCGAGGGTTCCCTATTTTTCTGCAACAGCTTTGACCCCTTCTCTCGCTGATTATCCTCCGATTTGCCCTCATGCAAGTTATACATAGTACTTTGCGATGCAGGGTTGTGTCTATGTCAACATAGACACCATGTTACAATAGGTTACCCGCTCACACTCACAAGTGAGTCACAATCAAAACCCGGTATTAAAATGATCTACCCAGAACCATGTAAAGAAATACAAAGGCGGCCGCCCCTATTTCTGGCTGGGACTGCCCCTTACTAACCTTCATCTACCCGGGTTTTGAGCAAGTGACTCAAGTAAACATAAACCATGCACATATCCCACCCTCTGCTGATCACTTCCATATTGCTGCTAAACCGCCGACCTTGCCAGTAGCCAGTCGTATTTCATCGCACTGTGGTAGCAGTGGTCGAGTGTCCAAATGTACATGACCCCTTACCAGCGCCTCGCTTCCTTTCGATTTCCCTCACACATCCAAAAAAGGTCCCCATGTAAAACATCCTCGATAGGCTTCCACTCAAGAGGCGCTCGCCGCAAAATTTGGGGACGCCTCCAACTGGTTGGCTTCTTTTGGTTTCGCAATGGAAGTCTTGCCAAGAAATGCCCGATTCTCGAAGCGCACTTTTCGCCGGCAACAGTGCACTGTGTGAAATGACGTGCCCGTCCTTGAGCTTGGGGAAGCAAGTGCGGAGGGCCGGAGGGTCCTGCACTGGCAACTGGAGGTCTACGAGTCAAGTTTCCATGGCCTTGCCAGGCTTGAAAGCAGCCGCCAGTTGGAGTCATTGACTCACATCTTTCACCCCTATGGAAGATGTGTGTGTGTGTGGCTATGGAACTGGGAAGTCTATTGTGGGGTCATTAGTCTTGTCAACTCCTTCATACGTTGCCTGACATGAGAGCATCAAGAGACGCAGCACATTCTCGCCAGCGCTTCATCGACAAAAGAACGACATGGACTAACGAGGAGGCCACTTTTGACTAGTTTAATCTTCGGCAATGTGACTTGCAACATTGAAATCAAGCATCACCATCTAAAGCCGGACGTTGAATGCTGACCATTGAAGTCATGTTTTTGCTCACCATCCAGCTGGCTCGTGTTTGCAAACAGCGGGGAAACCACAGAACGCCCGGGTCTAGGCGACTCGCCGGCTCTCGGCTCTAGCCCCGAGCTGCGGCTTGGATCCAGCCAGCCTTCACGAAGATGCGGTAGAGGCACAAGACGGTCTTCCTCAGAAGACCGAAGCCTTTGATATTAACCCCCCCCCCCCAAAAAAAAAAAAACGGTCGAGAAGGCCGGGCGGTAAAAAATACCAGGGGCCCCAGCCCCCGAGAAAAAAGGGCCAGAAGGTTTAATACCAGGGGGTTACTAATCCAGTGTTGACTTTACATTCCCCCCCCCGAAACGGGTCGAGAAGGCCGGCAGGTGAAAAAAAAAACACAGGGGTTCAGTAATCCAGCGTTGACATTACATCACATAGCGTTCAGCCATGGCCTCACTTCCGATTCTGGACTGACCAAAAACAAGTCCGAGCCGTTTTGGCGGCCACTCAAACGGTGCAAACCCAAAAAGGAAGTAAAGGAATTGAGTAGGCTGTGGGTCAAAGATAGGGTAACCCCAAAAATGAACCCTGCGAAATGGAACCAAAGACTAAAACCTGCGCTGTGGTGGTTTAATTTTGACCCACACCCAGTAGCCTTCGTCAAGCTCACCTGATCTGGTGATCTGGTCGTGTCTGGATGCCATTTCTCACCGGGTGAATCGGGCCTGGACCTTGCGCTGCTATCCCTCGCCTAGAGACTAACTGTAAGAGCGAAGTAACTGCGGAACCATGTCGACCCAGCCGCAGCCTTCCGATTGTTTCAAGCCTCCGCAAAGCAAAACATCTCCAAGCTAGCAATCAGTTGAAGCTCAAACTGGACACAGCAGTCCTGTGAAGCATGTATTATACATGTCGCATTGAATATGTGCTATCCGATTTCACACATGAATCAATTGCAGAGCCTTTAACAAGCAAAACCTCTGCACAAGGTGCAATGTTCAAACCTAGGAAGCCTCACACCCCAAGTGCGCCTCAACCACTGCGCCGGTTCAGGGGGCTTTTCATGGTGACCGTCCAGTAAAACATGGGCGAGCAAAGAACCGCATCACAGAAATTTGGCCATGGGGCAGAACCTATGGCTCCATTTTGGGGTGGATGAACATCCGTGTGCCACCTATTTGATGTTCACCAGGGGTACAGGGTTTTGACCCACAGCCATTTGACCTTCCGAAGAATTGCCAACCCTTTTGCTGGTTCGTGTCGAACACAAATCCTGTCTGGGAAGTACTGTGCTTAACCGGTGGGTGACAGCTGCCATGGCTGACTCTTGTACCCATCCCCTTCAATCAGCTTCCCTCTTGGCCGTTTGGATGGGTGGTTTGGTACTCTTAGAGATGGTTTCCCAGTTCACCGGGGGCTCATAGTTCATCATGCTCATCCGCACCAATCCACACACGCTACCAAAGAAGGCTCACCTTCACGAGCCCGAAAGGTGACGTTCCACGCCACCAAGATGAAAAGAGCGCCGAAATGCCTTCGAAGTATGGCTGTGGGTCAAAACCCTGTACCTCTGGTGAACATCAAGAGAGGTGGCAAATGGAGGTTCATCCACCCCAAAATGGTACCGTTGGTCGTGACCCACAGCCATATCCAAAATCCCCCCACCCCCCCGGGGCTCCAACCCGCCCTTTTCCCAGGCAGGCGGATTCCCACCGATTCCGCCCACCAGATTCCGGCCCCTTCCGCCAGGGCACTTCCGCAGGTACGCCCTCGAGGAGCTCAACCTTGGAGCTCCACGCGCGCGGGTGTTGACCCAGGATGTAAGTAGAACCCGTCCCATTAGGGGGGTGTTCCCACCAGAAGTGGTCTGAATCCCCACTAGAAGGGGACACCCCCCTATCAAACAACCAGGGGTTTATTAATCCGGGGTTAACATTATCTGGGAGCGAGCATCACTGAAGGCCGTAGGAAAATGATGGACCATATCTACCTTGCTGGTTTAGTGGAGCCCACAGCTTCTTGTTACACCAACCACTTCCGACAAGACACCCCGTGAACGGGGGGGTGGGGGGTTGCGGTGACCGAACGACCAAGGCCAGCACAGGGACAGCAAGTCGGTGATGATATCCCGGGAGATCTGTGCAGCTTGATTGGCTAGGGAACGCGGTACGGCCCCTGACTTCTCATGATTAGTTAGGCCCAGATTATAGAATGTATACTTGATTGTTTGCTTCGCTTTGAGTCACTGGAACAATGTAAAATGTGTTCTAAGTCTAGACAGGTTCAGATGATTCACTCGAAAGGCCCACGAAAAAGGCCTCAGGGCTTGCTCTCTCTTCCCACCAGCTGGTGGCTCCGAATCGATCGGCTTGTTACAAAAGCGCCGTCTGGCTGCTTCCTCACGAGGTACGTCAAGCTCTGGCACTAGAGAAGCGGCCAACTGGCCCACTGAAGATTCACTCGCCTAACCCATGGTGACGGGCCGGGCCCATGAATCAGCTGGAGGCGTATTAAAATTGCGGCTGTGGCTAAGAACAAGCAACCCCCAGCTGTTCGCTACCGCAAATGCCCAGTGACGTGCCAAAAAGCGAGCGTGCCCAAGAGCAGCCTGCAAGGGCGCTTTTGAGAAACCTGGTTGGATAGAAGCAAAGGCTCTTGAGCCGAAGTTCCTAACTGACCCCTTGCGAGAGGAAGAGGTCTAAAAAGGGACTAGCCCAGTACAAAGTGCAGGAACTTGGACAAACGAACAAGCGGAGACACGGAGGGAGCCGGGATATGGGGGGATTCCCTTGGCGCCATTTCCCATATCAAACTTAGTCAAGGTGTATTTAGGGGGAATACTCCCGTATCCTGTATCCCTGCTAGTTGGTTTCCCTGAGGAACTGGTCTGTGGATGGACACCCCAACGCTCCGCTTGGAAATAGGTGCTTGTGAACCAAATACCTCCGTGCTCGGCAGGGCTGCACACGTCTTCCGGTGGAGAAGGAAACCATTCGGCCAGGAAGCAGGGAAACGCGCTTCTTGCATTACAAGTCTCGGGCTACTGACAGGACAAGCAACGGCATGCATCTTTGATCTGTCCCATTGCCCCTTGAATAGATCCAGCGGAAATTACCATGCTAGTCTGAGTCGAACATGCACAATTGCTCGGTGACCGGAAGTCGTTGTTTTCAAGTGCAGCCATATCAGTCGCTTGTCATCAGGCGCTCTGGGATGTTCCTGGGGCCAGTCCCTTGAACAAATGGATTGGCCATCACCTCGGTTTTGCCTTTTCAGCGGCAAACTCCCAGCGGCCTCGGGGGAGCAAATGTTGCTGAGGCAGTTGATGGCCATTCCACTCTCGTACTCGCTCTTGGAGCCGAAGTCCTCGAAAACATCGAGGACTTGCTGGTGCTCAGAATGAGTCATCATAAAAACCCAGTACAAAAATGGTGAACCCAGAACCATGTAGGGAAATACAAAGGCGGCCGCCCCTATTTATGGTTGGGATCGTCCCTTGCTAACCTTCATCTACCCGAGTTTTGATAGTGACTCAAATGAGGGAATGACCCCCATAAGCCATCTCTTGTGGTTTCCTTTGAGGGCATCCCTTCAGGAAAGCCACGTTTCACCCAAGCGCGGTCGCCCTCCGTGTGGGGGTGCCTTTTCTTTCGTGGGTAGGGGTGTGGGATTAACTGATAGTGGTTTAGGTCCATCTTGGTCATTTCCGAGCATTGTTGACGCCCGGGGGAGAAACAACCCTCCTTCTTCTGAGTAGCCTGGTTACCGGCCCAGGGCACAGCTTGGCACCGCCTTCTCACTCTTGATGAGAATTCCGGGGCTGTTGGCTGCACTGATTAAACCCCTCTGTCTTGCGGATAAACAATGATAACAACGCCACAAGCCACCTTTAAGCATATGATGCATGTGCGATTATGCAAGTGCATGGCATGCATCCTGTTAATTGCATCAAACTCCATGCAGCATGCTACATGGACAACGACCAGCTGTCTCCAGACTCGAATCTACATTCCGGGGCTGAGAGGATTGTCAAAAGGCTCCACTGCCTGAGGAAGAACTGAAAAACATGTGCGTGTGTGCGTGTGCGCGTGTGTGCGTGTGCGTGTTCGCGTTTAATAAGGGAGCCAGAAGCGGTTTAGCGATCTTTCTGGTTTCAGCTTGGCGCGGGTAAGCTGCCGGAGCTCCGCGGAAGTGCGGAGGTCGAGAGATACCCATTGATCCCTCTTTGCCTCTCCAACAAATCCAACCTGACTGGGTCCTCCAGATTTGAGAGGTTAGAATAAGGGTACCGCTTCTTCTTCTGTCGTCTATTTTAGTAGGGGAACCCTCCCCCCAAAAGGGTCAAAGGCACTACTGGGGGACCTAGCTGAGATGCCCAATTTCAGGACCACCCCCGTCTTCAAGATTGCTGTTTTCATGGCCCAGGCAACGACAAACCTGTCCAAGAATAAAGGGATAAGATTCGGCTTGGCTAAGTGTACGTTATTTCACCAAGCACCAAAAAAAGAGAGCGTAAATTATCCCGTCCTTCCGCTATGTTAATATGTCATCAGATATAACCCTTCTTATCCTCCTCACTTTGCTAGCCCGCAAGTGGATCCAAGAAAAATCAGGTTATCAACCGACTTTGTTCTTACCCTCCTCATGCTTCTAGCCCGCAAGTGGACTAACTTTGAAAGCCCCAAAGTCAAAATCAAAGGCCCCGTCCTTCTTGAACAGGTTAATGGTGAGGAGGCCCACGTCCGTCTGCTCGGTAAAAGCAATGCTGGAGGCAAGGTACCTGGATCGTTTCCACTGCAAGTGGCTGGAAATTTGGGTCGACAGAATCCGGGCCCCAACACCATGGTGCAAGTGATGGAAATTTGTTGTAGCCACACAAAAACTGGCACCCACAAGAAAAAAGCACACACCTATTTAAGAAAGGAGCCTACATATATGTTTCGCCTGTTTCTGGCGAAAGAAAGCTGAAACGGCCAGCCATGGTCGCCTGTTCGGAAGGCTGATGGTGCAAAGCTAGACACGAACGACCAACCAAGTCCAAAAACCAGCGCTGCCCCATCTACACCGCGGCATTTACCTTTCAGGTTGCAGTTCCTACATTCAGCGATTGAACGGCTTGGTGGTTCTGCTTGTCTTCTTGTTTGGCCGGCTGGGGTAGCCCAAGCCAATGAAACATGCACCAAATACTACATGGCATCCCAGAGGGGCTTGAGGGTCTTGCAACTTGCAAACTGTACGAGTGGTCCAGAATTGGCTTTAGGTTGGTGTAGGGTTGGTTTAGGAGTGTCGGGTTGGGGTTGGCGGGCTGAGTTTGACTAGGTCTAGGATTGGTTCATGGTGGGGTTTGCTTAAAGATCGGTGGCTGGTTGGTTGGGGTACCATTGGGGCTTTGAAGCTTAGTTTTGGGTTGGGCTTAGGATACAGCAAGGTTCAGGTCGGGCAAACATTGGATGGAAGGTGTGGAAGAGAGCTGCCTGGTGGCTTGACAAACAAAAACTGTCCAAGCTTCTGGTTTACCACTAATAATGATCTTCCGAAAGAGCACAACATTTCATAAACTCGGGAAGCAAGCGGGGATTACTAGCTCAGCTAGCCCCCAGACCATCCAAGTGGGAAGCATGTCGACTTCACGGAGCCAAAGCATGGGGTTTAATCTCTGGGCCAGTGAACTTCCTTCTCAGCCTTCAGACCAAATGGTCCGTAGGACAGTCCCCAGTTCCCTCTTTTGCTCTAAGTTTAAAACCAAGTCGGAGGGGCAAAACGTGAAGCGCCTTTTTTGGGGGGCTCCCTTTTGTTGGCTGAAGGAAGCAAAAACGAACCCACCCATTCTGAAACCGAGGGATCCGCCGACGCCGGGCCCACGACCCCGATCCGACGGCGCACCCCGGGCGCTTGGTGGCGAAACGACTGGTACTCATCACCTGAGCGGCTGAAGCCAAAGCCGTGCACCAGTCCGGTCACCTTCATTTCCTGAGAATGAGCACGCCCTGCCCCCCCAAAAAAACCCAAAAAAAAGAAGCTCGGGTGAGATCCCAAAATCCCCAACAGCATGCGGTGCGCTTTTTAGTGCTCGCACCACCCCGCAGCCCTCGCAGAACCTCGTGGAACCCTGGTGGAAACCTGGTGGCACCCTGTTGGGGGGGAAAAAAAACAAAACAGAAGAAGAAGTGCGTTTGTGAGTGTGTGTGTGTGTGTGTGGGGTGTCTTGGTTGATTTCCCTTGACGCATCACCCAAGAGGGGGTCCCTGAACTCCCTCCCTTCTGTATTCCGGGTCGGTTCGCGCACGGCCGGCCTCAACCACTGCAAAGGTGGCCCAGCTCATGTCGTAGCCGAGCATGTTGAGGTACGCCAGCTGAACGGCGCGCTGGGGCGAAGGGACCATCATTTGGAGGGGGAGGGGGTTGGACAGGGAGTCGTTGTTGGGAGTGGGTACCCTTTCTGGAATGTCTTCAAATAGAAACCAAAGGCACTGCTATTTGTTGTTTGCGACCCCCCTATTTAAAGACAGACCCGTTTGGTGACGGATGACACCTAGGCTTTCACACACTATGGAACTTGCGATTGGAAGGCACGGCTACAGACCCAGGGACAACCCTCGAAAAGTGAGGAACCCTCATCTTTTCGCAACCCCCCTCCAAAGGCGTTGTTTTCCTTTTTTTCTGGGTGTCTTCGAAAGCTGGAGCCCTTTTTTGGAATGACTTTTTTTTGAAAGGCGACCTCAAGAAACCAGCTAGATTCCAGAACTCAAGCAACTGCCAGAGCCTCACTGCAGTTGATTGATCCGAGGTGAAAAGAAGAGGTGTGATACATCCAATTGCTTGCAAGCATAATTTAGTTCAACTCCCATTGCTCTGCGGATTCACCTGCCCTAAATCGAACGGGGGGAAGCAAGCCGTGCAGGCTTGCCGGCTTGCAGGCCGCCCTCCCCCGCGGTCTCCGATGCCTTCAAGATCGCCATCGACTTGGTGGGCATGTTCTTGGAGGTGATCTGGCGGACTCCCCGATTTGGAAAAAACAAAAAAAAACGCTCGGTCCAGGCGAGTTGGGCAGCAAGCCGCGCAAGTCAGGCGAAACGAGGAAGCTCTCCCGGTTTGCTGGTGGATATCTCTCGGAATGCCTCAAGCAAGCAGGAACAATTCAGAACCCAGATCAAGCGCCCCAAACACGCTAGGCCAACTTCAATTCATGTCGTGAGATCCAAAAAGCGGCAGGCGGCAATCATTCCCATGGGGCCTCCTTCTGAATCTCTGCAAGACATGTATTGATGTAGTCCTGACGCAAGGCTGGCCGCTCCGCGCAGGCGCTCGAAAGCTGGATCTGTGAGTGGTGTGTCGTGGTTCGACGGTGGTCTCTGTTTTCAAGCACTTCATGTCTCGAAATATTGACCCACATTTCCCCGACCCCCATGGATCAAATCTACACATGGACTGGGCTCCCCTGAAACCCTTCCGCTGCAGGGAAAATCAGGGGTCTCTCCGCACCGCCCGAGGCGCGGGCGGACTCTTTGCCCCGGTGGGCACGGATGCCCTTCACCATGGCCGTCAGCGACTTTTCGAAGACCTCGGCCGCGCGGCTCCGCGGCGCGGGGATCTTTCCTTTGGGGTTTCGGAAGGTCCGGTGGCCTGCGGCTCCAAAAACTTTGGTGCCCAAACTGTGCTGCCCGTTTTCTGATCCCCTGCTAAAAGTGACTAACCTAACTTTTAGTGGGTTGAATGGAAACCCCGACTAAACGCTAAAAGACTAAAAAGCTAATGGGATGGCTGGGAGCCACCAAGCAAAATGCCACCTGGATCGTTTGCTCATGGAGCATCTACAAGCACCAGGGGTTCAAGTGCCCAACCAATCCAAACCAAGGAAGGGTTATCAAACTAGCTGAGCCAAAAGAAGAGATCAGAGTCAACCCGAAGTTCATCTTCTTGGAGGAGCTTGTTCAGTTTACACCTTGAGCTTAAGGTGGGTGCGGTTGTTGCTCTCTGCACCCTCACATGTTCCATCGGCATCCGCGGCTGCCCGGCTTGGATTGAAGAGATGCTCTGGAGGGGTTTTAAAGGGAAGCCAAAAGGAAACTCACCATTTCTTAGGGTCTAAAAGAGACACATATGCAAGCCGTGTGGAGCTCTCACCTCACGCGAGGTCGATGTTGACAAATCCTTGACATGTGCCATGCAACAGGCGAAAAGCGGCTCCAAGCCACAGTTTCTTTTTCTGCTTTGTGCTTCTGCTTTTCTGGTGTCTCGGTGTGCCAAAATCGATTCAAAGCATGCGTTGCCACCCCGAACGACCCTTTTCTTTCGGGACTTGTGGCTCCGGGCCATGATGACGTGTCAAGACCTGCGCTTTGCTGCGGCGGAAGCAACTCATCATGTGACTCGCTGCAAGGCCGCGGAGCAAAAAAATGGCCGTGGCTCAAAAAACCGGTACTAAAACGGAATCCTGGTAAGTGGAAACATTGGCAAAAGCCTGCGGTTTGCCCCTCCTGGTTAATTTTGAGCCACACCTAGATGAAACGGGACCCGTGGGGTGATTCTAAACAGGACACCCGCTTTCGGCCGGCCAAGCACGTGACAAGCAGCTGTCCGCCCGCCTGCGATGTGTTCACCGCTATGTCACATTCTGTTTTGCCTCTTCTGCGTTGCTTCTCAATGGTCCTTGCTGCTGGATGGATCGTCGAGTGTTGTGTTTTGTGTTTTCTCCAGGCATGAGAAATCTGAATGTCACTTGAAGTTCTATCCGAAGACTTGTAGTCGCTGGATACCGATGTTAGCCATCCGGGGGACGAAAAGGCGCTGCAGGGGTTTGGATCAGGGGCTGATTCGGGGTAGTGCGGTCCCTGACGGGAACCCGAGTGATGGACGTCTGCCATGGAACGTTACCCCTCCAAACTCAGCCGTTGCCCTCAACCAAACCCCGGCTTGGGTGCCACGCATGCCAGCCAGTTTATTCCCCTAATCGTCCATGTTTTTGGCAAGGAGGTGTGAAGCAGAGCAGATAGACCAATCGAAGTGTGGATGTGAATGTTCCTCTATAAGAACTGCACATGTAGCTTGTGATCTTCCATTTGCTTCAGTTTCCTGGAAAAGCGATAGATTCCCTTTAAAACCAACTGGTAACATACAAAAACATGCCCTTAAGCACAAGTGATGGTTCCAAGAAACACCTATGCACTTCGGCTTCACTTGGCGCCTGATTCCATCAGACGCTTCGTTTTCAGGCCATGGGCGCACGGATCATTGGGTGAAACGCTGGAGCCCACTTCCCTCGGCTCGAGGGAGCCATTTGGCGCGCCAAACCTTTTGGCGTTGCAAAGCAAAAAGACGAAAAAAAACCACCTGGCCCACCCTCCTGCCGTGAGCAAAAGCAAAAAATAAAATAAAATAAAACAAGCCCCGGCTGTGGGGGGGGGTTTGGGGGGGGCAGTCTTTCCGTTGATTGCAAGCCAGGCGCGCGCAAAGGAGGCGTCCGGGCGTCCGATTTGGAAATGGGCCCCGAGATTTCGAAGACTCGAGCAAAGGGTTGATCCAAAAGTCCTTTACATAGGATGACCATTGGTGGGAAGTCCACTAAAAGGATAATACCAAGGAAGACCACCTGGGATGACCAGTGCATGGAAAACCAAGGAAAGGGATACGATCGTTCAACATGGGAAAGGTTAGAACCATGGCCGAGGCTGCGCGAAAGCTGTGTGTGATGCGAGCTCTTCAGCCTTTGTGCTCGAAGCTCTTCTTCGGGGCCCGGTCTCAGCGCTCTGTTGGCGCACAACTCACAGGGTGCTAACTTCGATGACCTGGCGCGGGCCGAGGGCCCTTCGAGCTGCAGGGCGAGGCCAGGGCCCGAGGCAACTTGTGGGTTGGGGTCCTGAACCATCAGCCGCTGTCCCCCACTCCGTTTCCTGGCGCTCCCTTGACCAACCATTGATGCAATGTTGAATTGGGATAGCGGCCTTCTGGGAGAGGGGGTCGATTCCTACGCCACCCGGTTTTTTGGCACGGGTGGTTTGTGTGGATTTTGCGTGTGTGTGTGTGTGTGTCATGTGTGGGTGAGTGCAAATTTGTCGCAGGAGTATTCGGCTCGGTCCGGAGCCCCACCAGATTCACGCTAATTGCAAGTTCGTGGCAGAGTTTGGAGGTCCATTCGCCAGCGCAACGCTAGTTCTTCCACAGTTCCAAACTGGCATTCATTGTCAGGGTTCCTCGTGAACATGCCAATCAAGGCTCAATGACTTATGCCTTCGAGGCAGGGACGACGGCCAATCAATCAGGAGGGTTCTGATCCGTTTGCGTCAAATTTGGGAGCACCCGTTGGGGGGAGAGGCTTACATCAACATGCAACCCACCCGTTTGGAGGGGGACGACTCGAGATGGCTCGCAGTGCTCCCATGAAACTGGCGGTTTCTTGACAACTTGAGAAGGACCTTGCTTCCGCCTGAGCAAACACAGCTATACTTTCCGTGATTGTTTGTCTCACGTCCCGACACTTCGGAGATATTTGATAACGCTGAACAGTCGCCTAGAACACTTGTGACAATTGGAGAGTCACCCACGTTGGTTCCCGTGTTCAGGGCCCCTGGTTTGGGGGAAGCCTTGGTGGAGTCTGGCTCAGCGGCCACTGCGAACTCTGTTCTTTTCTCATCTTTCCTGATGACATGTGTGTAAAATCCAACTCAAATCAGTGGAGAGCCAACATAAAATGAGGTAACCCTTAGTTGGTGGTCTGGATTGGGGTTTCCCACCCCGGAACACCGAATTGGGGGGGGGGGGGGGGGCGGTAAGATGAAGCGAACCAAGTTCAGACGCCCAAGCGCCTCCTCCTCAGCTTCCAACCTCCTGAGGGTACAGACTCCCCAAAACCATCTCGGCTTGGATTCCCTCCTTGGTGTCTTTCTGGGTTGAACTCCCACAGCAAAGGGACACCCATTCCTGGGGGGTCCGCCATTTTTTTTTTGAAACAAGCCATATTTAAAGTAAACCTCAGTCAGTGACTGTGCCCCTAGACAGTGCCCTTTACCCGTCACATGATCCCAGAATGGTTGTAAGGGTGGCAATTGATTGACTTCTGAGGTACAAAATACCCGATTAAACCAAGCGGGAAAAGCAAGCGAACATGGGAACTGGTTCCTTGTTCCCAACGTGCAATATTCAGGTAATCCACTCTTATCAAAGGAATCTCCTTCTCCAGATTTACATGGACCCCAAAACAATTTGCTAGAGATCTTTCCTTTTGGAGGACACCATTCCGGAGCTCCGTTTTGTTAGTTTGAACATATAAAATGGTTGAGTGGCCGAAAAGTGGTCGCAAAGAGTATCGAATCAACAGCACCTTGCTTGACGCGCGCTCGCCGGTGCTCCATCGAAATGGTCTCACCTATGGGGAAAACACACCCTGTTGCCACGGGACAATGGTTGAATGGGGCTCGGCTGGAGGGCAAACATCTGTACAGCATGATCCGTCCTTCTAATGCCAGACACAACTTCCACGCTAGAACCAGCCGAACCAGAGCCAGAGGAATCATGAAATGAGTTTTCAGCGTGCGGGGATCGCGGCAACCTTGACAGGAAGAAGCCAACATCGATGCATGAACCACAGAGCACCCAAGAATCACCAAAACAAGAACGCCGCAAATGATTGGCGGCAAAGACACCACACCTCCGATGCTCCTGAAATATGTCCTCATTCAGCCATGCCCAATCTGCCAACTCACAAAGGCTCAAAGTATCACTCTCTTGAGCCCAAGAAACCAGCAACCATACTGGGGATGGACGAAATCCTGCACCTAAAGAAACCTAAAAATGATTCTTCCCCTGCAATTACCACAATGGTTTGTCATGGTTTCCTAGGTGGTGCAGGGTTTTGTCCATCTACAGTAGGAACATCTTCACAGAGAGCCCTGCACGTGTCCTGTGAAACTCAAGCACCGAAGGACCTATGCCTCTTGTCCGAATTTCTCAATCCGAGCGTCTCTGGTTGGCGCGTGGGGCTCTGCAGCGAGAGGCCAGAGGCCTGTGGATCGGGTTCCTTGGCCAAAGTCGCGGACACATGTGGACCAAAACCCCACTTAACGCCTCATGGCAACACGAAACCACGAATCCAGGGGAATTTTACTGGTTTTCCAGGGTGGTTGGGTGGGAAACCCATTTACTCTCTACAAGAATTAACCCCCCAAACAACAAATCCAAACCACAAACTCATCTAGGGGTTGATGGGTTGATTCCCCATTCTTGTCAACCATCCTTCTTTTCAAAAACCAGCCGTTTTCCCTTGTCTAGAAAGAAGGATTCCTGGAAAGAATGGGGAAGGTACCTCTAGAACCAACAAAAATGCCTGTTTATTGGCCCCTTGCCTTTGATGTTCGAGAGAGCACTGCTGAGGTTCCTACAAAACATCCTCCGAAAAGACACCAAGCGGGGGTTGCCCGTTGACCATCTTCAGCTTAAACAAATCAATCGGCATAAGCGGGAGGTTTGGAGAACCCACATTGGAGGAAGGGTGGGGCAGTTGAACTACCAGGTCTTCGATCTCGCATGTTTCTGCCATCCAAATGCTTGGTGCACTTCTTTGTGCCAGGCGCGGTGCTGGATGCCTTGATTCAAAAGCAAAATGCGCGTAGCCCCAATGTCATCGGCATTATGTTCTCTCACCCAGAACCTGAGACATGGCCATCCGAGGAACTTATGGCAGGAAACTCTTGAGGAATGGGAAGGAAGCCCAGCAGCTGACCAAGGAGCACGCTGCTCTTCTGGTGCGACTCGTGAGCTCTGGGGACTTGGCATGTCGCTCCAAGTCCAAGCCAGAGGGTTCCAAAAAGCGTAACCCCAGGGCCACCAATTCTCAGCTGCCCAAAGGACCCATGTTAAAAAACAAAAAAAAACTGTTGCGACGAAAAAAGGGAGGGAATCTCAAAAAAAGTTGATCCGGTCGATTCGCTTTGGGCCAGGAATTCCTTGGGTGCAAAAGGCGACGTGCACGAAAGGACTCTGGGTCGCCGGGCTTCCCATTTGATGGGCCGATCCTGCTGCCACGTGCCCCGCCGAGTGAAGCCCTGGCGCAGGAGATCCGGCGAGTCAGCCGAGCCCAGCGGCTTCAGAAGCTCCCGGATGAATCGGTCTCCCCGGTGGTCCCTTGTCCAGTTTTCCAGTGGCCATGGAGACCTGGAGTGGCTGCAACTCATGTGGTGAACATATTCGCATGGCTCAAAATGTCTTGAGCCAAAGAGGTGCTGGTCTGTGCTTCCATCTACCAAGAGACCATTTTGGGTACCACTTTTTGAACCAGAGCCATATACCAAGCATGGGTCGGGGGGATTCTCAGATTGCGTTGGAAGTGTGCAAAGCATAGAACCGGACCCTTGAATCACTTGTGCTACCCAGAAGGGTTGCCATGGCTTTCGGGCTCGGGCAACAACACAAACTAAGCCGAACCCCTGGTGGTTGGGCGCGGTGCCAGAACAGCGCGCCGGTCTAAACCGAGAATGACCACGTGGTTGATTCAGCGAGAGAGCGGAAGCCCAAAGATCCAGAGGACGTGGCAGTGACAGCATCGGATTAGTGAGCTTCTCCACTGGAAGTATGACCCAACTGCACCTCTTTTGACAGGCAAGCTGATCGCTTTTGTCTTGGATGGTGTTGCATTTGCTAGTACCAGCTAGGAACCCAACATTTTTACAAGAGTAGCTGAGGCTACATGTGAGTGGGTGGACAAGAGTCATCCGCCCTGAAATACAAGTTGCTCCAATTCGCCATTCGCTCATGGAGGTGCAAAACGAAACATGGGGGTTGATCAAAAGGTCCTTTGCATGATGAGCATTGGTTGGAAAACCAGTAAACAGATTGAACAAATACGATATGTCAACCAAAAGTTACCGAAGGTCAAAACTGCTTGGTTGACGCTGAAAGGGGAGCCAAAAATCAAGTTTTAGCAGCTAAGTGCGGATTTCCCACTAAACCACAATAAGCAAAAATGCAAAATGTTTCCCAACCACAACCGAGACTGGGCGCTAAAGGGAATATTGATTAACCCCTTATGTATCTACCCTAAAATACCGCATGAAGCTTCCCATGGGTTTCCTTCCGTTCTAATTCCCATAATCCCATTTCTTCCCCCAGCCTTTCTAGGTCCTCCAGTAGAGAGGATAGAATAAGGTACCCTTTTTTTCGGTAGTCTATTTTAGTAGAGGAACCCTCCCGCGGAAAAGGGTAAAAGGGCACTACTGGGGGACCTAGCTTTCCCCCAGTATCCCATGATCTCGAGATTGGGATCGACCTTTGCAAACATCCCCGAGAGCGGGATGAGCGAAGTGAAAAACAACAGAGCCAACAAACAACAACCTTGACTTGCTCAGGACAGGCATGCCAATTCAGAGCGAGTAGGTCCTATGTGTATATATATATATATACATATATATATGTAACGTGTTATGTGATATATATATATATATATACATATGCGTATAAATGCATGTGATTAGTCTGCTTTAAGATGAGTCAGTAGCGACAGGCACATATATCGCAACTCTGCCCAGTCTGCTTCTGTCGCGTCGCGTGTCGCATGGAAAATCGATGCGCAGCACGGCGGCACTTGCATTCAGATGAGCCTTGGCATTGGTGTAGGTCCCGATCCCATGTCTTTTGCCAGCCACCTGAGCGGACTCTCGAGCAGTGGCAGATCAAAAGGTCCGTGATACCGTACCATACCTGGGATGACCATTGGGTGGGAAAAGCTACCTATGGTCATTTGGGCCATTTGGCGGCCAGGAATATTGATCAACCCCCATGTGGCAAATAGAGAGTCTGAGAAAAAACAAAAGAAAAAGAAGAAACAAAAGTGATCCTGCTTTAGGATAGATCAACGATTCTGGGCGACTTGACGTTTCAGAGTGCCCAGCAAATGTCAAGCCCTTTTGCTCACTACGGTCTCACGGCTGCAGCTCCTTGACTTTGCCCAGACCACTCATATCACCTGATCCAGCGAACCCAAGTGGAGTCATGTCGCATAGTTGGTTTGCAAAGAGCCAGGTGGATATGGATCAACGTGAAACCACCAGGGGACCACAGATTTTGGTTCATGGTTTCATCAACCTGGGTTCCATTTTGGGTACCTTGCTTGACCCACAGCCACGAATGTTCACCAATTTCCGCAATTCGACTGCGCCCCATCAATAAAAATATAAGGGTTATAGGAGTTAGCTATGAGCAATGAAGTTTAGCCCCTTATAATACCTGAACAAGACCTGGAAGGAGAGGATCATTGCTAAGTTTTCAGCACTCAACGCGCTAGACGTAGGCTGACCGGGACGCGGACCCACTGCCCCTCGTATCTGCGTCCGTCCTGCAGCAACAAATCAAGATGGCTGGTACAAGCTGCTTGCCTGTGAGATGCAAAGGGCCGCTCCTGGGTGGGTCTTCACCACTGATGCAAACACTGACCAGTGCTCAGTGCCACGCAGTGGTCGAACATAAATGTTTTCTTGCAACAACAAGGACGGAAGGCGTAAACCAAAGACGAGCCAAGCAACATGCAAGTTGCAAGTCAACAATGCTATTCCCATCCCAAAATGCAAAGCACACCTTGGGCAGAAATAGCTTCTGTCAAACTGTCCTGCCAGGAGAAGGTGCCGTCGCCGTGCTTTCGGTCCTGACAAAAGCACGGCCAGGTTTCTAGTATTCATGCCGATGTCTCTCCTTTCAACCATCAGAACTGCTGATGGCGTTGGCACATGGTATCCAGGAAGTAGTGTTTCAGAACTCTCCTGGTTGACAACACCTTGCAAAGCGAAAGTTTGTGACCTAGCTTATCCCCTCCCATTCGAGAGACTGGCTGCTGCTCAGTAAATAGATGGACAATCAGACTGAAAGAAAGACAAACAGAGAGATAGAAAGGGTAGAAAGATGGAGAGTAGAGAGATTGGAGAGATAAATAGACATAGGTCAGAGATAGGGAGATAGAGAAAAAGGAGATAGCGAGATAGAGAAATAAACAAATAGAGAGATAGCAACAAGAGGGGCCCGCGCACCCAAAAGCAAAACCGCCTGCAGTGAACTGTAGCACGTGCCCCCCTGTCCCTGCCAACCGGGCCATAGGCTGGATATGTTGAAACCTTTTGCGTCACGTCCCAGAAACAAAATCCGTCAATTGCGTCACCAGTTGCCTTTTTTCAAACCGCCAGCGCCTATTCAAAAACGAACATGTCCTGCTGGAAGGTGTGGGCCCCCAAACTTGGCGCAAGTTGGATGTCCACAGGCAAACGTTTCGCAACGACAAGCCACGAATGCAAAGTGACCCTTGGGTGGGAGACGGGATACGAGAAAAATCAAACCAGCGACTGACTTGTCCTCAAACAATGTGTCTGGGTTCCGGGGCCGAAGCCGCGAGACAGAACAACCAAATGGTCTTTCCAACTTCCCTTGTAAACATCCCAGTCATGTTCTGCAATCATCTCACCATGGCAAACAGAAAGCTTCCAACTCGACGGCAGCGCCCTGCTCAAGTCACTCGGCGTCGGAGCAAGCCAGCTGGCAAGGCAGCCTTTGTTTACGGTGGTAAAATGCCTACTTTGTTTGCGGTGGCACAGCCTGTCCCTTTTTTTCCCCTGCGCAATCCGCAGTCAGTGACGGCACACGACCGCCTCTAGGCGCCCTCCGGGCAAGACAGCGCCCACGATCTTGGAGCTCGCACAGGACGAACTCCAGCCAGTGTCCGTCATTCGCTCAAGTTCGCCACAAGCCTGGAGAAGACTCCGCCGAAGGAACTCCTGCGAATTCGACTGCGTTCCTCTCGGGGAAGCCTGCCAAGCCGTCTCATAACCACAGTGGACCTCTGGAAGTTACGCACGACGACCGCCATAGCTGTGGATGCCTGGCCCCATCAGGGAGCCATAAAAGTCAGCGCCAGGTCTTGCCGGGCAAGAGCGCCACCATCGCGATTGCCTTGCAGGCGGCCACGCCGCTTGATGGCACAGGTCGTGCGAACTTGGTCGAGCCGGGCCTTGGCACTTCACCGTTTGGCTCCAGCCTTGGCATTGTAGGCGCGTTTGTCAACCTGATGCGTGAGTGTGTGGAACGCTCGCTGCCACAGTTGAAAGTGCTGCTGTGGGCATGCGCTGGAAGCATCGCCTTCTTCTCCATGGCGTCGCTTCAAAGCAGGTGCAACCGGAGCGCCGCTTTCGAAGTTAGTGTGAGGCAGCCGCTCGCGCAAGGGCGCTCGTGCGAGCAGAGGGTCTGCAAACTGTGGGTCAGGGTTGGTGCAAAGCGCTCCAACAAATCCTTGATTGCGCGGGGGCTTGTGCTATATGATTGGAACCGGGCGGTTCTGGATTGCGAGCCACGGGGGGTGATTGACCGGCTGATGGTCAAGGTGAGATGAGATGTCTACACGTCTTGCAAGGGGGCCCGCGCGGCTCGTGAAAAAGCAAGCAAGCTCTGGTTCGTGGTTTGTTGCAGGCGCGAGGGGTTCCAGATGCTGAGCTGGAAGCCCGTTTTTGGGGCCAAGGAGACGTAGTTTGCAACGGAGAGCAGGCTGACCCACTTGTCAAAGCGACTGCGGCCTTTCAGGACGACTTGCGCGCAGGTCTCCGTGGGTTGCCCGTCCGTTAGGTGCGCAGGTGCACCCAACACACGCACGTGCACCCAAAAGGCCTCCCGAATATTCTATGGTAAGGAATTAAAGAAAAGGAAATTCGGAGGACAGTGATCGCCAGGCAAAGGAATGCCTCGAGGGAAGAAGTTTGCCCCCGCAAGACAGTAGTTCCTTGATTGCCTGCGCTTCCTTCCTCGCGTGCTTCAACGTCATCAACTTTGCTGCGAGGCGGGCACTGCACGAGCACCAAGCAACGCCGACAGCCACAGCCCTCATCTTGAGAGCACCAAGGCTGGTAGAGGGAGCGGCAAGGAATGCAATTACAGGGTGGCGACAATGCAGAATTTCTTCTTGCTCTTGGCCCTGGTCTCATACGTGAACACCTGAACCACGCGCACGATACTTCCGTGCGCAGGCCAGAGGTGGAACTTAAGCTGACAATCACCTCAAACCTCTTCGCCTCGCAAGATGACCGCCATGCCGGCACTGAGATTTGAGCACTTTCCCTCGCTCGCACAAGTTGGCTCAGACTGCTGACGCATGCGCCTCTCTGACCCCCATTCACCCAACCCGACCTGACACTGCTAAGCCGCGAATGGCTACAGGGGCCTCTCTACGTCCTCATGTAACACTTGCTTCTTGCAAGGAAATGACGTGCGCTTCGATGCGATCATTCTAGAGCCTCCTCTATTTCCACAAAAAGGTAGGCCTTTAGAACAAAAATGTGCTCCTCATTCTTGCAGTCCCTTTTTCCGGACTCTAGAACCTGTAAGATCTTCCCTATTCTAGCGGCCTTCTGTTTTAAAAAGGGAGGAGACCCTAGAACCCAGGGGCGTTGAGCCTTTTTTGTGTCAGAAAGGTCTAAAAACCCACGAATCTTCCCTCGCGCACCCGTTCTGCACTACACGGCCGTTCCCCACCCAGCCCGACGCACTCGTTCTGCGCCACACAACCTTCCTTTTTCCCTCCTTTTTGACTCCTCCCTTCCACGCGGCCCGCCATGTTTCTCTTCCAGGCGTGTGAGACTTCGATGAATCGATGATCACTGAACATGCTGCGAGGGTACCGGGACCGCTGAGCAAACTCGGGTTGGTCTTTGTTCATATCTGCATGCGGCATGTGGCCTGTGGGTGGCACGTGGCGCACCTTTCTTGCCAACATCCAAATTTCAGGCACCTGCCAGCAGCGATCCATCCAGAGGCAGCGTGCAGTCCAAGCCCTCGCGGCTGCCCCACTGCACCACACCTCTCTGCACCACACGGAAAGCCCGGCCGTGCCCAAAATTTGGCCGCGCACGCCGAAATTGAAACCCCTTCTTCTCTCCGTCCAAGCGTTCATCGCTCCCCAGAACCTAGAGGAACCTAAAGCAGAAGCCAAGCAGAGATGTGTTTGGGAAAAAAGAAAGATACTGACAGACAGACAGACAGACAGACAGACAGACAGACAGACGGACCGACGGACGGACGGACGGACGGATGGATAGATAGATTAGATTAGATTAGATCAGATCAGATTGGATTAGATTAGATTTAGCTTAGATTAGAATAGAATAGATTTAGATAGATAGATAGATAGATAGATAGCTAGATAGGTAAACAGATAGACATGTAATATGAACTAGCTGGATTAGATAGGTTAGATAGGCTAGATAGACGAGATTAGCTGGATAAGATAGTGGACAGATTAGATAGATAGACTAGAATAGATTAGATTAGATTAGATTATATTTAGATTGAATTGGATTGGATTGGATTGGATAGATACATAAATAGATAGATAGATAGATAAATAGATAGATAGATAGATAGATAGATAGTCAGAGAGATGCATGGGTGGGTGGGTCACCCTGGATGCTTGGGTGGATGGATGGATGGATGGTCGGACGGACGGACGGATGGATGCCTGGCAGGCGGAGGGATGGATGCATGGAGGGATGGAGGGGGGGTGGAGAGATGGAGGAAGGGACTTGCTGATCATGTCCCATTGCTCCTTCTTCATGGCAACATATGGCTGCGGGTCAAAAGCCTGTACCGCTGGTGAACATCAAAACAAGTGGTAAATGGATGTTCATCCACCCCAAAATGGAGCCTTAGGTTATGCCCCATGGCAACATATCGTGTCCTGGTTAGTAACCTGCTGGAGCGTTTTCCCACCATCTCACACAATCAGAAATAAAGGGTGGTTCAAAGAAATCTTCCGCCACACCATTTGACCAACTCCCGCTTTCTGGCGCACAGCCAAGAAAACTAGCCACCACTCAGAACCCTCATTGTGTCATAAGCGGTAGACTGAGACAAGCCGCCAAACTCTGACTTTGGCAACTTCACAAGTACTCAAAGACTTGTGAAGGTTTAGGGATTGACAAGCATGTAGCCTGGATCTTTTGCTGAAAAACATCAACTCAAAGAATCACTGAAACCAACCGGCGGCGAAAGCCCACCTCCGCATACTGGCCCACATATCTGCGCCCATCTGGCCACTGCATCACCTTCGCCGCGGGACTCCCGCTGAACCCAAGAGATAAGAGATGCGGTTGGTGTGCGTTTTGGAACAGATGGGTTTCCCTGGTAAATGGGGCATAAAATCCATCTTAGCCAGTGGAACCCATCGATTTCTAACCTAAGTAGCCTAGGAAGACACCTATGCCGGAGAGATGCGACATACGATCCGGATGCACAGGATAAAATGGCTTTGCAAAGCCCACAAAGCAGTGGGCAAAGGCAAGATTTGGCAAACACCTTGCTGTGTGGGACGGCTATCACTTGATGGAAGCGCAGGCAACAATGAACATAGCCCCAACAACCAGCGGAGGTTTTGAAAGGATGATACCACCGGACAGACCAACCGACCGACCAACCAACCACTCCTAGAGGAAGACGAGGATTCGAAACATGGCGGCCTTTTGGGCTTCGCAATCTAGGTGCATTGCGTTTACACCCCAAAATGATGGTTTGCCCTTTGAAAACCACCCAAAAAATGGTACCCTCAAAAACAGACACGCCCTGCGCAGGCAGGGCTCTGTGGTATGTGTCATTTCAAGAGATCGGGGAAGAGGCCATCCTGACGCTGACTGCATTTTAAGCAGAAGACGTGCGTGCTCCAAGAGGGTCTGCCGGTTTTAGGGGTACCGAATTGATACATCAGCTGTCTGGAGATCTCAGACAGAAAAACCAATATTAATTTCCATTTGGTTTTTGGACCCCTGGAAAGAAATAGGTCCAGTAGTGATAGATTCCCTGTAAAAACCAACAGGGGAAAACAACACCATATTCTTAAGCAAATGTAAGTTAATTAACACCCATCCCTTCTGTTTGCTTCCTTTCGTCAGGGGGGAATCCAACCTCAGTCGCACTAAACCCAAAAAATCACCTCGGGCCCGCCACCCAGCCCGTTCCAGGGGCCCCCACGGCGGCCCCGTGGAACTTGCCGTTCCGAAACCTCGCCGAGCGAAGCGGAAGAGCCGGCGAGTTAGGCCAGCCGTTTGCTGCGCAAGAGCCGGCGTCGTTGAAGTTGCCAAACGGGGGTCGCGGGGGGGTCGAAACTAATTTACTATAGTGGTCATGAATTCTGGAGTCTAACAGTGCTATAGGTTGGTTGGCATTGAGGAGTCTAACCATGCTATAGCTTGGTTGCCTTTGAGGAGTCTAACTCAGTCTAACCATGCTATAGCTTGGTTGACGTGGGAAGGGGAGCACAAATTTTCAGATTTTAGCAGTTCAGTGGTTGGATTTCCCACTAAACCACAATAAGCAAAAATGTAAAATGTTTCCAACAACAACCATGGGGTTCGTCTAGCCATGCTATAGTCTAGCCATGCTATAGTCATTGAAGTTGCCTTAAGGGAGGAGTCTACCATAGGGGGTTCGTCGATGATGAGTGCAAGATTGGCAGCGGATACAGGGGAGAACCCTGCGGACGCAGGGAAAGTCTGGGGAAAAAAGAACGCCTTGAGGTATCTATGGAACCTCTGAGGTGGATGTGCCGCAGAAACTGGAGATCGGGACCGTTTCTTGCGGCCGATCAACTTGGAAATCCCTGGGGCTTTGGTTGATTAAAGGAACACCGAAGATCAAGCTGCGCAAGCCTCGCGCTGTTCCGCTGGGCACCGTGGAACCGTCCCCTTGTCTCAAAGATTCAAAGGTGTCCAGGTTCTTAGAAGCCACGCGAGAAATCCTGGCGAGGCTTGGACGCTTTGGTGGACATCATTTTGGGTGGGGATGTATGCCCACCAACCGCTTTTGAGAGCTTCCCTAACAATCATACAGGTGATGTTGCCACAAGTATCCTGCAAGTGAGATGGCTGCAATGTTCATTCTGGCTCCTTGTACAGCTGCTCTCCGCAGGACCCGCAGCAAGAATTGAAGGCCCCCAGGGCATGATGGCCTTGTGCTAACTAAAGTTTACCTAGCCCCCGCAGCCCGCAGCTGCCCAGTGGATTTCCATGACCTTTGGCCGGTTGAGTGTAAAGGCGAGCCCTTCCCCAAAAACCAGGCTAATTAAAAGTTGCCAGAACCCTTCCCAATTCCCCCCCCAAAAAAAAAAACAACAATGAAAGGAAAAAGAAAAAGCGGAATCCACTGGTTGCAACTGGGCCATCTCTGGACTACTGCGGTCCAGGCCCGCCCTCGTAGCGCCGGCCATCATCCCACTCCAGAGCACCCAGCCTGCCACGAATCGCGGGTGGGTCTTTCTGAAGGTCGCCCCCCCAAAAAAAAATGGCGCGGCGGTTTTTCCTTCTCTTTTGGTTTCCCTTTAACACCAAAAGCGGTTGGTACCCCCTCCAAAAAAAAGATGCCCAGAATAGCAGGAACGCAGCACGAGCCGCCCTCTCGCTACAGGGAAACCTGGGACTCTTGGGGCTGATGCACCTCCGACCCCCAAAACTTGTGTGTGTGTGTTTTGTTTTTTTGCGGAGTGGAAGGGCAAAGCCGGAGAAAGCCCCCAGTCGGCCTCATGGTTTGTCCCGAAAATGATCTCCCACAGTTAGCCCCACAGTCGGCCTCATTCTTTGTCCCCAAAATGATAGTTTCAAAAGTTTCAAGCCCAGAAAACTCGTAGAGTCCAAGCGACGCGAGCACCAGCCAGCTCGACCCATGCTTCATGTCGTTCTGGAACTCGCCCTGCCAGGTTCTCGTCGACTTCTCAGTTCTGGGGCCCAAACCAAAAATGCGCACCCGTTCTGACCGGAGCCACCAGAGAGAGAGAGAGAGAGAGAGAGAGAGAGAGAGAGAGAGAGAGAGAGAGAGAGAGAGAGAGAGAGCTTCAGGACACGGGGAAGTGGGAAGACTAGTGATAACTTTCAGTGATCGGGTGAGAATGGTGCGGGAATGAATGTGATGTGTGAGAAACACAACTTGAAACCTGCGGCACAAATGAAGCGACTGCGATCCTGGCAAAATGGAGCTACATCTACCATCTTAGGATCACAACAAAGCACAGAACACCAACGAACTGCTGAAAGAAAACAAAACGCCACGTTCCAAAACGGTGTGGCCTACACCAATCCGGTTCGGATTTGTCTTTTGGGTGCACATGACGTGCGGAACATTCATTTGCCACCCATTTTGATGTTTTTTTTATCAGGGGTGCCATTGGCTTTGACCCACAGCCAACGGAATTGCCATGCCTCGTAGGTGTAGGTGCGCATTCGCAAGCGCCCCCTGCCGTGCCTCGGAAAAGGCGCCCAGTTTTACGGTCCCAAAAATACCGGCCCCTGGCACATGCGAGCTTGGGATCTTCACATTTTCTCCTGCGCCTTGCAGCCTTTGTGGCTCAAATTTGAACTGGGGCAAACTCCAGGGTTGATACACCAGGTGCCGTTTTGGGGATTCCTTTCTTGAGCCACGGCCATATCTCTTTAAGGTGGCAAGTGGACTCCCCGCCTCACTTTTGACCATCTCCCGCGGTCAAACTTGGGACAGGCCAACTGCAGTGAAATCAGCAGAAGAAGATGTTTGTCAACAGGGGGTTGGTCAAAATGGATTTCGGACCCCCTCATGATATTCAAAGGAAGCCAAACGGGAGCCAACCATTTTAGGGACCACCATTTTGTGAAGGCCCCAGCAGGACAAGAAAGCAACATGATCCACCAGTCACAGACGATCCCCTGGTTTTAACACAGTCCTCAAACAAACAACCTGCAAAGAACTTCTCAGACTGAAAATAATCACTTGTGCGACTTGAAGCGCAGGTGCGGGCTCCAACTCAAAAATATCCCCAAACGATTCAGCGCTTTAAGTTGCCTTTTAGCTCCACTGGGTGACGACGGCTAGCTTGACATGTTTGCCTCTTATTTTGAGCAGGGCTCCGGTCATCTATTAACGCTGGTTCTGCCGGAACGATTGGACACGTTCATATCGGCACTCGCTTGTTGGGCCAAAGTGGCTGTTTTAGGTTGGTGCACCTACGAATGTGCATATATACACATAATATATATATATATATGTACGTATTATGCATGTTGCAAAGGAAACTTCTCCATGGTGTCAAAACCTGCCGGACACCTCTGTCCGGCTTTGACACATTCCGAAGACTCGCTCGAAGCATACTGAAGGCCTTCGCCGGAGTCTGAGCCTGGACCTCATGCGGCTACCTCGTGCCTGATACACAGGGGAACGCCTTGGTTAGCCAGAGATTTACTGGAAATCCAATTGAATCAGGGAACAGGGAACAAGCGTGCCACTCAAAACGGGGTGTAGCTTCCTTCCAAAGTTGGCTGCATCAACTCTTCAAACATCCCAGGTGCTGCCCCTTCCGACGGATGCCCCTACAAGTGGAAGGGGCATTGGGGGGTTGAGGTCAAATACCTGGCCGTTCCTTCAGCCTCCTGATATGTTGCAAACGGATCAAAGGATGGCCCTCTCGTTCCATGGCTGTGTGTCCAAACAAAGCTACAAACTGCAGCCTTTTGCGCTCGGAGTTGTGGAACCCATCCATCTCCCACGGTTATAACCCACTTACCATGGTTGCAAGTCCAAGCGGGAGCAAAACAAAACCAGGGTGGTAAGTAGCCCACTTACCATGGCTGCGAGTCCCCTAATGTTGACCCCAGATTAATAAACCCCTGTTTATGAATATGGGGGTGTCCTCGGTTTTAGTGGGGATTCAGACCACTTTTGGAGAGGAACACCCCCATATTCAATTAACAGGGGTGTGCCGTTCAGATTGGCGTGCAAGGAATCACTTGACAGGCCACAGCGAACGCGAGAAGTGTCCAACGAAACGTGGCTGGCTCCAAATGGGTCGCAACCAGATCGGTATCAAAATGGTCCAAGCCCAGAAACACGCCCGGGCGGAATTGAGAAGGCGGCACCATTTATGGCAAGGGGATTGTCGATTACTGACCTTCTGGGTATGGGTCAAAACTAATTCACCAGGATATGGACCGCAGGTTTTAGTCCATGTTTCCATTTAGCAGGGCAAGCCAATTTGGGGTTACCCCATTTTGACAACCACAGCCATCTCGGGTATTGAGTAAGCTTCAAACGGATGCCTCAAAGAAGGGGACGCGCCCCAAGCGCTTCAAACGCCGATCCGCTGCCGGGCTCATGTTTGGGAGCCCGGCGGCTTTGCCCACGACAAGTACTTGAGGGAATCTACAATAGAGCCAAATCAGGCAGAAAAAAGTACCGCTCTCCGATAAAATGGAAACTAGCATGTCAGCATGTCTGTACAAGTGACATACCCAATCTATCAAACACTCGTCAGGCCATATCGGTTGAGCATCCGATTCACAAAACACCGCGCTCGGCACTGCGGCTGAAGATATGCTCGGCTGCCAGGCTTCATGGTACCCAAGTAGGTGCCCTCGTAGCTAATCTCGTCCCTCTTGTCCTCCGCAGGGAAAGACCGTTTGATAGATGTCTATAACGACCAGGGGACGAATCAAAACCACAGATCACTCCAACTGCTTCCTTTGAAGGTTGGCTCCCTGGTCGCGTCGTCCCAAGTGTGGCCAGATTCAACACACATCCGAGATAGAGAGAGAAAGAAACACAAAAAGAAAGGACTAGAACTAGATAACAAAATAAGCAATAATCTTTAATTGACAAGTCAAAACATGAAAAATGAAGCAAATAGTCATTGGTAAGACAAAACATGTTAAATGCAGCAAGTATTTGTTGGTAAGACAAAACATGTTAAATAAAGCAAATATTCATTGGCAAGACAAAACATGTTAAATAAAATAATTAGACAAAGTAACACAAAATGGTGAGATGGAATACAACAAGTCTTACAAATTAATATTTGTGTGATTCAGTTTAGAATGGCGCCACAATATAATGCTGGAGTTTCATGTTCTGGGTTGAAATGAATGTATCTGTCTTGCAAGCAGTGCATGCCAAAAATAGTATTTGGAACAGATATTGATAGCAAGAACTCTATGATTGTCAAACTATTCTCGTGAACTTTGTATTGGCTTAAAATCAAGGTCTGTTCCTATCACTAGATAGCTAATACACATTGCTTGCTGGTGTTTGAAGACTCCAGCCCGTTGGCAGGCTACTTGCCAAGGAAATTGCCACGCCAGCTGCTCCAAGATGACATGCATGCGATATGTGCCCCTCATCGCATGACGCGATGCACAATGCGCAATGCGCAATGCGCAAAGCTCAATGCAATGCAACGCAACGCAACGCCTTTCATCACGATATGTTGCAATGCCTTGCAACATCACTCATCGCCTCGCATTGAGATGCAACAGAGTAAGTTGCAGTCGAATAACAAAAATTGTCAGGAGTTACGTGTTCAGCAAACTGAAGCTAATCAGCCAGGCACCGTAGCCCATTGGCGGAACAAAAACAGAAATGTATCAATGAGTCTTGTCTTGCTTGGTCAATGACGTGGAAAGGCGGGCCTATTTCGGGTTGAACGAGTTGAAATCGACTGTGACAACACGTTGCATCAACGCGAAGGGTTTGCTGCAAGACACAGGCCGGATAATGCCTGCGAATCATATTGTGCGCTTTGCCGGCATTTGTGCGGCTCCGCGCGGCCTCCACATGCATGCTTGGCTGCGGGGGGGGGGGGAGCGGGGGCCCTGCTTTAAGGTTGTCACATGCACATAATTTTTGGCATCGCACGGTGGTGGCCAGGACCGTCTCCACCGCGCCAAGTTTGCCGCACGACGCACGACGGTTAGCCCTCCAAGCGGATGCCATGAGCGCTTCCTAAAAAGCACGTCCGGAAGCCTCGCCTCCTCTACAGCGGGAGGAGGCACTTCCCGCGCGGACAGCTTCACCCCGTCCACACGCGGGGTGGGTCCTGTCGTAGGGGCACCGCCGTTCTTTTTGGGGGGAGGTTGGTGGAAAAGGGAAAACCGAAGCCATTTTGGGGTAGCCTCTATTCATCCCCTGAATAGTCTTCTTGGGGCTTGAAGTCTGGAATCTGGAAAAACCAGCCAGAGCAAGGCAACTCCCGCCTGACGTCCGTGATGAGCCAAAAACTTGTTGCAGCCTCTAATTATCTGGCTTCATGTTGCAGAGAATGAACTTGGATCCAATCAATGGCCCTTCAGATTCACCTCAGGCTTCAACAAGTACATGTCATGAGCAAGTCACATCCAATCCAGGTGAGCTTTTCTCAAGGGTCGCTCTTTCTCTTCTCCTCAACCACACAATAAAGTCTGGCGTCCAAGCATCCCAACTCCCAACCACCAAACCAACCACCACGATCCACCCAACTGCCCAACTATATACCACCATCCACCTTAACCACCCCATCAACCTCCCAAATAACAAGTGATTGTGTTCAAACAACAAAAACGGCTGCCCCATACAAAAAACCTATGCTTCCAATTGTTGGCTTCGTAACAACCGTCATCCAACTGAAAATCCTGAGTTTTCCCCGGTCGCTTCGGCGTCGTCCTGGCGTCCGGAACTCCCCGCCATCCCGCGGCGTGGCTGTGGTGGACACCTGCCACGAGGGGGAGGGGGCAACGACTTCGAGTGAGGGCGCCTCGGGGAAAAACGCGACAGGGGGAAACGAAGGAAAACGGGGGTGGGGGGGGGGGGGGAATAAGCCCCGGTGGTATCCCCAACAGCCCCGGAACACTCCTTTTGAAGCCTCCCTGAAAGCGGTCCCAAACCACGAGCTGATTTGGGCAGAGACCCAGCTTGCTGACGGGAACAAGTGCACAAATGGGTATGGCTCAAAAAAAAAGTATTCCAAAATGGGTTGCCCTGGCAAGTGGAAACATGGACCAAAACCTGCGGTACCCTGGCTCTTTAATTTTGAGCCACGGCCAAATCGTAAAGAAAGCTAGAGGAATGAGAAAAGAGGAAAGGAGACTTCATGAAGGCGCGTTGCACAACTGGGTTGGCGCTTCACAGGGACTAGTTGCTGGGCTGTTCAAACGGTCAACCGCCTTGTCCGTTTCTCCTGAAAGGAAAAACATAAGGAAGACACGACAAGCTTTAAGGGTACCTTGTTTCGCCGGCCTGTTCAAATTACAGGGCTGGCCCATCTGTTTTATACTCCATACTCCCTTCTGGAAAAGGCACGATGAGTTTCCGATTGGCGTATCTTCAAGGCGTCAGCGTCTTTCTATGGGCCCGAAAAACCCCAGCAAGAAGGGTCATAATGTAGACGGACAACATCCGATCGCGCCACCTTTGAAATCATGGGAGACTAGTGTTTTTTTTTTGCAGGGGAATCGAATCATTCAAGGGTTTCTTAGGCGGTGCAGGAATTCGTCCGCGGTAGTCACGCGGAGGTGTTGGACCAATAGACCTGCGGGTGTCAGGATCCTACAAGTGATTGTGGGAACTGAGGCTGTCTTCTGGGATGGCCCACTGAGCTCAACCCTGTCCAACAAAGCAAAACACTGCTCGCTGCTCTTTCTTGGCCATGGGTCAAAATCATGTACCCCCAGTGAACATCAAAAT
>CAUJNA010000406.1:170000-239563 GCA_963377175.1 Effrenium voratum | reverse complement strand
GCAAGTGGTGGATGTCTTTTTCCGGCTAGGAAAGGTTCCCTTTCTTGCTTTTGGCATCTTTTGGGAGGAGACCAGTTTGAGACCAGGTGGGCACAAGATGTTTGAGAACTCACCGAAACCGATGCTTTTCGGCCTTTGATCATGATAGGGGACCTTTACTGGGAAGACGATGTGCCCTTGGGCCCTTCTGAGAATCCCTTCCGCACCTAGTCAAAAATGTATAGGACATCATAGGACATGTTCTGCAGTTTCTACGGTTTCTCTTGGTGGGTTCAGGAAAACAATGTGTACTCCTCACAAGGTAACGCAGGATCTGCGCCTGAAGTAAGCAGTGGATGGCCTCTCCAGCTTTCCTTTTTCTAGCAAATGTTTCATGGGGTTCCTTTTGTCGCGCGCCAGATGTTTTTTTTGACGTTTTGTTGGAGGACGCTAGGTTGACCCCAGGTGCGTGTTTTGGCAACACTTGTGGGGAACTATAATGAGAGCTGCATGAATGCTGGGACATCGGTCAACTCGGCGTCGTCGTCCTTTGCGACCTTTGTTTTGGTAGGCTCCTTACCTTTCCGGGTTTGACACTAGTTCAGCACTTCAATTTCTGAACCATTTGAAGCTATAGTTTGGAATTGGCTAAGTATTGGCTCCGGTTGTTGTATTGATTCAGCAAAAGGCTGAAGGCGGGTGTCCAAAGTAGGGGCCCGAGTAGCTGTGGGTCGGCCAGGGCAATTTGTTTTACTGGGGGGGGTGTGGTCGGAGGGTTGGTTGAAGCGATCTCAACTCATAGGGTAGTCCTTCTTCGGAAGATGCGGGGCGCCCCCCCCATTGAAGCCGTCTTTGGAGCCTCCTTTGCCCGACAATCCGACAATCCGAGGTGGCGAGATGCCTGCCGGTTGGGGTGGCTTTTGAAGTGAGGGGGTGCCCATATGTTGAGAGGGAAATGTAGCTGCAATCTGCTTACAGTACCACCCCGACGGCTCAGTTTGGAACCCCCCATCCACAAGGCCCGATGTGCGGGGGTCCGAACCAGGAGAGCCCTGTCATTGGTTCAGGCAAGAAGATGACAGCGGCCAGCCCAGAAATTAATGAGGTGCTTTGGATTGGCGGTTTCTTCTTTTGAGCCGCCTTTGTTGCGGTGTCCAGTGCCGAATGTAGACAAGAACTGCCAAGCCAAAATGCAGTTTCACCAGCGTCCTCTTTCAAGAGACTTGAAGAGGCAAGACAAGTAACGGCCGACACCTCCGTGCTTGGTGCTGAAATCTGACAAGTCTGACAATAGAAATTTCGAGCTTGGTTCTTGCCCATGGAGTGTTTGTCTTTATGATTCCTCAAAATGCCTACCCTCAAAATGTTATAAAAAGGGCAACTTGGTGTGATTTGCAGCTCGCCTGGAGATCTTGGCTGTCCAATTGGTTCCGCGAGAAGGCGGCAGACGTGGCGAGAAGCATGCCGCTCCAGCCGGAAAGGCGATTTCAACTCGACCGCAAAAGGGGCAGTGTATGCTGTGGTGCTGTGTGGGTATCCAGTTTGGGCTAATTGCCTTGCAGGGCTTCAGCGTTGGGCTTGATGACGGTGTTTCTTCTCTTGCTGTTGTGCGCATGTGCCTCTGGCAGAGAGCTTAGTTGCTAGTCAGAGCTTGCACCCCTACGGCCTATTACTTGTAAATTGTAACCGTCAGTTGCAGAATTGCGCTTGAGGGATTCGAGGCGCCCGCAAGTTGAATCCGGGCAGGCTCAACGCGTTTAGTTGCCATTCTTGTTGGTATCCAAGGGAAGCGCACCACTACAAAGCCTTTGGCTACCTGGGGGCTTTCAGGAACAGTTCGCGGCTTTTGAGACCAGCTCCGTGGTTGCTTTATGTCGCTTTGCGTTGCTCTTCAGCGGGGAACGATTCCGATCTGTCCAAAAAGGGGCTTGATCTTTAGCCAGGCAATGTTCTTAATCCCTTCCCCTTAATAACCCCCCTCCCCCACCCGCACCCCCAAATAGAAAAACCTCGGAGAAAGTTTTATGATTAGGGGTCGCCAGTTTTGCCTTAGATATAGTTCATTGTTTGCTGTTTAGTATTGGACTTGTATTGGACAGTGGATTCCCTTTGATTGCAGCAGAAGACGCTCAGATTTGCAACTTTTCAGTAAGGACTCTGAAAGGGACATTCCCGTTGTCAAATTTCTTGGAATGTTTTGGGGTTGGGGCGCGGACTCTAATAAAACTTGTTTGGGCCCGAAGAAGCACATTTTGAGAGCTTGGTGGAAAGCATGTGTGGTCTCAGGGTATTGGTTAGTATTGGCTAGTTTAACATTACTATCTGCGTTGTTTGGCGCGGCTGAGGGGAGTTTGATTAATTAGGGGTGGGTTGATTGATAGGAAGTGATCAGGCGGGGATTGTTCGATGCACAGTATTTGTTCCGCCTGCGTTTGCGCTTGTTCTTGTTCTGCTTCTTTCTCCTTGTTGCTGTTTACGAGTATGTTGCTCTTCTTTCTTTTGCTCCCAATCCTTGTCGTGGATTCCTTCCTCTCGTACGAAGTTTGACTCTGCAGGCAGCCGGTCTGGGCAGCCGCACGGCATGCCCGCCCAGCCAGTGGAGAAAAGGCTGAACCGAGAGCAACTGGGGCCCCCACGCTCTCCCCAGAAAAATTAACATGAGGTAGAACGAGGGTTCTTTGGGTTCCAGTCAATTTGCCGGAGTTCTTCCCGTCTTCCCATGCTATTCTCTGGATCTCTTTGTGACTGGGGGTTCGTGTACATTCGCTGTTCGTTGAAATCACCCCCCGCCCCCCAAAGAACATTTTGAAAAACATCCCTTCTGTGGTGGCGAGTCCTCCGGTTTTTCTTCTGTTTCGAGCGTGCTGGACATCGCGTTGGATCAGTTTCGCGTGAGAAACTTATTTGACCTTGTGTTAGGCTGGGAATTCCCATCGAGTGAAGTCAGCTCAACTGGACACCCACCGCAGCTTGCAGCGGCAGGGTGCACTTGGCACTTGGCAAAAGAGAGCTTGAAACAGACGCACACTTATCGAGCACTGGTCAGAGTTTGTGATTATGGGCACAACATTCGAAAGACAGATTGGCTCAAGTTGGCGCAGAGGCCACACACACACGCCATGACAAATCTGACGGCAACTCACGAGCAAATTCGGAGCCCAGTTGCAAGATGTCGGATCCGGAAGCAAAAGGCACGATGGGCTGGGAGTGAAAGGCGACTCACTAGTGCCTAAAGAATCTGTATTAAAGGAGCCCTGTGATCTGTTTCAAGATCACGTTTTTTGGCTTTGGTTCATGGAATCAGTTTGGAGCCATGCGGAGAGGTCTTGTCGGCAGCCAGCAAAACAGATGGGTGTTCAGGACAGAACAAAATAAACAACCTCGAAACTGGTTCGTGCTTGCTCTCTGTTCCCGGAAGATTTTGCACATCGCGCGAGCACATGAGCAGTCCCAACCCCCGAACCCGGCCGGTTGGCGCACTTCAGTTGAGAGTTCTACTCCTTTGGTTCAGTAGAGCTTCTTGTGAGGGCCCATTCTCACTGCTCAAATCGCGTTCTCCGTCATTACTGTTGCACGGAAATAGAGCTTTGGTTCGGAGCTCAGGATGAAGGTCCCTCAGAAATTGCCGCAGCCTGCTTGGTCAATAGCTTTCCGCACAGATGCATTCGAAACTTCTGCACAGGGCGGTGCGCTTGGTCCAGGAGAAGCAGGTGGAAAGTGGGCCTTTCTGGGCATATAGAGGCTCATCCCATAAGTTGCACCAAAACGCAAAGCCGCTGTAAACCGAGAAAGACTGAAAACTGAAGTGAGCACAGTTCGTAGGGGCGGTTCTTTTGGGCCTGGGGGTTGTGGGAGATGCGAAGTTTCCGGGGAAGGTGAGCGGGATGGAGGGTATGCAATTGCCAATTTGGTGCAGCGTGTGTTGACCATTGATATGTTCACCCACTGCAAGCGCTGCTCGAAGACGTGTCCCGACGAAAGTCGGCATCAGGTCCTTTTCGCTGCGATGCCGTCCGCCATGGCAGAGATCTGCGCGGGGCTGCGCCGCGTGCTGCGGGCCCTGGCGAGGAGCGCGGTGCCAGCCGCGGTGCCCGCGCCCGCGGTGCAGTTTCACCAGCGTCCTCTTTCAAGAGACTTGAAGAGGCAAGACAAGTAACGGCCGACACCTCCGTGCTTGGTGCTGAAATCTGACAAGTCTGACAATAGAAATTTCGAGCTTGGTTCTTGCCCATGGAGTGTTTCCTACCCAGAGTAAGTTCTACTTGCTTCGTGCACAGGCGGGGGACTCTAGAAAGGGTGATGTCTTTATAATTCCTCAAAATGCCTACTCTCAAAATGATATGATATATATATATATATAAATGCAACTTGGTGTGATTTGCAGCTCGCTTGGAGATCTTGGCTGCTGTGAAAAATTGGTTCAGCGAAAAGGCGGCAGATGTGGCGAGAAGCATGCCGCTCCAGCCGGAAAGGCGATTTCAACGCGACAGCAAAAGGGGCAGTGTGTGCTGTGGTGCTGTGTGGGTGTCCGGTTTGGGCTAATTGGCTTGCAGGGCTTCAGCGTTGGGCTTGGTCACGGTTTTTCTTCTTGCGGTGTGCGCATGTGCCTGTGGCAGAGAGCTTAGTTGCTATATTTTATAGGCTTTGCGTTGCGCTTGAAGGATTCGAGGCGCCCGCAAGTTGAATCCGGGCACGCTCAATGCATTCAGGTGTTGGTATCAAAGAAAAGCGCACCACAAAGCCTTTGGCTACCTGGGCGCTTTCAGGAACAGTTCGCGGCTTTTGAGACCAGCTCCGGGGTTGTTGCATGTCGTCTTGTGCCGCTCTTAAGCGGGGAACGATTCCGATCTGTCCAAAAAGGGCTCGAATTTTAGCCAAGCAATATTTTTAATCCCTTCCCCTTAATAACCCCCTCCCTCCCCCCCCCCCCCCGCCCCCGCACCCCCAAATAGAAAAAACCTCGGAGGGAGTTTTAAGATTAGGGGTCGCCAGTTTTGCCTTAGATATAGTTCATTGTTTGCTGTTTAGTATTGGACTTGTATTGGACAGTGGATTCCCTTTGATTGCAGCAGAAGACGCTCAGACTTGCAACTTTTCAGTAAGGACTCTGAAAGGGACATTCCCGTTGTCAAATTTCTTGGAATGTTTTGGGGTTGGGGCGCGGACTCGTGGTCTCAGGGTATTGGTTAGTATTGGCTAGTTTAACATTACTATCTGCGTTGTTTGGCGCGGCTGAGGGGAGTTTGATTAATTAGGGGTGGGTTGATTGATAGGAAGTGATCAGGCGGGGATTGTTCGATGCACAGTATTTGTTCCGCCTGCGTTTGCGCTTGTTCTTGCTCTGCTTCTTTCTCCTTGTTGCTGTTTACGAGTATGTTGCTCTTCTTTCTTTTGCTCCCAATCCTTGTCGTGGATTCCTTCCTCTCGTACGCAGTTTGACTCTGCAGGCAGCCGGTCTGGACAGCCGCACGGCATGCCCGCCCAGCCAGTGGAGAAAAGGCTGAACCGAGAGAAACTGGGGCCCCCACGCTCTCCCCAGAAAAATTAACATGAGGTAGAACGAGGGTTCTTTGGGTTCCAGTCAATTTGCCGGAGTTCTTCCCGTCTTCCCATGCTATTCTCTGGATCTCTTTGTGACTGGGGGTTCGTGTCCATTCGCTGTTCGTTGAAATCACCCCCCGCCCCCCAAAGAACATTTTGAAAAACATCCCTTCTGTGGTGGCGAGTCCTCCAGTTTTTCTTCTGTTTCGAGCGTGCTGGACATCGCGTTGGATCAGTTTCGCGTGAGAAACTTATTTGACCTTGTGTTAGGCTGGGAATTCCCATCGAGTGAAGTCAGCTCAACTGGACACCCACCGCAGCTTGCAGGAGCAGGGTGCACTTGGCACTTGGCAAAGAAGAGCTGGAAACAGCCGCACTCTTATCGATCACTGGTCAGAGTTTGTGATTATGGGCACAACATTCGAAAGACAGATTGGCTCAAGTTGGCGCAGAGGCTACACACACACACACACCATGACAAATCTGACGGCAACTCACGAGCAAATTCGGAGCCCAGTTGCAAGATGTCGGATCCGGAAGCAAAAGGCACGATGGGCTGGGAGTGAAAGGCGAAACTCGCTAGTGCCTAAGGAATCTGTATTAAAGCCCTGTGGTCTGTTTCAAGATCACGTTTTTGGTGTTGGTTCATGGAGTCAGTTTGGAGCCATGCGGAGAGGTCTTGTCCAAGGCAGCCAGCAAAACAGATGTTCAGGACAGAACAGAAGAAACCACCTCGAAGCTGGTTCGTTGCTGTCTGTTCCCGGAAGATTTTGCACATCGCGCGAGCACATGAGCAGTCCCAACCCCCGAACCCGGCCGGTTGGCGCACTTCAGTTGAGAGTTCTACTCCTTTGGTTCAGTAGAGCTCCTTCTTGTGGGGCCTTTCTGGGTATGTAGAGGCTCATCCCATAAGTTGCACCAAAACGCAAAGCCGCTGTAAACCGAGAAAGACTGAAAACTGAAGTGAGCACAGTTCGTAGGGGCGGTTCTTTTGGGGCCTGGGGGTTGTGGGAGATGCGAAGTTTCCGGGGAAGGTGAGCGGGATGGAGGGTATGCAATTGCCAATTTGGTGCAGCGTGTCTTGAGCATTGATATGTTCACCCACTGCAAGCGCAGCTCGAAGACGCGACCTCAAGCCCTTTTCGCGATGCCGTCCGCCATGGCAGAGATCTGCGCGGGGCTGCGCCGCGTGCTGCGGGCCCTGGCGAGGAGCGCGGTGCCAGCCGCGGTGCCCGCGCCCGCGGCGTCGGCGCCGCAGGTCCAGGGCCCACCCGAGGTCCTGGCCCCGCCGACTCTGGCGCTGACGCTGCTGCAGCAGAGCTTCCTGGAGGCTGAGATGGCGGCCAAGGAGGAGGTCCAGGGCAAGGTGGCCGAATTCCGCCGAATGAATGGCGGCCGGCCTATGAACGGTCCACAGCGGGTTGAAGTGGAGAATCTCTTCAAGCTCCGCATGAAGACGGCGGAGCTGGCGAAGATGGAGGCCGAGGAAGAGGAACGCCGCAAGGCCAGGCATCGCATTGCAGCCGCATGTCATCGCACGCCGTTGCGGGGTTGTGTGCCAGCCAGGCTGCGGCGGAGGAGCACAACTTGGCTCCTCCAGACGAGGACAGACACTGGGGCGACTGTGTGTTTGGGTGTGTGTCCCTGTGTGCCTGGCTTTCGGAATCCTTCGTAGATCTTATCAGTTCTAAACATCATCCGTCTTTTTTTTTGGGGGGGGGAAGGGGGAACCATATCACTTGCTGGCGAACGAATCTGGGTTCGACGTTACCTGCTTCTGCCCGCAGGCAATGGTGGCCTGAGCTTTATCCTGCGCAAAAAGAACGAACCACCGCGCAGTCCAAGTGAGGCTTCTAAGCAGCAAATGTGTTCACATGCGAGTGGGGACAGGCTTCAGGCCCAAAGCGAGTGGTGGATGTCTTTTTCCGGCTAGGAAAGGTTCCCTTTCTTGCTTTCGGCATCTTTTGGGAGGAGACGAGTTTGAGACCAGGTGGGCACAAGATGTTTGAGAACTCACCGAAACCGATGCTTTTCGGCCTTTGATCATGACAGGGGACCTTTACTGGGAAGACGATGTGCCCTTGGGCCCTTCTGAGAATCCCTTCCGCACCTAGTCAAATGTATAGGTCAAATGTATAGGACATCATAGGACATGTTCTGCAGTTTCTACGGTTTCTCTTGGTGGGTTCAGGAAAACAATGTGTAGTCCTGACAAGATAACGCAGGATCTGCGCCTGAACTAAGCAGTGGATGGCCTCTCCAGCTTTCCTTTTTCTAGCAAATGTTTCATGGGGGAGGTTCCTTTTGTCGCGCGCCAGATGTTTGTTTGACGTTTTGTTGGAGGACGCCAGGTTGATCCCAGGTGCGTGTTTTGGCAACACTTGTGGGGAACTATAATGAGAGCTGCATGAATGCTGGCTCAGCACAAAACAACCTCAACCAACTGAACGGGCCATGATCCGAACAAAAACGAGACGTCGGTCAACTCGGCGTCGTCGTCCTTTGCGACCTTTGTCTGGGTAGGCTCCTTACCTTTCCGGGTTTGACACTAGTTCAGCACTTCAATTTCTGAACCATTTGAAGCTATAGTTTGGAATTGGCTAAGTATTGGCTCCGGTTTTTGTATTGATTTAGCAAAAGGCTGAAGGCGGGTGTCCAAAGTAGGGGCCCGAGTAGCCGTGGGTCGGCCAGGCAATTTGTTTTAGGTAGTCCTTCTTCGGAAGATGCGGGGTGCCCCCCCCCATTGAAGCCGTCCTTTGGAGCCTCCTTTGCCCGACAATCCGACAATCCGAGGTGGCGAGATGCCTGCCGGTTGGGGTGGCTGTTGAAGTGAGGGGGTGCCCATATGTTGAGAGGGAAATGTAGCTGCAATCTGCTTCAAACAGTACCACCCCGACGGCCGCTCAGTTTGGAACCCCCCATCCACAAGGCCCGATGCGCGGGGGTCCGAACCAGTGGGAGAGCCCTGTCATTGGTTCAGGCAAGAAGATGACAGCGGCAAGCCCAGAAATTAATGAGGTGCTTTGGATTGGCGGTTTCTTTGTTGCGGTGTCCAGTGCCGAATGTAGACAAGAACTGCCAAGCCAAAATGCACTTTCACCAGCGTCCTCTTTCAAGAGACTTGAAGAGGCAAGACAAGTAACGGCCGACACCTCCGTGCTTGGTGCTGAAATCTGACAAGTCTGACACAATAGAAATTTCGAGCTTGGTTCTTGCCCATGGAGTGTTTCCTACCCAGAGTAAGTTCTACTTGCTTCGTGCACAGGCGGGGAATCTAGAAAGGGTGATGTCTTTATAATTCCTCAAAATGCCTACTCTCGAAATGATATATATAAAAAAGCAACTTGGTGTGATTTGCAGCTCGCTTGGAGATCTTGGCTGCTGTCCAATTGGTTCAGCGAAAAGGCGGCAGATGTGGCGAGAAGCATGCCGCTCCAGCCGGAAAGGCGATTTCAACGCGACAGCAAAAGGGGCAGTGTGTGCTGTGGTGCTGTGTGGGTGTCCGGTTTGGGCTAATTGGCTTGCAGGGCTTCAGCGTTGGGCTTGGTCACGGTTTTTCTTCTTGCTGTGTGCGCATGTGCCTGTGGCAGAGAGCTTAGTTGCTATATTTTATATGGCCTATTACTTGTAACTTGTAACCGTCAGTTGCAGTGGCTTTGCGTTGCGCTTGAAGGATTCGAGGCGCCCGCAAGTTGAATCCGGGTACGCTCAATGCATTCAGGTGTTGGTATCAAAGAAAAGCGCACCACTACAAAGCCTTTGGCTACCTGGGCGCTTTCAGGAACAGTTCGCGGCTTTTGAGACCAGCTCCGGGGCTGTTGCATGTCGTCTTGTGCCGCTCTTAAGCGGGGAACGATTCCGATCTGTCCAAAAAGGGCTCGAATTTTAGCCAAGCAATATTCTTAATCCCTTCCCCTTAATAACCCCCTCCCCCCCCCCCCCGCCCCCGCACCCCAAATAGAAAAACCTCGGAGGGAGTTTTAAGATTAGGGGTCGCCAGTTTTGCCTTAGATATAGTTCATTGTTTGCTGTTTAGTATTGGACTTGTATTGGACAGTGGATTCCCTTTGATTGCAGCAGAAGACGCTCAGACTTGCAACTTTTCAGTAAGGACTCTGAAAGGGACATTCCCGTTGTCAAATTTCTTGGAATGTTTTGGGGTTGGGGCGCGGACTCTAATAAAACTTGTTTGGGCCCGAAGAAGCACATTTTGAGAGCTTGGTGGAAAGCATGTGTGGTCTCAGGGTATTGGTTAGTATTGGCTAGTTTAACATTACTATCTGCGTTGTTTGGCGCGGCTGAGGGGAGTTTGATTAATTAGGGGTGGGTTGATTGATAGGAAGTGATCAGGCGGGGATTGTTCGATGCACAGTATTTGTTCCGCCTGCGTTTGCGCTTGTTCTTGTTCTGCTTCTTTCTCCTTGTTGCTGTTTACGAGTATGTTGCTCTTCTTTCTTTTGCTCCCAATCCTTGTGGCTTCCTTTCTCTCGTACGATTGACTGCAGGCAGGCAGCCGGTCTGGGCAGCCGCACGGCATGCCCGCCCAGCCAGTGGAGAAAAAGCAGAACGCCCCCGCCGAGGGAAACTGGGGACCCACCCTCTCCCCAGAAAAAATATCAGGTAGAACCAGGGTTTTTGGGTTCCAGTCAATTTGCCGGAGATTCTTCCCATTCTATTTTCTGGGTCTCTTTCTGACTGGGGGTTCGTGTCCATTCACTTTGCGTTGAAATCACTTCCCCCCCCTCCCCACAAAAGGCGAGTGTTCCGGTTTTCTTCTGTTTCGAGCGTGCGCTGGACATCGAGTTGGATCAGTTTCGCGTGAGAAACTTATTTGACCTTGTCTAATTCCTACGAGTGGTGAAGTCAGCTCAACTGGACACCCACCGCAGCTTGCAGCGGCAGGGTGCACTTGGCACTTGGCAAAAGAGAGCTTGAAACAGCCGCACACTTATCGAGCACTGGTCAGAGTTTGTGATTATGGGCACAACCTTCGAAAGACAGATTGACTCAAGTTGGCGCAGAGGCCACACACACGCACACACCATGGCAAATCTGACGGCAACTCACTAGCAAACTCAGAGTTCAGTTGCAAGATGTCGGATCCGGAAGCAAAAGGCACGATGGGCTGGGAGTGAAAGGCGCCAGTGCATAAGGAATCTGTATTCAAGGAGCCCTATGATCTGTTTCAAGATGACGTTTTTTGGGTTTGGTTCATGGAATCAGTTTGGAGCCATGCGGAGAGATGTTGTCCAGCAGCCATAACAGATGGGTGTTTAGGATAACATACCTCGAAACCGGTGTGTGTGTGTGGTGTGTGTGGTGTGTGTGTGTGGTGTGTGTGGTGTGTGTGGTGTGTGTGTGTGTGGTGTGTGTGTGTGTGGTGTGTGTGTGGTGTGTGTGTGTGTGGTGTGTGTGTGTGTGGTGTGTGTGTGTGGTGTGTGTGTGTGTGTGTGGTGTGTGGTGTGTGTGTGTGGTGTGTGCGTGTGTGTGTGGTGTGGTGTGGTGTGGTGTGGTGTGGTGGTGTGGTGTGGTGTGGTGTGGGTATGGGTATGGTTATGGTTGTGGGTATGGGTGTGGGTATGGGTATGGGTATGGGTATGGGTACGGGTACGGGTATGGGTGGGTGGGTGTGTGGGTGTGTGGGTGTGTCTGGGTGTGTTTTTGCTCTTTGTTTCTCTAAGTTTTTACAGAACCCTCGCGTGAGCGTGATGATATGAGAAGCGTCCCAACCCCCCCCCCCCCTGGCAGGGAAGATTGAGGCCTATGCGTCGCCGCGCGTGTTTTCAAGTTGTCCTCTTCCCCGCACTCATTTTTCCAACTTAGCTATTGATTGTTGCCTAAAGGGATGTATGCCTTTGAGGGAATGCCAGGTTCATTGTTCCTAAGCATTCCCAAAGCAATAAACGAATTCCCGGTTCACTACGCAAAAATAGTCGAAGTATTCTTTCTAATTGGCAAAGAACTGTGTGCCCTTTTCGTGAATTTCATGTGCTTCCAAAGAATTCAGATTCCACTAGCTGCCCAAATTGGACAACTTACTTTGCCTCTTGCTTCCAGTTGTGCTAAGTGTGCTACGCATGGACGGGTGCCTGTTGGAAGATACTCAAGCTATTGACTATTGCTGTTTCTCCAACTTATTGAAACAATTAAACAAATTAGGACAACTCCATGGAACATCTCGTCTTCCTATTGTTCTAGTTCATTGGAAAGCTAGAAGAAAAGACAAGCTAGTGTTCAAATCATCGTCCTATTTGTTTGCAATTGGGTTGGAATTGCTCTACTTGCTCTGGTTTACCGCAAAGGAACGGGTGCCTTTTGGGGAAGTCCAGGCACAGTTTGCCTGATGACCTCAATGGTTCCTAGTGTTCTGTTTTTTTTAGCATAGGTTGAAATAAGCATTTTGCAGTAACAATTCTGAAAGGCATGGGTGCCTTTTGGAGAACTCCAGCTTCATTTTGTTTTTCTAACTCTCCACATATCATATCTTCAATGTTTATGATATTGAAAAACATATTGCCCAGTGTGCTGCCAGCTATGCAAATCCTGCTTATTCCCAAAGGGGCGTGTGCCTCTTGGGAAGGCCCCAGCCCCACATAATATTTCTTACTACTCTACATGTGTTGATGCTTTCGAAATGGAAGAATGGAAGGGTGCCGTACGTGGAATTCCAAAGCCACTTTGTTTTATTTGCCCCATCTTTTTCCAGACTCATTCTTCTATTTGCTCTCAGAATCCACACTAAGTTTTCCAAAAAAGGAGATTGGCTCCTTTTGGTGGATTCCAGATTCAACTTTGCGAATTGTCCGCATCATCATGAAGTATTCTAAAGCGCATCATCGTGAATAATTCTAAGAAGCGAAGGTGTAGCCAGAGTTGCTGTTGTTGATTCGCATTGCTCCTACAAGGACGAGTGCCTCTTAGGTCATTAACTCTTATATATTTCTATATAAGGATATTTGAAGTTATTGGAAGACCGATTCCAAGTGTTCTAACTATTCCCAGGGGGATGGGCGCTCTTTGGGAATTCCAAATTCAGTGCTGCTGGATGGCTGCCTTCGGGGGATCCCAGTTTCATTTCTCTTGCTGTACTTACCCTCATCGATTCGAGTGAGTAAATAGCAGCTTTTCAGTATCAGCCACATGGCCTAAACCCTGCATATTCGCGATGTTTCGCGAGGGTTTCCCACAGTCAAGCAAAACCGCAAGCCCGAGCTGGTGATGCAGAGGTGCCGGATTTAGGCCGCGCATCACGACCAAGTGGCGAGGGTCGGCGGCACCAGGGTGCAGCCCCTATAGCTAAAGCTGGCAGGCTAATTGCCTAGCGGCGACATGCTCCCCAAGGAGGCGTAGCCGGATTTAGCAGGCTGACGCCTGATGCCCCCGACCCCCAATGGATTGCTATGGTAATCGTAGCATCCCTTGCATCGCAAGCGGGCGTAACGTCACTTTTGATTTCTTTTTTCATGATGATGCTTCACCATGCTGATGATGATGATGAGGAGGAGGAGGATGATGAGGATGAGGATGAGGATGCTGATGCTGGATGATGCTTTTTTCCGTGAGAAGGCGGGTTACGAGGTGCGAGGTGGACCCTTAGTTTCGCGAGGTAGCTTGTTTGTGTTTTGAAAAAATCGAAAGAAGAGAGGAAAGAAGAAGACAGACGTAACTCGAAGATGGACTGGATCTCCTCGAAATATTGGATCGCAGCAAAGTGTACCAGAATGAAGATCACTCAACATAAAAGCAAGTGTACCAGTTAAGATAGGCAACGAAAGCCGAAGCAAGAAAGAGAAAGGAAACAGTGGGATGGTCTGCAATATACGATAATAGGATCTCAGGGGTGAAAAGTCCGAGGCTCAGGTCGGAGGTTGAGAGCAACTTTCGAAGACAAAGAAGGCAGGTTCGATGATGATGCGACGATGAGGATGATGATGCTGATGGATAATGAATGATGATGATGATGATGATGATGATGATGATGATGCTGGATGACGACGATGATGGTGGGCTGACATGAATGATGATGATGATAATGATGCTGATGATGATGATGATGATGATGATGCTGATGACGCTGATGATGATGATGGTGAATGATGACGACGATGATGATGATGATGATGATGATGGTGATGGTGATGGATGATGATGATGATGGGTGATGATGATGATGATGATGAACGGCCCCTTGGTTAAAAGACCTTGTAGTGTCCTTTAACCATAGACCCAAAAGGTGGTATTGACAGTAGTGGGAAAAACGAATGCACATGTTGTTTGCCGATGCTACTGTAGCGAACAGGCATGTAGTCTCTTAAAAAAGATGACCGAAGGTAGGTATCCACAGCGCTGCTGTCTGTAGTTCAACTAACCTTCAAATGATCAAAAAGTGAAATTGCTGTACAAGAACCCTAAATGGCTCTCAGTCATCTCGTAGTACGATGACGTAGTACAGCACGTAGTTGCAGCTCCACCTAGAGATTAGGTGTGCTTTGTCCAGTGTTGGACTCGGTAGTTCTGGACTTGGCTGATGCGGTAGTCCAAGCCTGCATAGTGGTTGGTAGTGAATGTGTTGAGGAAGTCTAGACCGCCACGGAGGCGGTTGTAGTCGCATTCTGGTGGTGCAAGTGCTTGGCCGGTTGTAGTGAGGTAGTTGTGGAGTAGTAGTTTGTGTTGTGTGGAAAGATTTGTAGCCGTGAGGAGGGTGGTGCCGTAGTAGGTGACACTTTTGTGTAGCATCGTGTTGATGGACTTGTAGTGGTGGTCTTGAAGTTGTTGTGGTTGGTCGAAGTAGTTGAGTAGTTCTGGTAGGTACAGGGGCATGTGGTAGTTCCAAATGAAGTTGTTGGACAGGTTGAATGTAGTGGTGATCTGGTCCAAGTTGTAGGTGATTCGGTGTAGTCGTTGATGTAGCTGGCGTGTAGGTAGGCGGTGCTCGTCTTTGATTGAGATCATGTGGCTCACGTAGTCGCGGCAGAAGGTGATGAGTTGTCCAGCACTGACAAATCGTAGTAGAACTTCTGGTGGAATGTGTAGTTGGATGATGACCATCGAGTTGGTGTACTGAGTTGTGAGGTGTAGTGATGTTAGGTTGTAGTAGTAGAAGTTGACTGCCTCTGAAAGACGTAGGTGAAGAGGTAGTGAGTCGTAGTGTGGCATCCGTAGGTCTGAAGGTAGGTCGTGAACTGGTAGGTTGTAGTTGAGCTCGGGGATGGGTGTAGTTTGTTGTTGACTTAGTAGTTGGAACTCCTCGAGCGTCAAAGCCACGTAGACCCTGAAGTAGTTCTGCTCCGGGTCGATCGCTGGAGTGTCAGGGATGTTGTTCTCAATTGTAGTGAGGTGTGCCAAGATGTCGTCGGGTCTGTAGAAAGGTGCCGGTGTGGGTAGTTGGTGATTGAAGTTGTAGTTGAGGGAGTTGTAGGCCTCAGGTGGTGGTGTGGCCAAAGTAGCCATGCTGCTGGAGTCGGTAGTGCCCTGCCGATCCGGTGGTGTGAAAAACACGGTCCGGTGTAGTACTGCCAGCCTGTTGTTCGACGGGCAGAGTAGTCTCTGGCGCTGATGTAGTAACCTCCATCGGCATGACATCCAGCGTAGTCGCATCCATGGGCGTAGTTCCAGCCATTGCTGGTAGTTCGGCCTATCGAGATGCAGTGAAACGGGGCAGACAGTAGTGAGCCAATGTTAGCTCACAAGAGCACATGCGGGCATGTAGTAAAACTCAAAACAACATGTAGTGTTGACTCAAGCCGCCAAAAGCCGCCGAAAGTGCAAGTGCAAATTACTGGTGGTTACAATTACTATTACTTGTAGTCACTGTTACTGTTACTGTTACTTACATGCAGGTAGTTACATATGGCCATATACAAACTGTTGTGGTTGATGTGCAACAGTTGTGAAACAGTTGTTGTTCGTAGTGCTAAACACGTATGCCAATGCTCTGTATGAGCCTCTGTAGTGTTTCTTTGCTAATGTATTTTGTGAACAAGTCTGAGCTGTTGTGTAGTGTGTTGATTTTGAGGATTCTGATGATGTCGTGCTTGATGAGGTCTTGTGCGTGGAGAAATTTAAGGTTGATGTGTTTTGCTCGTTTGCTGGTGCCTTGTCGTGTAGCAATGCTCTTGCCTGCTGTGGAGTCTGTGTGGATGCGTAGATTTAGCTTGCTGCAAATGTTGGTTTCAAGTAGGAAGTTTCTGAGGTGTAGTCCCTCATTAACTCCTGTGCAAATGGCGTAGAGTTCAGACTCTGCTGAGCTGAGTGCTATTGTAGCTTGTGTTCTGCTGCCAAATGCAACTGTTGTTCCTAAAAAGATGATGTTGAAACCTGAAGTTGATTTCCTGGTAGTAGGGCATCCTGCCCAGTCGGCATCGACATGAACGTCGAGATCCAGGATGTTGTTGGTGTTTGCTCTGAGTGTTGTTGTTGGTTCTATGGTGAATTTGTAGTGCTTGGTGCCGTGCAAGTAGCGTAGTAGATGTTTGACTCTCTTTTGTGAAAGTTCTGTAGGTGCTGTGAGGTCTCGTGCTAGTTCTTTTGTGGAGTATGCAATGTCTGGTCGTGTGTATGCTAACCATTGAAGTTTGCCAACAATCCTTCTGTACCTTTTGTGTTGTTCGTGGTCAAGTAGTGCTTCATCTTCTATTGTTGGTTTGTAGTGTGCAATTCCTGGAGTGTTCACTGAGTTGCAGTTGTTCATTCCAGACTCCTCGATCATGTTGTCGATGTAGGAGTCCTTTAGTCCCAGGTTGCAGTAGTTGCCAAAGTGGTCGATATTTCTTCCAAGAAATTGTTGTGGTTTGCCAGGTTCGAGGTAGCCGATGTGCTTGAGTAGGACCTGCTTCTGGATGGCCTCGAAGGTGGAGTCGACAGTAGTCTTGTCACCAAGTACCAAGAGATCATCCACGTAGACCATGATGTAGCAGTCGCGAGTCGCATTGGTGTAGACGTTAGGTTCTGACTTTAGTCTTACAAAGCTGAGTTTTTGTAACACTTCAGCCAGGTAGTCCTGCCATGCTTTTGGTGAACTGCGTAGTCCATACATGGCTTTCTTTAGTCGCCAGATTTTGTCCTGTTGTGGACAAAGTTCTTTAGGTGGCCAAAGGTAGACGTCACGTTGTTTACCGTCGTGGTCTTTTGCGATGGGTGCGTGTAGAAATGCTGTAGAGACGTCACCTAGTCGCGCGATCCAGTTTGGTCGTGACATTTGTAGTGCGAGAAGTGTCCGGAGTGTCGTGAACATTGGTGTAGAGGCGTAGACGGAGTCTTCGTCCTCGATCTTCTCGGTGTAGCCTTTTGCGACGATTCGACTTCGTACTCCTGGTCCTTTCTTTCTGTGTACCCATCTTGTAGGTATCGCTTCTCTTATGATGTTGTCGCCGACGGTAGACGCATCTACTTCGTCGTAGACGTCATGTAGCTTCATTTGATTTGACTCGTTTCATTCCTTCCAGTATAGTTGTGTTTCGTCGTAACCTTCGTTGTCGAAGATTATGGGTTGGTCTTCTGAGGTGTCGTCGTTTGTGTAGGGTGTGATGAATTTGCCGTTGGGAAGTGTCACTGCGTTAATTTTCTGTCGTAGTGGTGGTGGCTCTTTGGTTGCTTGCTCCGTTGATCTGATTGTAGAGTCCTTTGAGGTCTTCTGTGCTTTAGTGGGTTGCATTACTTCTTCCGGAGTTAAACGTCGTAGTGTTTGTCGAGGTGGTGCTGGTAGTGGTGCATGTTGTCGTCCGGTTGGTGAAGTAGCCATCGGACTATCCGGTAGTGGTCGTGAACTTGACGTCGATGTTGACGGAAGTCGTGGAGGTGGTGTGGCGCGTTGTTGTTTTGTTGCGGGTTCCGCAACGATGTCGTCCGTAGCGTTCGTTTGTTGTCCGAAATCTTGCGTGGACCTTCTTTTCTCTGACGGTGGTAGTTGCGCATCCAACAGTGTTGCGAAGGATGGGTTGTAGGTGTTCCGTCGTGGTGCCCACGGTGTGCCGGAAACTTTGTTCAATAGTGCGAGGTCGTATTTGAAGTCCGGTTGTAGTCTCCGCACTGTTCGCACCTTTCGTACGCCTGATTCTGTTGCAACGTAGTTTTCTGGGGTTTCGGAAACTTTTCCGAGCCAGATGCATTTCTGCATCCGTAGGTCTGCTTTTGGGAGTTTCTTGTGTTGTGGTGGAAGGTAGAGTAGTGTCTCGCCAAATTCGCAGATTGCTCGCTCGTAGTTTCTTCCCCAGCGGCGTTCAAAGCTTGTGTAGCCGTCTGAGTGGATGACGTAGCGATTTACCGTCCATGCTGCATGTCGTACTATCCAAGGTAGTAGACAGTGCTTTGTGGACATCGTCATGCTGTAGTTGCTTTCAACCTGAGCTTTGACGACGCGGATTTGTCCGAGGAGTGTTCTATGTAGTCGCTCAACGCTTCCTTGACTGTTGCTGCTGTAGGACGGTGAATGTCGTACAGTCATTGAGCCGACTTTAGATGCTGTTGCTTGTAGTAGTGCATTGAGTGTGTCTTCGTTGTCGCTTTGTAGTATGCCGTGTGTTCTTCCGCATTCAAAGATGAATGCTTGTAGGTTGTTGATCATGTAGTCCATCATCGATGGTTTGTCCGGAACCAATACCGCCATGCACAGTTGTGTAGTAACATCAACTGCCGTTAAGACTGGTGTGGTCTTCGGATCTTGTTGTGATTTGATGTAGGCAAAATCCACTTGGATGATGGGTTGTCGTGATTGTTGTTTCTTGTAGTTGTCCTGGCGTCCTTTGCCTTGAACGCAAATTGGACACCAATTTCTGTATGGTAGGTGTGTCAAGTTGTGTTCTGCTATTTGTTGTGGAGTGGGCTGCTGAGGTTGTCGTAGTCCTATTGCTCTGTGTGCTTCATGATGCTCGTGTTGTTGTTCCTCATCGTGGTTCTCTTGGATGTACTCGTAGTCTTTCTTCACGGTGAACCTTGTTGTTCCTTTCCATTGAAATGGTAGTGCTGCGTTGCCCATGACTGTCCAGTCATCTTTGCGTTGTGAAACTTCTCCAAAGTTGTTGTGAGTGATTGTAGTTCTGTGAGGTTCAAGTGTGTTGATTGGTGGATGTCCTGGTCCATCTGTTGGAGTGAATAGAGTTGTTCTAAGTGTTGTGTGGTGTCTTATCCAGTGTTCACCTTGTCTTTCCCAGTAGTCTTGGTTGTCCTCCTGTGCTGTGAGTGGTCTGTGGATTGTCTCCTTTGGTTGTGTGGTGTCAAGATTGGTAGAAGGTGCTGCTTTAGGTCTCCATATCTTTTGTGGTGCTCGTAGTTGGATCTTTGATCTGGTTGGTGGTGTGTCCATTAGCCGTTGTGGTTGTGAGCTCTGCCTTGTTGGTGTTGTCTTTGATGTTGCTCTGCGTGTAGGTGTTATCTTTCTTCTGAATCTGGTTTCTCCAGTCCAGTTGTCACCTTCTAGTCTTCGTTGTAGTTCTTGCTTGGAAAGTTGTGTTGGGTTCTCTTGTAGTTGTTCTTGCTCTTGCCCTTGTCTGTTGATGATGGTTAGTCGCCAATCATCTAGTTCTCCTTCAGGTATTGGGCAGCCGCTGTTGTGTGGTGTGAATAGTGCTTTGCGTGGTCGTTTGTGTACTCTGATGGCGTAGTCACCATCAAGTTTCCAGTAGTCAGTGTTTCCACCAAGGATCTGTCGTAGTCCTTGGTCTGTGTGGGTGAGTGGTGCGATTTGTTCTTGTTGTTGTACTGCTTTCTCTGTAGGTTGAATCACAGCAATGGATTTTCCATTGTATGTAGTCATTGGGTAGATGTCGAATCCAGTAGGGATGTCGATCTTCTCTGCTCGTAGGTAGAAAAGTCCTGAGTGTCTTATGAGGTGTGCTTGTTGTTGTCCATGTGTGATGGTGCAGTGTCGTGGAGTGAAGTCAAGTCCATATCCTCTATCAAGTAGTCTTGATGCACTGAGGATTGGATACTTCACATCACAAACGTAGTAGGGTATCATGATCCTGAAGTTGTCCTGCTTGTAGGGAACGTACTTGATGCCGTAGACAGGAATCTTCTTGTTTGTAACCGTGTAGAGTTGTGGAACCGATTCTCCACAAGGTCGTAGTGGTAGGTCTGGTGCGTAGTCCTTCGGGCAAACATGTGTAGATGCTCCTGAGTCGATCAACAGGTGGTGGTATGACTTGAAGTTGGAATACATGATGTAGTGTGTGATAGTGTCCTCAATCTTCTTCTTCCTTTGTGGTTGTCTTGCTGCTGCTATGTCAAAGTGTGGCTGTGTGTTGTCTTCTTGTAGGAATTGTTGAAAGCTCTTGCTGTGGTCGTTCCATGATGTTGTGTGTGTTGTTCTCTTGCCAAGTAGTGATTTGGATTTGTGCTTGTGTAGTCGTGAGTTTGCTTGTCTGATGTGTCCAATGGTGAGGTGTGACTCGTTGATGCCTCCAATGTAGTTTGCTGTGTCCTCATAGCTGTTGTCATTCCAATCCCAGCTGTTGTCATAGTCGTAGTCGTTCCAGTTCTCCTCCATGTAGTTCACCTCGTGTTGTCCTTCTTCTCCTTCGTAGTACCAGTCCCAGGTGTCGTTCACATCCTGAGGTAGTTCTTCATTGTTGTCATGATCTGCTTGTTCATTTTCTATTGGATGTAGTTCTTCTCCTTCTCCTATGTGCCATGCTGGCACTCTGCAGTCTTGTGCCCAGTGGCCGGGCTTGCCACATCGATGGCATGTTGTGTAGTTGTTGTTTCCTTTCCCTTTTGATTTGCTGTAGTTTCCTTGGCCTTTGTAGCCTTTGCTTGATCCATATCCTTTGGATCCTGAGTAGCCTTTTCCTCTGCTCTTGTTGTATCCTCCTTTGTTGTAGTTTCCTTTGCTGCCTTTGTCGAATCCTTTGTAGTGGCCTTTGCTTCTGTACTTCCCTTTTCCTTTGTTTCCTTTGTAGTGTCCTTTGCCTCCGTATTTGCCTTTGCCTTTGTAGTTTCTTCCTTTTCTCCAAATGTTGTCCACGTCCATTGGTGCTGTTCCACCATTGTAGTTTGTGCCAACTGCTGAGCTCGCTCTTGAGAATGCAGATATGGTTTTGTAGTAGTCCAGGATCACAACTCTGATCTCGTTGTAGTTCGTGATCTGTCCAGCGCGTAGTTGGAGATGTTGTTGAAGTGCTCCTTTAGTCTTGTTGAGTAGTATTGCAATCTTCACTCCATCTGGTAGTGCTGTGCCGTTGTCTTTCTCGTAGCGGTTGATGTCATACCCCCACTGTAGGAATTGTTCTTCAAATTGTGCTTCATTGAATGTAGGTTCCAGTAGTTTGGTGAGGTAGCCAACACTGCGTGTTCCTACTGGTAGGCTGAACCTGTTGTGCAAAAGCCGTAGTGTTTCACATCCATTGGCATTGTAGCGGTTTTGTCTGACCACTGTAGCTGCTGCACCTTGGCAGATGTTGATGAGGATGTAGTGTAGATCTCGTGAGAGGTCTACTGCTTTTACTGCCTGTGTAGGGTCGCGTATGTGGGCTCTGATGTCTGCATCTTCAATTTGTCTTGTAGCTGCTTGTGCTAGTTGTAGCACCATGTCGAAGTCTCGGTCGATGAGTCCGAGGTATGCTTGTAGTTTGAACAGCCACTCTTCGTACTGTGAGTAGTCACCAGTGAAGAACGGTGGTGGCAGTTTGTATTTGTGTAGCTTTTGGACGTCTTCCTGCTCCTGTTCTGGCTCCTATTGTCTCCTCTGCTGTGGGCCCGTTGTCTGCTCCTGTAGCTGGTTGTGCTGATGCTGCTGCTGGTTCTCCTGACATGTCGTAGTAGTTGGGCATGTGGTTGCCTGTGCAGTTGTAGTACTTACTGCTGTTACTGGAGCTCCCCTATGTTTAGGATCTCAGCTCCGCTAGCACGTTAAAATACGTTGGTACTTTACTGCAAGTGCAAGTGTTGTTTCTGTTGTCACAAACACAAATGTAGTTAGCCAGCATGCACTCTTTTCCTGGTAGACTCAAGGCCTGCAGTCGGGTAGTGTACATCACGCATGCACAAGTGACAAGTGGTGCAACATGATATTTGACATCTCTGTCTCTCTGTCTCTCTGTCTCTCTGTCTGTCTCCGTCTCCGTCTCTGTCTCTGTCTCTGTCTCTGTCTCTCTGCATCGCAGCGTCACGTCCCCCCTGAGTTGCCTCGATGTCCGGGCACTGCCCCTTCATGACCCTGAACTGTCATCTCACAACCGGCTTTCTTCTTGAATTCCCTTTCATGTCCTTTTCACGTTTCTCATGATGTCCCGGTCATGTCCCTTCCATTCCTTTCAACTCCCCCTTCATGTCCCTGACATTTTCTCGGTATGTCCGCTTCATTTTCCATGTGTGTCCCGTTCTTGCGTTGCGAGTCATTTCCCTACATCTCCCGTTGTGCCCATTGGTTTCCTTGTGCTTTGTTTCCCTTTCATTCCCCCTGCACTCCCCTTGTTTTCACTTCTGTCCCTTTCATGTCCCTTTCAGTTCCCCTTGTGTCCCTTTCATTTCCCGTTGCTTTCCTGTCATGTCGACTTCCTATTTCCTCCCCTCATTTCCTTGCACTTCCTTGCATTTCCCCTTTGCACCCCAGTATTTCCCGCAAAAAAACGCGGTTTTTCCAGCGTTTTCAGCAAAAGAGCTGGCAGGGGGAATCGAGCCTGGGACCCCTGTTTTGCGACACCGGCTCCCCGAAGACTACGTTTAGTGGAACGTCATCAGATTGCCGTGCGGTAGGTGGGGGACCCCGTTAAAAGGGGGGGGGGGGTAAGGAGGGGGGGTTATCCTCTATCCTCTAGTAAGTATCCGACACGCCGAATAATGTCGGCGGGTAATTGCAAGTATTGCAATTGTTGCAATTGTTGGAATTGCAAGAACTGCAATAATTGCAATATTTGGGGGTCCCGGATTTTTGCAATTACCGCAATTCACGAAACTCAATTCCAATAGTCGCAATAATTGCAATATTTGGAGGTCCCGGATTTTGCAATTACTGCAATTATGGGATTAGTCGTCCCGGCTTTGTAGCCAAGACTGGGACCAACTAATTATTGCAATCATTGCAGGTATTGGAACTCAAATCCAATAATTGAAGTAGTGGCAATATTTGGGGGTCCCGGTTTTTGCAATTATTGCAATTATTGGATTTCAATTCGAATAATCGCCAAAATATTTGGAGATCCCGGATTTTGCAATTATTGCACTTATTGGAATTCAATTCCATCAATTGCAATAATTGAAAATATGCGGGGGTCCTGGGCTGTGCGATTATTGCAACTATTGGAATTCATTTCCAGTACTTGCAAGCAATAATTGCAATATTTGGAGGTCCCGGATTTTGCAATTATTGCAATTATTGCAATTATTGGAATTAGGCGGCCCGGCTTTGTGGCCAAATCTGGGATCAATCAATTATTGCAATTCTTGCAATTCAATTCCAATATTTGCAATATTTGGGGGGTCCCGGATTTTGCAATTATTTCACTTATTGGAATTCAATTGCAATACTTGCAATAATTACAATTTTTGGAGGCCCGGACTTCGCAATTGTTGCAATTATTGGAATTAGCCGGCCTGGCTTTGTAGCCAAATCTGGGATCAATCAATTGTTGCAATTCTTGCAAGAATTGCAACTATTGGAATTTAATTCCAATAATTGGAATAATTGCAATATTTGGAGGTCCCGGATTTTGCAATCATTGGAATTCAATTCCAATAATTGCAATAATTGCAATATTTGGGGTTCCCGGATTGTGCAATTATTGCAATTATTGGAATTCAATTCGAATCATTGCCATAATTGCCGTTCTTGCAATATTTGGAGGTCCCGGATTTTGCAATTATTGCAAATGTTGGAATGAAATTCCAATAATTGCAATAGTTGCAATCCTCGGAGGTGCCGGATTTTGCAATTATTGCAACTATTGGAATTCAATTTCAATACTTGCAATATTTGGAGGTCCCGGGTTTTGCAATTATTGCAATTATTGCCAATAATCAACTGATCCTAGATTGGCTGCAAATCCGGGCCGACTCATTCCATTAATTGCAAATTCTGAGACCTCCAAACATGGCAATTATTCCAATTCTTGGAATTGAATTCCAATATTTCCAATATTTGCAAAATCCGGGACCTCCAAATTGAATTCCAATACGTGCAATAATTGCAAAATCCGGGACCTCAAAAAATTGCAATTCTTGCAACTATTGGAATTGAATTCCAATAGTTGCAATAATTATTGCAATTATGGGAAACCAGCTCCAACTACTCAAAAATTGGAATTTCACTTCAACAATTGACTCAAAGCTAGAACCAGCCAGAACGACACATAGGGTATGATCTTGCCTCTTACCCCCCCCCCTGTTCGCTGGTTGGCGCACTGTAGTAGAGAGTTCCACTCCTTTGGTTCAGTGCAGCTTCTAGTCATGGCCCATTTTGGAAGAAGCCAATGCCAACGTGTTTGAGCCCTCGCTGCTCAAATCGAGTTCTCCGACATCCGGCATCAGTGTTGCACTGGTATTGAGCTTTGGGGTTCAGAGCTCACCCAGGATGAATGTCCCTCAGAATTGCCCGCAGCCTGGTTTGGTGAATAGTTCTCCGCGCAGATGATTTCATCTGCACAGGGCGGTGCGCTTGGCTCGTCCAGGAGGGGAAGCAGGCGGAGGCGGGCGTGCAAGGAGGCTCATATGTGCACCAGATTGGATTTCAAAGGGTTATGTAAAGGCTCAGACTCATCCCTTACGTTCCAGCAAACGCAAAGCCGCTGTAGACAGAGAAAGACTGAAACCCAAAATGAGCGCAGTTTGGAGGCTTCTGTGGGCGTGGTTATGGGGGGGGCAAAGTTTTCGGGGGAGCTGGGCGGGACAGAGGGCTAGCGGTTTGTTGACAGTTTCGGTGGATAGAGCTGGGACGGAGGGGCTGGAGGCAGGCGTTTGCTTGCACAGGCATTGATATGTTCACCCACTGCAAGCGCTGCTCGAAGACGTGTCCCGACGAAAGACGGCATCAGGTCCTTTTCGCTGCGATGCCGTCCGCCATGGCAGAGATCTGCGCGGGGCTGCGCCGCGTGCTGCGGGCCCTGGCGAGGAGCGCGGTGCCAGCCGCGGTGCCCGCGCCCGCGGCGTCGGCGAAGGCGCCGGAGGCGCCGCAGGTCCAGGGCCCACCCGAGGTCCTGGCCCCGCCGACTCTGGCGCTCACGCTGCTGCAGCAGAACTTCCTGGAGGCTGAGATGGAGGCCAAGCAGGAGGTCCAGGGCAAGGTGGCCGAATTCCGCCGAATGAATGGCGGCCGGCCTATGAACGGTCCGCAGCGGGTTGAAGTGGAGAATCTCTTCAAGCTCCGCATGAAGACGGCGGAGCTGGCGAAGATGGAGGCCGAGGAAGAGGAACGCCGCAAGGCCAGGCATCGCATTGCAGCCGCATGTCACCGCACACCGTTGCGGGGTTGTGTGCCAGCCAGGCTGCGGCGGAGGAGCACAACTTGGCTCCTCCAGACGAGGACAGACACTGGGGCGACTGTGTGTGTGTGTGTGTGTGTGTGTGTGTGTGTGTGTGTGTGTGTGTGTGTGTGTGTGTGTGTGTGTGTGTGTGTGTGTGTGTGTGTGTGTGTGTGTGTGTGTGTGTGTGTGTGTGTGTGTGTGTGTGTGTGTGTGTGTGTGTGTGTGTGTGTGTGTGTGTGTGTGTGTGTGTGTGTGTGTGTGTGTGTGTGTGTGTGTGTGTGTGTGTGTGTGTGTGTGTGTGTGTGTGTGTGTGTGTGTGTGTGTGTGTGTGTGTGTGTGTGTGTGTGTGTGTGTGTGTGTGTGTGTGTGTGTGTGTGTGTGTGTGTGTGTGTGTGTGTGTGTGTGTGTGTGTGTGTGTGTGTGTGTGTGTGTGTGTGTGTGTGTGTGTGTGTGTGTGTGTGTGTGTGTGTGTGTGTGTGTGTGTGTGTGTGTGTGTGTGTGTGTGTGTGTGTGTGTGTGTGTGTGTGTGTGTGTGTGTGTGTGTGTGTGTGTGTGTGTGTGTGTGTGTGTGTGTGTGTGTGTGTGTGTGTGTGTGTGTGTGTGTGTGTGTGTGTGTGTGTGTGTGTGTGTGTGTGTGTGTGTGTGTGTGTGTGTGTGTGTGTGTGTGTGTGTGTGTGTGTGTGTGTGTGTGTGTGTGTGTGTGTGTGTGTGTGTGTGTGTGTGTGTGTGTGTGTGTTTGCGTTTGCGTTTGCGTTTGCGTTTGCGCTTGTGCTTGTGCTTGTGCTTGTGTTTGTGTGTGTGTGCGCGTGTTCGTGTTCGTGTTCGTGCGCGTGCGCGTGCGTGGGTGCGTGGGTGGGTGTGTGCCTCCCTTGTTCCAAACTTTCTTCTTTTTTTTTGGGGGGGGGGCAGGAATCCTAGACCCTGGCCAGCGGCCAATATCACTTTCTGGCGAAAGAATCCGGGTTCGACATGACCTGCTTCTGCCGCAGGCAATGGTGGCCTGAGCTTTGTCCTGCGAAAGAACGAGCCTGCACAAGGCTTCTAAGCGGCAGATGTGTTCACATGTGGGTTTGGGACAGGCTCCAGGCCCACAGCAAGGATGTCTTGAATCTCAGGCAACAAACCAATCCTGCGGACATGAGCGGACCGCCCCCCCGAACTGGAAACAACGTCAGTCTTCCGGCCCTGGTTTCCTCGTCCGGCCGTTGTCCAAATCGGCTCCCTATCTTTCTCACACTCGTTCAGAACTTCAATGTCTCCGCAACGATTCGGAGCAGCGGAAGTCAAGGGCCCATTTTCGGAAGCGCATCCAGCTGGGTTTAAGTCTATCTTGGGGTCGCAAAGTGGAACCCTGAGAGTCTCCAAATGGCTGGGTGATTGGGAATCCCTTCTCCACCTTGGGGCTTAGTTTAGAATTTAAGTACGGGCAACCCCGCAGGTGATTTTTAGGGTGGCTGGCAAAAGCGAATTCTAGGGGGATCTTTTCTGGGAAGACCATGCCGGGTGTCCATAGAAGCTGGCCCCTGCCTTGAGCCTCTTTTGCCCGAGGTTTTCTCAGAGGCTGACTGGGTGGAAGCATGGTTCTGTGATGTGGCAGGGATCTTTCTGACCTTTCTCTGGTGTTCTCACAAACAGTACAGTTGTCACTGTATGCTTTGAAAGTGAGGTGGGCAGATGTTTTTAACCAGGCCACGTCACTGGTGCCGATGCTGGGACGTGGTCCGTCATTTCTTCCGGCAGAGGGTCCCGCGGAAATTAACTTGCTGATTTGGATCAGAGTCGCCTTTGTGCCCTCTCGTGCCAAATTTAGCAAACAAACTGCAAACCCAAGACGTAGTTTCACCCAGAGATGTCAAGAGTCGAGAAGTACCGGCCGACACCTCCGTGCTTGCTGCTCAAATCTGACAAGTTTGGCATTGCAAATTTCGAGCTTGGTTCTCACCCATATCCTTTTCCATGTTATATGCTGTTGTTTTGCCTGGAGAGTTCCTCACCCGGAGTAGGTGTTACTTGCCGTGAGCAGGTGGGGGACCTCTAAAGAGGGTCTTCTTTGAACAGCCCCAAACTGGCTATATACACCCAGAAAGGACACGTCCTGGTCCCCCATATTTTTCCTTATGTTAGCGTGCAACAAAATGGGCGTGATTTGCAGCTCGCCTGGAGATCTTGGCTGCAGTCCAATCGCTTATCTACGAAGGCAGATGCGACGAGCAGCCGGACTCGCGACCTCAATGCGACAGTAAAAGGGGCGGTATGCGGTACGCGTGTGCGTATGTTCTGTGCGTGTGGTGTCCAGTTCGGGCGAACCGCCTTTCAGGCCTTCAGCGTTTGGATTTTGCGATATTGTTTTTATTGTTTTGACCTTCCTTTTGTGCACAAAGTGCCTGTGGCAGAGAGCTTACGTGCTGCCGAGCTTCCGTGCCCCGGTGTCCAAGTGGCTCTGCGTTGTATTTGGAGCGGCGCCAAGGGGAATCTGGCCCACCAATGGCTTCAGCTGATCTGTCTGCTCCAAGTAAACTCCAAGAGACACAGGGCAACCTGTGCACGGCCCCTTAGGAGGGTTTGACAGGAGAAGGCAGCGGAGCTGGATCGCCGGGGATCTGAGGTCTTTGTTTCTTCGCATAGACCCTGACGGGGTCCTGTTCTCCTGCCTTTGGACGGGGAAGCTGAAAGAAACAATGCAACCCGCAATGGGAGGTCCATTTTAGTTGATGTGAGGGTACTCTTCTTGGTCAAGGTGTGCATTTGCATGCTCATCTACGTGTTTTTGCGGAGCACATTTTCATGTTTCCATACTAGATCATCCAAGCGAAGAAGCATAGATAATATCTTATCAGGAGTGAGAGACGTTTGTTGAGAGAGGCTAATTGTTTTCCGGGGATTCCAACTCGCTGTGGATTAAACCTGTGTGTGTGTGTAGTGTGTGTGCTGCACTAGTGTGTGGAATGGGATGGTCGGCGACCGTTGGGTTTTCCTTTGAAAACACCCTGAAAAGCGGGCGGCTCCCATTTTTGGGGGCCGCCAGCGCATTTTTTCCGGAGAAGAGGTTCCAAGGTTTGTCTCATCGCGTGCCAAGTGCTTCGGAGTGAAGCGCGGCGCGATCTCTGAATCCTTCACAACTTTCCCTTAGCCTGGCAGTCCAAGAGAGCTGGAAGGTCCACGTCAGATCACCAAGAAAACCGGGCCCTTGCGAAGCGCGTCTCTCTGCTTCTTTTTTCGTCTTAGGGGTGCCAGGGTTGCACTGTGCCCGCAAATGATGCCAAATGTACCGCCCATTTCGCCATAAAAGGCTAGCTCCTCCCAGGGACCTCATTTTCGGAGGGGTACCTGCAGGGTACTCTAGAACCTCTGAGTCCTTGCAGATGCACTTGATTGGTTCGTTGGAATCCCGGTTTTTGTTGGACGCTCGGTTGGGCTTCTCCGAGGCCAGGGACAGTCGGCACAGGCGGCGCTGCATCACACGCGGGCGGCGGCCAAATTTAAGGAGGCGCCAAAGCGGAAGCGGAAGCAACGCGTGCGAGACGGGGTCTCGCTTCTTGCTGTTTTGAGCTGAGTTTCCTTTCGATGAGTAGATCCAATAGGACCAGACCCGTGAGACGCACCTTGCCCTCAGGCCGCAGAGCTTTGGGAGGCGGACCGGGAGGAGTTGGAAGGCCACGCGCAGGAGAGGGCGGAAAGCGACATGGAGTGCCGGTTCCACTTTGGGCGTTTCCTGCCAGAGTTTCTACCTTCCGTTTGCTCAAGATGTTTTCCCTGTTGGTTTCAAAGGGAATCGATCACTACTGGAAATTATTTTATTTATTTATTTTTCCGGGGGGGCTTCAGCAAATGGAAGGACCGTGTTTCCCCGAAGCAGAACACGGTGATTTTCCAAACCGAGATGGAGAGGATCTCACCGCAAGGGCGGTGTACCTGGAGAGCCTGGGCGGCGTGACCGGAGCCCAGCGGGCGTATCGGTGGGGGTAGTCTTCCAATGGTTTAGGCGGCAAGACCAGAGCTGTCGTTGGCGCTTGCTTTGCTTGTGTTTTTGGAAGGGGAAAGCGAAGGTGAACCACTCATTTTGTGGGCAAATAGCCAGAGGTGGGGTCCAAAGCTATTTCCTAGCTGGGGATGGGGAACTGATTGGAGTGTGCACCTCATTAAGGAAAATCCCCAGTTGCCAATCAGAGGGTATGGTTGTCTCGGAGCTACTTTGGAGGCCCTTGCAACGTTTCGTCAGCAAGGTAGTTTCGTTGGAGAATTTGGCAAAACCTCGCCAAGCATTCCCTATGTGTCTGCTTATGGTACCACCTCGTCTTTTTTTTCAAAATTCATCCATGGAGAATACTAAGTTGTCCAAAGCCGGCCTTTTGAGCTTTACGTATTCCTATTTTGCTCCGTCAGCCAAAAGGTAAGCCTTTTATTTTCAGGTCCTTGGGGCAAATGATGATATGTTGAATTGTGAAAAGGGGAGAAGGACATTGCCCCGAGTCCTTCGGCTGAGGCCCCCGTCCATGCCTTTGGAGGATCACGTGGGCGAGCTGTCGCGGCGCCGGCGCACTTGCGGTTTTCATGGTGGCAAGGGTGGGAGGATAGGCCATTTTCGGACTTTCCAAAGCTGGCAGTTTCAAATTGATCCAGTTTTGACTTGAGGGAAATCAAATCTGAGAGAGGTGTCGGTCTTAGGCCTCACTAATCAGGAAATCGCTGTCACCGTTGAAGGGCCTTGGGCTCAATGTCACCATCAGAGTTCCTTTTGCCAGATATTCGAAGGGCACGTTTGGTCCTCAGGAAATATAGAAAGGAACCCGAGTTGGTCGGAGATGGTTGGTGGGGCTACTCCCATCTGAGATTGGTTGCTGCTCTTGGCCATGTGCCAGGATCAGCCTGGACCTTTCGGCGCCTCACTCAGAGACTGGAAAGGTTTCTGGGGTAGACTTAGGATACATCTTACATTTTACCAGTGACTCAAAGTGAAGCAAACAATAAAATATACATTCTACAACTGGGCCCAACTCTAATCATGGCTTGCCCGGAGTGAAAGTAGGATCAAAAGAGGCGCCATGAGAGATGTCCCCGAATTGGATGAAGCCCTTTGACGAGTTTTCCAAGCAAACTCAAAAGGACACCATATCTTTAAAAGTCCGACGGATTGCTGCTTCTTTCTTCTTCTTCTTCTTCTTCTTCTTCTTCTTCTTCTTCTTTTTTTTTTTTGGGGGAGGGGGGGGTGGGGTCATTTTTTTTCGTTCCCTGTCTTCGGTTTCGCTTTCAGGAAGCTTTTCCCATGAGGGTTGCAGCCGGTGGCTTCCCCCCCAAACCCGCGCGGCGCTGCTGCGCCGCAGGTGGCGCAGCAGCCCAGGGAGGAGCAGCTCCCGGAGCTCCTGGCGCGGTCAGGCCATTGGCCTGGGGGAGAAGGGAGGAGGTCTCCAGTGGGTGGACACATTTTGATTTGGATCATGACCCAGATGGCGTGCACACAATTTACGGCACATCCATCCATCCATCATGCTTGCGTTCATTCGTTCATTCCTTGTTTTTTTTTTTTAAAAAAAAAACAAAAAAAATAAGTATTAGTATTGTTATTATCAGTTATTATTATTATTATTATTATTATTATTATTATTATTATTATTATTATTATTATTATTGTTATTAGTATTCATTATTTTTGATTATTATTAGTTATTATTGTTATTGATTATTATTATTACTATTGTTATTATTATTACTATCATTATTATTAATTATATTCTTATTATTGTTATTATTATTATTGTTATTATTATTATTATTCCAGCCCTCCAGCCCTCCAGCCCTCCAGCCCTCCAGCCCTCCAGCCCTCCAGCCCTCCAGCCCTCCAGCCCTCCAGCCCTCCAGCCCTCCATCCCTCCATCCCGCTCCGTTCCCATTTTCGTACCGTTCCCTTTCCCTTCCATTCCCTTCCCTTCCCTTCCATTTCATTTTATGTCATTCCATTCCCTTCATTCAGGTATTTCAGCCAGCAGCCAGCCAGCCGTCCATGCAAACAAGCATGCAAGCAAGCCACCAGCCAAGCGCGGCCAAGCAAACAAAGAATCGAGCCAACAAAGATGCCAGCCTGCCAGCCAGCCAGCCAGCCAAGGAGCCAAACAAACAGACAGACAGACAGACAGACAAGCAAGCAAGCAAGCGAACGAACGAACGAACTAACTAACTAACTAACTAAGCAAACTGACAAGGCTGCTGAAGTTTGAGGATTGCCCACGGGCGCTGCTATGCGCCATCGCCAGGTGTGACAGGGGCTTCGGCAGATCTCTCAGAGGAGGGCTTGCAGATGGTGATGGCACTCAGAAAAGAGGACGGACGCCACAAGCGGTCGTTTTTTTTGCACAAATTTCTCCCGGGAGACTCATGAGAAATCATTCGCACATAGTCACATGCGTCGTGAGACAGGGGTTGCTTTTCTTTTCTCACCCCATTTGGGTTCAAGCAATTAAGTTGGAACCCGTCAGGAAGCAAACCCTGCCCGATTCTCCCATATCATTCCAAGCGATTTGCCACTGGGGTAGAAGCTGGATGCACTTTAGGCATTTGCCGAAGTGGAAGTGCGCTTGACGCACTTGTCGGGAACATGACTGATGCTAAAACGAGGGCGGGCCCATTGAGGCAACATGTCCGACCGAGTGATGCAGACAGATATACTTGATCCCAAGACGCGGCCCCGGCGACCGGCCCGTCTTTGGCACTCCGTCATTGCTTTTGTCATGAGAATGAGTCAACAGGTATCCGCCAAGTGGGTGTCGGATCAAAGCCAACCAACCGTGGGGCCCCTGGTTGCGAGATTGTCAGGAGGAGCTGCAAAGCTTTGTCCAGCGCTTGCTGAGCAAAGACTGGCGGCAGGTGCGGGGGAGAGCCTCCCACCAAGAAACACTCAGTTCCTCGAATCCAACCTCGGACCTTTGGTTTGTCATTCGCATGGATCCCCGAACAGGTCCTGTTGCATGTTTTGCAGGAAGGAGCTGTCACGCAGCCATGTGCTTTTTGTGGATTGTAAGCCATATGAGGCCGGTCGGCCCAGCAAAATTAGATTGTCCAGGGTTGTTCCCGCTTCTCCACACCTCTTCTTTGAATGGTGATTTGATTTTTGCACCCGCGGCTTTGCAGCAGAACTTCTGATTTAGCCACCCTGAGTTGGAAGCTTCTGGGGGTCCGTGGTTTGACGTGCCGCACCTGCTTGAGCTAGATTGTTCAGACCAAGCCGAGTGCCCAACTTCTGGACCAAGCGAAATCCCGTCTGGCAAGGGGGAAGGTGGGCGCAGCCATTTTCAGCCAACCTCGCCACATGATCTAAGTCGATTTCATGGTGGTGTGCTCGCCCTGAGGTACGGGATCTGGAGGGACCCTGACCCAACCCCCATCGACCGAGCGCTTCCAGGTGAAGGCTGACGATGCCTCTGCCTTGGAGTTCGCACCAGCCCGAGGGGAGATTTGGAGGGCGACGGCGGGGGTGGCGCTGCAGGGGTCGCTTACTCTCTTGAATCAAAACTAGGGTAGGACCCACCAAAACATTTAGAGGACAAGTAATCGAGTTTCCTTTGAACCTCGCCAATACTGAAGACACACACGCCAGTCTGAGGATATGAAGACTTGCTGCAGTCTTGTTAGTTGGGGCCGGGTGCCCATGCCGGCTGTGCGTTGTGCCAGTTTTGATCAGGTTGGCTTCGTGCAGCGCGCGCTGGGCGAAGGAGAGCCTTGGGGGGGGGCAAAAAGATTGTAAAGCATCGAGTTGGGACAGCTTGACCTTGGGAGCCCAAATCAGGGGCTTCCAACACTGTTTTGTCAGCCAGATCGGAGCTGGTGAGGTTCAAGCCCGCGCTTGGCAGGGGCAGGGGGAGGGGTTGTGCAAAAGGCGCTGGGGGCCGGCAAGAACCCAGACCCAGTCAGCTTCCGGAGAGATGCAGCTTGCATTTCCTTTGAGCAGATTCGATGGGATTGGACAAAACGATTCGGTTCAGGGTGATGTTCCGGTATGAGATGAGTCCGAGGCTCCCAGTGCAGTGCGTGCAATCTTTCGGCGATTTCATTGGAGCTTGGACCCTGGCCACCGAAGGTTTTGGCCTGGCTCTCCAACCAACTGCACGCGTGTGCTCCGAGACGTCGAGGCCCCTCGGCCGGCTTTTTGCCCAAGACGACCATGCCGTTGCCTGCGCACCGCGCCGCACCGCGCCGCAGTAGGAGAATTCTTCAAGGGAACTCTTTCACAGTAGCGGGAGCAATGGCGGATTTCTCCCCAGGCGACAGCTGCATCTTTGAGGTGACCCAGACAAGTTTCCGTGAAACCATTCATCCAGTGATCACAGGTGTCACGAGAAATTCTCTCCCTTGGAACCAGAGATGTGTGCGACAGGGTTCCGTTTTCTCACGACCCCAAGATAGACTGAAACCCAGGGGTTTCCCTTTTAAGGAAATCTACCACCCCTGGGTTTAAGTCCACTTTGGGTCAAAAAATGGAACCTTGCAAGCAAACGTTTGCAAAGGCAAATGGTCTCCTTGAGCTCCGCTTCGGCTGCACCTCGCTCAAGCCCAAGCCATGCAGCCAGCCGTGGACTCCAAGTTCTGCTCGATGCTGTATCCTGCAAGTTGTTTTCTCACCCTTTGCAAGCTGGGCCTGGCTCAATTTGCAATGCTTTGAGCCTGATTGCTCTTCAATGCGCAAGCGTGTCCAGCACAGCACGTTGTAAGAGATCCCATCCAATCTCGCATCCCCGTGGTCAATGCCCTTCGCGCAAGCTGAAACCGCGAAATTCCGCGCCGCGGCCGACAATCTCAGCCCTTCTTTCAGCATGCGTCAAACGGCCCAGCGTGCTCCGCCAGAAGCAACTCTCCATGACCGGCGCCGCCTGCAGCGCCGCGTTGTTGGCGTCTCTGGCCATGTCTTCTGCTCCAGGATCCCTTCCACGAGCCTTGGCGAGTGATTCGCCAAAGAGGCGAGAGAGCGGGCGGTTGACGCGCTGGTGGCTGAAACGATGGCAACAAAATTTGTGTTTTCCCTCTCCGGAGGGAAAACAACTGCGACCGAAGAAATGCAAAGCAAGAAAGTAAAACGCTCAACCAAACACATACTGCGGTCACGACAGAACGCGCACACATGAAGGAAGCTGAAGTACCAACAGCCCTCCAAACATGACCTCCTCACTAATCTGAGTCCACCTGAAGGTCCCACTAAGAGCAAGCGTGGTCCAACGCAGAGGCTTGTTCTAGCCAGGTTCCGTAGCAACCCCAGTGAGAGGGTGCAAGCAACATGGTTCTGTAACACCCCGGCTTTTGCCAGGTTGACCCAGGCCTAGTTCGCCCGCACTCCACGAAGAGCGCGGCGTGGTCTTTCGGCCCGAATGCACAGTCCGGGGTTGTGCTCACAGGTGTCAGACCTCTTCTCCTTGCCGGAACACCAACGCACGTCCAACCAGCAGGACTTAGAAAGAATGCGCGATTCAAAACAAGGTGCCCATACAATGATTGCTCCGAGCATCGTTCCAGCGCAGCCTCCAGCGCAGCCCAGCGCGCAATGCTGGCACCAAGGCCCGCAGGACACGGTGCGCAGGCCGGCGCAGATCTCTGCTATGGCAGGAGGCACTCAGAAGAAGCGATTGTTGGGACCTGTGCAAGCGTGTTCGGGGGCTGCAGAACTTGAAGCCGGCAGACCGGCTGTTTGCTTTGGGTTTTTGCGCAAGGGCGAGCTTGCAGGGCTGGTGGTGGCCAATCGCAGATTTTGGGATGCAGCGTTGACAATAGCTTGCCACCAGAGGAGTGGCTGGGTGGCCTGGGCTTGAGCAAGCCCCGACTTACAAGTTATAAGGTCCGTTGCCGCCCGTCCACGCATTATCGGTTCATTGTTGAGAATAGTTTGAGACCCAAGATTGCCGCTCTTCGCTTGCACTTTGCTCCGCTTGCGACTTGCAAACTTGCGGCCAAGTATCCAAGCGTGCTTTCTTGTAGCTGCCGACGTCTCACTCGTCAGCTCCGCGTGTTGTCATTTATTAGCATGCCAGCCACCAAGGCGGAGCGCAGCCTTGGCGCGGACTGATGCAGATGTTCTGCGGGACAAACTTTAATGCTAAAAGTGCGTGGTGCAATGTGCCAAGACTGTGTTGGTGTTGGCTTATGCAGGGCTAAATCCAAGTGCTTGCGTGTTGCAGAGAGGTCAAGCACCATAGCTTGAGGCCACACGGGTCAGCTTGCAATGCTGCTTGCTTGGGAATGAAGCCAAGTCATCTTTAGACGTGCCAACTAAAAATTGAAACAGCTGCCTCGCACTAGGCTTATGAGGCCACTGTGTTTGTGCCCTGGAAATTCGAGGGCATGTTCCGGGGGATGTGAACTAGTTGAACACACCATGTCACAATGCAGTCACAAGGGAAACAATTGCCGGCAGACTATGATTTTTGAGCCAGCCCCCCCGCCATGTGTGCTTGCTTGGGCAGGTGCTGGTGCGTAACCCACCTTGTCTTGCGTAACCCACCTTTCCAGCAGAGCGCGTATCCATGCACAGCTAAATAGGATGCCCTGATTGCCTAACGCCTTTGTTTGATTCGCACTGCTTCAATTGTGAAGGATCAAGCAGATGCATCCTTGTCTGAAATGCAGGCAACATGAAACGCCTTTGCCAAGTATGCCTTGCCACAGTGAAAGAGTCGGCGGTTCACCAGAATCCTCCCAAAAGCATGCAGAAGAATCCGGATTGCCAGTCAATGCCCAACTTAGCTAGGCGGACTCTGCACCATGCCTTGTCCTGCAGAGTGGGCTTTGGTGGGTGGCAAGTGGTACCACCTGTTCAAACATCTTTGAAGCACTGTCCTCAAGCTGGGTTTCCAGCGACCAGCACATGAGGAGTGGCCAAAACTGCCAGCACTGGCAAGTCCGACGACCCATCGAGGTTTTCCCTTCAACACTTGTTTAAGAAGACACGTAGTCAAACTTCCTGCCTGTTTCTTGGATTTATATATATATATATGTATTTATATATTTATGGTTCCATTTTTATTATGTGACCTTGATGACCTTCCGCATCCTTCCGCGTGTTTCCAGCGCCACGCTCGCGGTCCGTTTTCCAGGACCCGCGCTGCGGGCGCTCCGGGATCAGCTGCGGAGGTGCCCCTGGGTGGAGCTGAAGTTGGGTCCGGAGCCTCAGGCGTTGAGGGTCCGGGTCCAAAAGTCGGGGAAGCCCACGCTGGGCTTGCCCCCGGTAAATGGGTGTGGCTCAAAATGAACCAGGAGGGGTTACGCAAGTTTGGTCCACGTTTCCAATTACCAGGGTTCCATTTTGGTACCGGTTTTTTGAGCCACAGCCAAATGGAAACACGGACTAAAACCAGCGGCCCAATTCCTTACACACCCATTTGACTTGGGGTCAATGAACATGTCGAAGCACCCTTGTGGACTCTTGGCGAGTTGTTGAGTCTGCAGGGAAGCGCCTCGCTGAAATGTCAACCACACTAAACCTGGATAGGTCAACATGGGTCGAGGTGAGGAGCCCTAACAAGTTTGCTACGGTAGGGATGCGTCTAAACGGTTGGCGTCCTGTTGGTAGTTTTGCATTACCGGTGTTTGACGCACACCTGTGTGCACACAAAAGTCTGTTGGGAGTAAAGAGAAGGACACAAATGGAAAACCGCATTCAAGATATATTCTTCATGTGCGTGCCTGAAATATTGGCATATGGGATTGTCTTCGTTTCAAGGTATTAATTCTCAAGGTTGTCTGAAAGTAGAACACAGAAGAAAAAAGAGAGCAGTTATCTTCAGTGTTCCCCAGTGAGGTGCGACATGTCTTCAAATCTATAACCAGTGCGGGACTTCCTCTTTTCTCATGCCCAGTACCAGGAACAGCGTGTTGATACATGTGGCTCACCATGTGTTCTTGAATTCCTTTCAGAAAACCGTATGGGCAACATCCTGCTCCTTGTAGGGCGATTCTGGCCTTCATGCATCCGTTGTGCGACGCGGAATCATCCGCAGTCTGCTTTCCTCTCTTTGTTTCTAACCCAAATACGAGCATAACCTGTTTGTCCCCATCTACCGCAGCCCCCTAACCTTCTCCTCACACCCAACCCGATCTACCCACCCCCTCACCTATCCCTTCTCTACAGTCTAACCCAAATACAAGCATAACCCCCAACCCCATCTACCCAAGCCCATCTGCCCAAGCCCCAAACCCTAAGCAACTCTCTTTTGGTGACCTCCCCGCACCCGAAGCGCCGGGTGTTTGGCCGGCCCTGGGTTTTTCCCACGCCGAGGCCCGGGGGAGGACCGGCTGCAGGTGGGCGCTGCCATGGAGCGGGAGGCCCGGGAGCTGGACGCGGCCGGGGAGGCGGAGGAGGCGGGGTTGGGGGGGTTCGGTTTCGGGTTTGGGAGGGGGGGGGGAGGTTGGTTGGGGGAGTGAGGGGGAGTGAGGGGGAGGTTGGGGGGGAAGCGGGGGTAGGGTGTCTTGTGTTTTTTAGACCTGCCCAAAATGGTGGAAATCCACGGAAAAAAAGGATCGGAGTGCCTTCAAAAGAGGACACAGCAACACAAGAACTTAGGGCAGGGGATTTTCCCAAGTAAGAGAGAAACATTGGGAATGTGCATGTTTGTGTGTTTTTCGTCTAAACCCACGGAATCCTGATGTGCGAACAAGCAGAAGCCGCCCGAGGGCAAGCATGACTTTGACGACTACGCAACCGCAAGCCGCAAGCCAAAGCGAGAGTGTTCAACAGACATCTTTTGCAAATTAGGATGGACCCCAGCCAGCAAAAAAACCCATTTGTGGTGTGAATGTCCAACCGGGATTGCGGACCCTGAAAATCCCCAGATAAGAAGTAATTATTTTCACTTGGGAAGCAGATGGCACTCTTCCCTTCATGTCGGTAAGGTTGATTGGTGCCATGCACTTCCATGTTGTTCTTGGCCATGACTCCTTTGGCATAAGCGGAAGGCGGAAGGCGGAAGGAAAGAACACTCGCGAGGCCCTCGAGGGCTTCCAGAGGGCTGTGGCCGTGTTCAAGCTCGTGTGCGCGGAAGGATCAATCCGATCCAAAATGTAGCTGCGGTTCGGGTAGTTGGGTAGTTGGTCGTTATCTGTGGTGGTGGTAGTCAATTTGCGGGGGATCCGAAGCGGACTTCCAATTTGTTTCGCCTATTGTTTACACGAAAGGGCGGGCTACCTGATCGAGCTATGCGCTAAACCAAACCCGATTGCTTTTGGAGTGTTTTACTCATTGCCGCTGGGCAAGGCTTAGATGCCTGTGACTTCCTTTATAGGATGAGTTTGATCTCCCACTTGTTGGTGAACTGGATTCCAGTGGACGTCTTGGAGCCAGTCCGATGGGCGTTTAAGCCCACGTCACGATTGCCCAACTGAGACCAGCAGTGAGCCACAACTACGCCCTGCACACATGTTCCTAGACATCATTCCTGCACTTTTGGGACAGGACAAGGATGTTTGCTGCAATGGCTTGAGGTCGGCAGTTGCTCGATGTTCTATCTTCCTTCTCAGTGTTGACCATGTGTTACCTGTAAAGCTGAGGACTCAGTGCTTGCCGCCAGCTCAAATGACTTGCTGAAACAGGCTTAAGGGGCCAACGGAAGCCATGTTTGAAGAATCACCGGCGTTGTCTTTGCGTTGTGTTCTTCGGCGATGTCAATCGTGTCGCCTGCGCTGCTAGGTACAACTTCGACCCGCGCTCCAAGAGTAACCCCAAGATCAAGGCGAGGGCGACTGTGAGGAGTTGCTTGTCATTTCGGCAGCAACAGATACCAACACATAGCACACACCAACACACACACACACACATACACACTAACACAACGCACAGCAACACACCCACACATGCGCGCGCGCGCACACACACACACACACTTACGCACACCAACACACACCAACACACGCACTAAGACATGCGACGAAACACCAACTTCGGTAATGATATGCATGTAGATAGGTCGATAGGTAGATGGGTCGATTGGTAGATAGGTAGATAGGTAGTTTGATAGATTAATATTATTATTATTATTATTATTATTATTATTATTATTATTAATTATTATTATTATTATTATTATTATTATTATTATTATTATTATTATTATTATTATTATTATTTATTATTATTATTATTATTATTATTATTATTATTATTATTATTATTATTATTATTATTATTATTATTATTATTATTATTATTATTATTATTATTATTATTATATATATATATATTGATTGATTGATAGATAGATAGGTACAAATCGGCATAAACATGAATGGACACATAGGCACAAGGCCCAGTTGTCCCCGAGTTTGGATGTGCGATGTTCGTTGGCCAAAGATGCAATGGCTTTGTGCTCGCCTTGAACAGCAGGAGATGGTGGGCAACCGAATAGCCCCGGCCTCGGCCTGGTCGCTTCCCACAGATGTGTCCTGTTAGGTCACTTAATGTAGAGATGTCAGGTGCTCTGTTCTGTAATGTTTTCCCCTTCAAAAAATGACAACTTTTCCTTCAAAGCCCAAATGGAGGCTTCCCTGGTTTTCTGCGGAGCCTGTGTACGCCATGATCGGCCTTGGCCGCACCCCAATCAAGACGACTTTGGATACGCACTTGTTCAAAGCCGACCTTTCAACCTTTTGGTTTAGTTTTTCGGGCAGGTGAGAGTTGCATGTGTGTTGTTTCCAGTTGTGTTTTCAGGTTGGCCTTAAAGGAGCCACCGGAAAAATCAGAGTTTGTTGGGCCCCCCCCTTGACACACGCTTCAAGGATGTCTCCCCCGGCCGCTCGAAGCGGCGAGGCGGAGCTGGAGACGTTGATCAAGCTGCGAGACCCGGGCTATGCGGAGGCGCAGGCGAGGCCCCGGGCCCCGGGCCCCGGCGCGGGATGGGGTAAAGACGAAGGGAGCCTTTTGATTTTGGAGAAGGGCGGGTGACCAAAAGGGAGTCGACATGCAACCATGTACCTTAACCAATTGGGTGTGGGTCAAAGTCAAGCCACCAGGGGACCGCAGGTTTTAGTCTTTGGTTCCATTTACCAGGGCAACCCATTTTGGGTACCTGTTTTTGACCCACTGCCAATTGACAATGGGTCTTAGGAAAATGGTCTTGGACCCGAACGTCAGGTTTCATGCAAATTGGGAGGGATCCTTGCGCAAGCTCCATGGAACTGGGGAAACTGGTGACTTCGGGGGCCATGAAGGTCCACTGGCAGAAATTTGTACGAGACCGGAGCCTTGACAACTGCCTTCCAGGCAAAACCAAGGAGTGCTGATTCCTTTTCGCGACTTAGTTCTTGCATGGTAATTCAAGTTGGGCGCCCTTTTGGAGTTCTAGTTGGATTCTCTTGCTCTTTCATCCTCTACGTTCGCAGCCTCGAATTCGGCGAATTCGAGGAATCGACTTCTGGAGCGATGGAATGACCGTGGCCCATCGGCAGGCTGCGCCGACTGAGAGCTCCAGCGCGGACGACCTGGAGGCGAGTAGAGGAACCAAAGGCGGTCTTGAAGTGACCTGGAGAGACCTGGGTGAGTGTTTCAAATAAAATTGAGAATGCAACCTGTTGGATTGACGCTTTCTTTTGTCACCTGTTGAAATGGGTTGATGCTTGAAACAGCGCGCTTTCTAATTGTCCATCAGTCCAGATCTCAGGGCTGTGTCGCCCAACTTGGATCAGCAACTCGGGGTTCCCCCCCTTTTCGCCAGGCGAGGCTTGCCAGGCTCCGCCAGTGACGAAGAAGACGTCCTTGTGCAGTGACGCAGCCAGAAGCCGCGGCCGCAAGCGAACCGTCTTTGGCGGCAAAATGCAGTTGGGGGGGGGCGGGTGCACCAGACAAGCAGCCGACAAATGTAGCACAACCAGGTTAGGATATATGCAGAAACGAACCGATCAGAAAAGACCAGCAGCTCCCAACACCCATTGTTCAAGATGTCGTGCTATCAAGACTTGAGCGCCACGAATTTCAAGCTAGGCGTTAGATAGGCTTGAAAGCTTGAGTTAATGGTAAAGGCAGCGCATGTACCACTGCACAATGTTGTCCGGCCCAAAAACCTTTAGAATGCCAACTCCAAGCGCCCTTTTCTTCACAGTCTGCAACGTACCTACCTGCCATGTAGCGAGCCACAGCATGATATGCTTCTCAGAGCCATACTCAGAACAAGTTGCTCCTGAAAGCACTTCTTTGTTGCAATTTAAGCTCGAGCACCCAACAGCTGCGGGTACATGCAGCGATGGCTTTACGGATGTCATGATGCATGTCGGGGAGGAGGGATACGGATTTGTCCTGCGTCCCGTTCCAGAACATCTGCCCATGTATGGCATGCAGGCCGCTTCGCTTTTATGCGCTCCGAGTTGCATTGGCGCAAGTCGATTGAGAGCGTTGATCTCGCAGGCCATTGGCTCAATGCAAGGTTCAGCTTGAAGCATCAAACACGCACAGCGCCAGCATTGGTGTTTTTTTTCCAATGGAGGGGACACAACGGCAACTAGCCAGTGGATTTGCTAGACATCGGCCAAATCAAGAAGGCGTGAGAAGGACACGGCATAGTGTCACGTTTCGTTGTTTCTGCACACATCGCATTGCAATGGAGAGTAACTTTGCAAGATCAGCACTCGCAAGGGCAAGCCGAGCGTGTTGACCCGAATATTCGCAGCTTTGTCTTAGCTCACCCCATATTTACCGAAGGGTGCTTCTGGTGGGCCTTTTGCATGCTAGCAGAGCACCGCCCCCTGAAAGATCCGTGAAGAATGGGCGGGGCGCCTCAGCTTCTGACCGTCGCATCAGCAGGATGAACATTATGATTACAATGATGGGTAAACAAGTAGAAGCGAATTCCTCTTTAAGAGCAAGCACGGAAGCAATATTTTCTGTCGCTTCCGGCGTGTTTCTTTTAGGTCTGTGCATGACTTGCAAGGCCCTACTGGGTATGACTTTTTACAAACAAGTAGCACGCGCTCCTAAGGAGTCCGAAATCCACCCCAAGAAGTGTAGTCTCCCAAAGAAGGGCAAAAGCCACGCCTCGTTGGCGAACACTGTCGGCAGTAAATCGTAGCTTGGTTTGCCGAAAATGGCTCACACACCTCCAAGCCCTGCCTTCCCCTGTGACCCCGTTTGAAGCAAGCCTTTACAGCTGACATAGGGAAACACAAATGGACTAGTGGACCACACTTCCAGGGGTGCTCCGATTTCGGAAACACGCATAGTGCCCTCTTGGCCACCTTTTCGGCATGAGGGGAAGTCACAAGGATCACGAGGAACACCACGGTGTTGGGGGTTCCCGCGTTCCCCTATTTTGTGAAGCGCCCTTGCCCCCCGGTGTCATGGTGCAAGGTTGCTGCGGGTCGGCCAAGCACAAAGAGGCCGAGGGCTTGGTTGGCTTGGAACAGGGTATCAGCAGATGGAAGCGAAGGAACCCTGGCGAAGGAAATGTCAAAAAGGTGTGAAGGTTTGGTCGATGGGAAAGAAGCCAAAGGAGCTACGAGGGATTCCCGCCATTTTCAGGGCCTGCATTTTCAGAGAGGGTGTTTTGCCCTTTCAGTAGAACATGGCTCCGCTTTGAAGGGAACCATTTGATTGGTCGGGTCAAGATCAATCTGAAGTTGACAGCTGCTGCTAAGCGGGCTGAAGCTTGGCAGTCGACATGCCTCGCCGTCAATGCGGAACTCCTCACCATGACCGCAGGTGGCAAGAATTCACCCTGGGGGGTTTATTGGGAATCGGGATCTTCCATGGGTTGCTAGCGCCTGTCGCGGACTTGATGTCCGACCAGGAAGCAACTGAGCAAGATTTCAGATGTGTCTGAAGCCTCAACCTGAAGGTGTCCAGTTCTTTTGTAGAGTGGAGGCTACAGCCCATGCCTGGCTGCAAGATGGGCGTTTCACAACGCGGACAGTGTTCGGGAAGCCAAAAGGAAGCCAAAAAGAAGGCCAGATGCGTTCAGGGCACCCTTTTTGAGATGCCTCCATTCGTTCATTCCGCCTCTGACCTTGCTTGTTCTATGTCTACAGTCATTGTTGGCTCATGCCATCTTCGGGTTGCCCGCCATCGTTCCCTCAGGCTGAGGCTGACACAGCGGCACCAGGTGGGGTGGGGAATGCACAACTTGTGGCGCAAAACCGTCGGCATGTCTTAACCAGCCACCGGAAGGGAAGAAGGGTGGCTTACAACCTGTGTAGAAGCATTTGATGGAGCTGATATACACGATTTATTTGCAAGGGGGTGTCTCGGGATGATCAACATCAAGGACCATGGGAGTTGGTCGAGTCAGATACTCCAAGGCTTGAATCAGGTACCTGGGTCAGCTACCTCGGATCAGGTACCGTGTTTCGGTGGAATCGAGACCTGGCTGGCAGTCGTTTCACGAAAGGAAAGGCTCGGTGGTTTCAGGAGATGCCGGGTTGTTCCAGGAAAGCCCGGGTGGTTTCAGGAAAGGCTGTGTGTTGCATGAAAGACTGGGCGGTGTTTCAGGAAAGGGGGAAGGCTGTGTGGTTGCAGGAAAGGCTGGGCGGTTTCAGGAAAGCTTGGATGGTTTTCGGCTGGGTGCTGGTTTCAGGAAAGACTGGGCGGTTTCAGGAAAGGCACGAAAAGTGTGTGTGATGGAGGGAGTTGGTCGGGTCAGGTCCTTGGAGGGTTTAGTCAGATACCTGTGTCGGCTACCACGGGTCAGGTACCTAGTTTTGGTGGCACCTTGACCTGGCTGGCAGTCGTCACGAAAGTATGTATGGTTTCAGGAAAGGCTGGGTGGTTTCAGGAGGTGCCGGGTTGTTTCAGGAAAGCCTGGGTGGTTTCAGGAAAGGCTATGTGTTTCATGAAAGACTGGGTGGTGGTTTCAGGAAAGGTGTGGTGGTGTCAGGAAAGTCTGGGGTGGCTCCAGGAAAGGCTGCGTGGTTTCCGGGAGGGCTGTGTAGTTGCAGGAAAGACTGGGTGCTGGTTTCAGGGGAGGCTGTGCGATTTCAGGAACGGCTGGGTGGTTTCAAGGAAAGGCTGGGTGGTTTCAGAGGTGCCGTGTGGTTTCAGGAAAGACCGTGTGGTTTCCGGCGAGGCTGTGTGGTTTCACGAAAGAGGATGGTTTAGGGTTGCTTTAGGTGGGTTTGTTTAGGGCTCCCTCAGGGTTGATTTAGGTTTGGTTTAGGTTTGGTTTTAGGATGTTTTAGGTTTGGTTTAGGTTGTTTTAGAGGTTGTTGGTTTAGGGTTGGTTTAGGGTTGGTTTACGTTCGGTTGAGGGTCGGTTTAGGGTGGTTTTAGGTTTGTTTGAGGGTTGGTTTGGGTTGGTTTTGGATTGGTTTAGGGTTGGTTTAGGGTCGGTTTAGGGTTGGTTTAGGGCCAGTTTAGGGTTGGTAAGGATTGGTTTAGAGGTTGTTTTAGGGTTGGTTTAGGGTTGGTTTAGGGTTGGTTTAGGGTCGGTTTAGGGTCGGTTTAGGGTTGGTTTAGGGTTGGTTTAGGGTTGGTTTAGGGTTGGTTTAGGGTTGGTTTAGGGTTGGTTTAGGGTTGGTTTAGGATAGGGTTGGTTTAGGGTCGGTTTAGGGTGGGTTTAGGGTTGGTTTAAGGTCGGTTTAGGGTCGGTTTTGGGTTGGTTTAGGGTTGGTTTAGGGTTGGTTCAGGGTTGGTTTAGAGGTCTGTGGTTGCAGGAAAGGCTGGGGCGGTTCATGAAAGAGTGATTGGTGGTTTCAGGAAAGACTGGACGGTTTCAGGAAAGGCTGTGTGGTTTCAGGAGGTGGTTTCAGAAAAGGCTGAGCGAGGCTGTGTGGTTTTACGGAAGTGTGTATGAATTTAGGAAAGGAGGTGCCGGGTGGTTTCAGGAAAGACTAGGTGGTTTCAGCAGAGGCTGTGTGGCTTCAGGCTGGGTGGTTGTTTCAGGAAGTGGTTTCAGGAGAGGTTTGGTGGTGTCAGGAAAGTCTGGGGTGGTTCCAGGAAAAGCTGCGTGGTTTCAGGAAAAGCTGCGCGGTTTCAGGAAAGGCTGCGTGGTTTCAGGAGGTGTCGCGTGGTTTCCGGCGAGGCTGTGGGGTTTCACGAAAGTGTGTGTCGCATATGATGTTGGAAGTCTGATGGTTAAGGGTTCATTTAGGTGAGGTTTAGGGTTTGTTTAAGGCTCCCTTAGGGTTGATTTAGGTGTGGTTTTAGGTTTGGTTTAGGTTTGGTTTTAGAATGTTTTAGTTTGGTTTAGGTGGTTTTAGAGGTTGTTTTAGGGTTGGTTTAGGGTTGGTTTAAGGTTGGTTTAGGGTCGGTTGAGGGTCGGTTGGTTTAGGGTTGGTTTAGGGTTGGTTTAGGGTTGGTTTAGGGTTGGTTTAGGGTTGGTTTAGGGTTGGTTTAGGGTCGGTTTAGGGTCGGTTTCGGGTTGGTTTAGGGTCGGTTGGTTTAGGGTTGGTTTAGGGTCGGTTTAGGATCGGTTTAGGGTCGGTTTAGGGTCGGTTTAGGGTTGGTTTAGGGTTGGTTTAGGGTTTGTTTAGGGTCGGTTTAGGGTCGGTTTCGGGTTGGTTTCGGGTTGGTTTAGGGTTGGTTTAGGGTTGGTTTAGGGTCGGTTTAGGGTCGGTTTAGGGTTGGTTTAGGGTTGGTTTAGGGTCGGTTTAGGGTTGGTTTAGGGTGGGTTTAGGGTTGGTTTAGGGTCGGTTTAGGGTCGGTTTAGGTTGGTTTAGGGTCGGTCTAGGGTTGGTTTAGGGTTTGTTTGGGGTTGGTTTAGGGTCGGTTTTTGGTTGGTTTAGGGTTGGTTTCGGGTTGGTTTGGGGTCGGTTTACGGTTTCAGGAAAAGCTGTGTGGTTTCAGGAGGTGCTGGGTGGTTTCAGAAAAGGCTGAGTGAGGCTGTGTGGTTTCACGGAAGTGTGTATGAATTTAGGAAAGGAGGTGCCGGGTGGTTTCAGGAAAGACTAGGTGGTTTCAGCAGAGGCTGTGTGGCTTCAGGCTGGGTGGTTGTTTCAGGAAGTGGTTTCAGGAGAGGTTTGGTGGTGTCAGGAAAGTCTGGGGTGGTTCCAGGAAAAGCTGCGTGGTTTCAGGAAAGCTGCGTGGTTTCAGGAAAGGCTGCGTGGTTTCAGGAGGTGTCGCGTGGTTTCCGGCGAGGCTGTGGGGTTTCACGAAAGTGTGTGTCGCATATGATGTTGGAAGTGTGGTTTTAGGTTTGGTCTAGGTTTGGTTTTAGGATGTTTTAGGTTTGGTTTAGGTTTGGTTTAGGTTGTTTTAGAGGTTGTTTTAGGGTTGGTTTAGGGTTGGTTTAGGGTTGGTTTAGGGTTGGTTTAGGGTTGGTTTAGGGTGGTTTTAGGGTGGTTTTAGCGTTGTGTGAGGGTTGGTTTGGGTTGGTTTAGGATTGGTTTAGGGTTGGTTTAGGGTTGGTTTAGGGTTGGTTTAGGGTCGGTTTAGGGTCGGTTTCGGGTTGGTTTAGGGTCGGTTTAGGGTCGGTTTAGGGTCGGTTTTGGGTCGGTTTAGGGTTGGTTTAGGGTTGGTTTAGGGTTGGTTTAGGGTTGGTTTAGGGTTGGTTTAGGGTCGGTTTAGGGTTGGTTTAGGGTTGGTTTAGGGTCGGTTTAGGGTTGGTTTAGGGTTGGTTTCGGGTTGGTTTAGGGTCGGTTTACGGTTGGTTTAGAGGTCTGTCGCTGCAGGAAAGGCTGGGGAGGTTCATGAAAGAGTGATTGGTGGTTTCAGGAAAGACTGGACGGTTTCAGGAAAGGCTGTTTGGTTTCAGGAGGTGCCGGGTGGTTTCAGAAAAGGCTGAGCGAGGCTGTGTGGTTTCACGGAAGTGTGTATGGATTCAGGAAAGGAGGTGCCGGGTGGCTTCAGGAAAGACTAGGTGGTTTCAGGAGAGGCTGTGTGGCTTCAGGCTGGGTGGTTGTTTCAGGAAGTGGTTTCAGGAGAGGTTTGGTGGTGTCAGGAAAGTCTGGGGTGGTTCCAGGAAAAGCTGCGTGGTTTCAGGAAAAGCTGCGTGGTTTCAGGAAAGGCTGCGTGGTTTCAGGAGGTGTCGCGTGGTTTCCGGCGAGGCTGTGGGGTTTCACGAAAGCGTGTGTCGCATATGATGTTGGAAGTCTGATGGTTAAGGGTTGATTTAGGTGAGGTTTCGGGTTTGTTTAAGGCTCCCTTAGGGTTGATTTAGGTGTGGTTTTAGGTTCGGTTTAGGTTTGGTTTTAGGATGTTTTAGGTTTGGTTTAGGTTCTGTTTAGGGTTGGTTTAGGGTTTGTTTAGGGTCGGTTTAGGGTTGGTTTAGAGGTCTGTGGTTGCAGGAAAGGCTGGGGCGGTTCATGAAAGAGTGATTGGTGATCCTAACCATATCCCTGACCTTGATTTCCGGGCGGGTCACCTTGTGTTTAGCCCTGCGCTCGATGTTGCGCAGAGCAATCTTTCAGGAAAGACTGGACGGTTTCAGGAAAGGCTGTGTGGTTTCAGGAGGTGGTTTCAGAAAAGGCTGAGCGAGGCTGTGTGGTTTCACGGAAGTGTGTATGAATTTAGGAAAGGAGGTGCCGGGTGGTTTCAGGAAAGACTAGGTGGTTTCAGCAGAGGCTGTGTGGCTTCAGGCTGGGTGGTTGTTTCAGGAAGTGGTTTCAGGAGAGGTTTGGTGGTGTCAGGAAAGTCTGGGGTGGTTCCAGGAAAAGCTGTCAGGAAAATGCGTGGTTTCAGGAAAGGCTGCGTGGTTTCAGGAGGTGTCGCGTGGTTTCCGGCGAGGCTGTGGGGTTTCACGAAAGTGTGTGTCGCATATGATGTTGGACGTCTGATGGTTAAGGGTTGGTTTAGGTGTGGTTTTAGGTTTGGTTTAGGTTTGGTTTTAGGATGTTTTAGGTTTGGTTTAGGTTGTTTTAGAGGTTGTTGGTTTAGGGTTGGTTTAGGGTTGGTTTACGTTCGGTTGAGGGTCGGTTTAGGGTGGTTTTAGGTTTGTTTGAGGGTTGGTTTGGGTTGGTCTTGGATTGGTTTAGGGTTGGTTTAGGGTCGGTTTAGGGTTGGTTTAGGGTCGGTTTAGGGTCGGTTTAGGGTTGGTTTAGGGTTGGTTTAGGGTTGGTTTAGCGTTGGTTTAGGGTCGGTTGGTTTAGGGTTGGTTTAGGGTCGGTTTAGGCTTGGTTTAGGGTCGGTTTAGGGTCGGTTTAGGGTTGGTTTAGGGTCGGTTTAGGGTTGGTTTAGGGTGGGTTTAGGGTTGGTTTAGGGTCGGTTTAGGGTCGGTTTAGGTTGTCTAGGGTTGGTTTAGGGTTTGTTTGGGGTCGTTTTAGGGTTGGTTTAGAGGTCTGTGGTTGCAGGAAAGGCTGGGGCGGTTCATGAAAGAGTGATTTGTGCTTTCAGGAAAGACTGGACGGTTTCAGGAAAGGCTGTGTGGTTTCAGGAGGTGCTGGGTGGTTTCAGAAAAGGCTGAGTGAGGCTGTGTGGTTTCACGGAAGTGTGTATGAATTTAGGAAAGGAGGTGCCGGGTGGTTTCAGGAAAGACTAGGTGGTTTCGGGAGAGGCTGTGTGGCTACAGGCTGGGTGGTTGTTTCAGGAAGTGGTTTCAGGAGAGGTTTGGTGGTGTCAGGAAAGTCTGGGGTGGTAAAAGCTGCGTGGTTTCAGGAAAGGCTGCGTGGTTTCAGGAAAGGCTGCGTGGTTTCAGGAGGTGTCGTGTGGTTTCCGGCGAGGCTGTGGGGTTTCACGAAAGTGTGTGTCGCATATGATGTTGGAAGTCTGATGGTTCAGGGTTGATTTAGGTGAGGTTTAGGGTTTGTTTAAGGCTCCCTCTGGGTTGATTTAGGTGTGGTTTTAGGTTTGGTTTAGGTCGGTTTAGGGTTGGTTTAGGGTTGGTTTAGGGTTGGTTTAGGGTCGGTTTAGGGTCCGTTTTAGCGTTGTTTGAGGGTTGGTTTGGGTTGGTTTAGGATTGGTTTAGGGTCGGCTTAGGGTTGGTTTAGGGTTGGTTTAGGGTTGGTTTAGGGTTGGTTTAGGGTTGGTTTAGGGTCGGTTTAGGGTCGGTTTAGGGTTGGTTTAGGGTTAGTTTAGGGTTGGTTTAGGGTGGGTTTAGGGTTGGTTTAGGTCGGTTTAGGGTTGGTTTAGGGTTGGTTTAGAGGTCTGGGCTGCAGGAAAGGCTGGGGCGGTTCATGAAAGAGTGATTTGTGCTTTCAGGAAAGACTGGACGGTTTCAGGAAAGGCTGTGTGGTTTCAGGAGGTGCTGGGTGGTTTCAGAAAAGGCTGAGTGAGGCTGTGTGGTTTCACGGAAGTGTGTATGAATTTAGGAAAGGAGGTGCCGGGTGGACTAGGTGGTTTCGGGAGAGGCTGTGTGGCTTCAGGCTGGGTGGTTGTTTCAAGAAGTGGTTTCAGGAGAGGTTTGTTGGTGTCAGGAAAGTCTGGGGTGTTTCCAGGAAAATCTGCGTGGTTTCAGGAAAGGCTGCGTGGTTTCAGGAAAGGCTGCGTGGTTTCAGGAGGTGTCGTGTGGTTTCCGGCAAGGCTGTGGGGTTTCACGAAAGTGTGTGTCGCATATGATGTTGGAAGTCTGATGGTTCAGGGTTGATTTAGGTGAGGTTTAGGGTTTGTTTAAGGCTCTCTTAGGGTTGATTTAGGTGTGGTTTTAGGTTTGATTTAGGTTTGGTTTTAGGATGTTTTTGGTTTGGTTTAGGTTTGGTTTAGGTTTGGTTTAGGGTTGGTTTTAGGTTTGGTTTTGGTCAGGTTTAGGGCCAGCTTCGGGGGTTCATTCGGGGTTCATTTGGGGTTAGGTTTTGGTTCGGGGGGCGGCAGCCCCCCCCCATGATGTTGGGAAGGGGATGTTGGGAAGGGTGATGATTCAAACAAAGGTACGCTTAATCTAAAAACACAGCGGGGGGTCGGGGGGGCGGCGGCCCCCCCCATGATGTTGGGAAGTACGGGAAGCCCAATCAGGAAAGGCCGGGTGGTTTCAGGAGGTGCCGGGTGGTTTTAGGAAGACTGGGTTGTTTTAGGAAAGGCTGCGTGGTTTCAGGCAACGTTGGGGGGGGGGGGGTTCATGAAAGATTGGTTGGTGGTTTCAGGAGAGGCTTTGAGGTTTCAGGAGGTGCCGGGTGGTTTCAGGAAGACTGTGTGGTTTCCGGCGAGGCTGTTTGGTTTCAGGATAGGCGGGGTTTCAGGAAAGGCTGTGTGGCTGTGTGGTTGCAGGCTGGGTGGCGGTTTCAGGAAAGGCTGGGTGGTTTTAGGAAGGGTTGTGTGGTATCAGGAAAGGCTGGGGTGTTTCATGAAAAACTGGCCGGTGGTGTCAGGAAAGGTTTGGCGGTGTCAGGAAATGGTTGCGGGAAAGACTGGCTGGTATCACGAATTCGGCAACAACCCTTTCAGAAGTAGCCTTTCACGAAATTTATAGCTAAGACGCAAAATTAGTTTCCTGAAGCCAGCATGCTTCTGGAAAACAACTATTAAGCTTCCTGAACACATGTTTCCGGAAACTTGCGGGTATTCATTTCGACCTTCTCGGGGTTGCTGACCCGTCGTCGGCTCGGGGTACCCGACCCGACCGGCACGCCAAGGACCATAGGCTCAGAAGTTGTCAAGAAGCAAAGGCCCAAACCGAGTGCAGTCAGGGTCCAATCTGACCAATCCAGAAGCGGCCAGCCCTTTTCCCGCAAGAAATCATTGTGCAAGCAGAGCACTGCAAGGCCGGAGCATGCAAGTATGGATGTAGGTTCTCCTTAGAGTAATAGATGTGACATAGTTAACAGTGGCACGGCACCCAAAAACATCAACCCGCTTTGGGTTGCTCTTCAAACGACATTTGGTGCCTGTTTTAGGGACCCGGCTTGTTGGGCGCCTGAGCGCTTTGCGTATAGACGGTGTGACGGACCCCTACCTTGGTACAGACCTTTGGTGGTCAAACTTGACCCGTGTAGATCTACAGCTCCGCAACGAGTATTGAGAGGGTCATGAAGCTGATTGTGTTGGGGTTCCTCAGTTTGGGTCGCTGAGGCGCACTAATGCTGTTATCTACAAAGTAGAGTGAACAAACAAGGCAACGGGCAAATTGAAGGTCAGTCTACGGCTCGTTTGGGAGTCGTCCTAATTTTCAACCGCAAAAGGAGAGACGAAATCGCCAGCTCGTTCCTCGTGCATCGAGCGCCCCCAGGCACCGAAACGCTCAGTCCAGAGGACGAGGATCGGGTGTCGCGGTGGTTCAACCAGTTGGGGCCTGCCTTGTTTTGCAAGTATTGGGTGTGTTCCAACTTGGGCTGTGTTGGGTGACCCCGGGTGTGTCCTAACTTGGGCTGCGTTTGGGGTCTTTTTTGGAAGAACCAAAAGAAGAGCAAGCAGTTTCCGAGGTCCCCCACTGATCTTAAGTTTTAAGTCATAGGACGTGCTCTTCCATATGGAATTGGGATGTTTTGGGTGCCCCTTGTGTTGATCCACCCCTGGAAAGGTGTCGTTGCTTTCAGATAAAACAAAATGGATATCGAGGTGGTTGTAAGGACTTGTCATCTCCCCAGTCCCAAAGGGCGCTACCCGAAAGGTTTGCAAGTTGCCATCTTTGGATCCCCGGAAAGTGGGAGGAAAGTGGGCGTTCTGCGAAAGTGCAGGGGTTCTAAGATCCAAAATTCACGCCCTGCTGCCAATGACTTTCGGCTGGACTAGCTGGGCTTCTGTTGCGGAAAGCTCGGCAGGCTCTGAGGCAGAAGAAGCAGGCCAAGAAGATGGTGAAGGTCTTTGCACGGAGCCCAGGCTTTTCAAGCGGCGCCCGTTTTGGTGACATTGCGCGCGCTTATATTCTTCGCCTCGCGTGGAGGTGAAGGAGATGGTGCGGGGACGGAAGCTGGAAGCTGTGCTCAAGCTGGGAGCCCCGGCAAAGCGCCAACGGATTTCCCGAAAAGTGGCGAGCATGGTCAACCGTTGTGGATGAGGCCCGCCCCCTCCCCGCCCCCCCGCAAAAAAAAGGAAAAAGGTATCGATATGCCAGGGTTTGGTTTTGATTTAGCTCAGTCATCAGTCAGGTTTTTGGTTGGCTAGTGGGCTCAGATGCTTGGTCGAGGGGGTGGTCCAAAGTTTCAGTACCATGAAGGGTCCTTCCACGAGAGTCCCTTGGCGCTTCGCAACACGTAGGCTTGGCCGCAGCTGAAGCTCTTATTACCAGCCCCTAATATACAAGCCTTTGCGGAAAAATCGAATCTCAGAGAAAGGCATAAGGGCTGCAGCTTGCGTTCGAGTCTTTCACAGTGCGGTTATCGTGCGTGGCTCGTATTGTTAGCTCCTTGTTCATTCTCGTGGTGCTTGTCAATCTCACAGACTTGCCGCACTTTGCCGCATTTGGGCACGGGCGCGCGCATTTCATGGCTTCGTGTTTTTCGGACTTATCCTGTCACAGTGGTTGATCTCTCAGATGCGATACCACAAAAGGGTTCGTCGCAAAATTAGGATACCCAAAACATGGCCGATGTTTGGTTCTTCGTCTTTGAAGCCAACCAAGAGGGGATGCCTTCAACAGATCGCTGTCCTATCCATGTCCTGCCCTAGATCCCAGAGAGATCCATTCGAGGACGGGCAAGCGGAAGGCGTGTGCCTGCTCCGTGAGCCGTGCGGGGGCTCAGGGACTGACGGGATCCAGACTGGTCTGGGAGTCCTGTGTCGGTAGGGGAGGCTTCAAAATGCGGGAAACCCCTGAAAGGTGGGTGGGTGGTGTTTTGTGTTTCCCTGCAAAAGCCCGAAGTAATTGCCAGGTACCCTTCAAATTGGCGACACCCGCATGGGGAGGTCATTCCTGGAACTGGACAAAAGGTGGGAGGGTGAAAGAACCAAGACACAGACATGCACCCTCTTTTGAACTCACGCAACCAAAAGAGTTGCCAGCTGCGCGATATCGTGCTGTCAAGGCATTGGGGCATGGCCGGTCGCGTTTGGCAGGACGCTTGCTGAAGGAAAAACCATCGAAACGAACCCCCGGGTTTGGGACATTCATCCTAGGTCGAGATCAGACCGGGCGATAAGGTTGTTTGTCAAGGGCATGTTTAGAAGCTGAGATCAACCTGCATGGTCCTTTCTTGCCGCATCCCTGCGCATCGATTCTGGAAAGAAGCAGGGCAAGTTACACCAATAGCCAGGCCAACAAGAACAAGATGTCTCACGAATGACGAGTATACATATCGTCATGCCGCCCAATCACTATCAGCCTTCATCAGCTCTTGTTATGGTGTGCTTTGCGAAGCAGTTTGGGTTTGTAACCTGTATACATGTCGCGGTGACTTCTCCTGTTGAAATATGTCCGTTTCCAGAATATGGCATCCTCGAATTGCAACGGGCCCGGCAACACAGAGCGCCAAATCTAAGTACAATGTTGCATCCTGCTGAAATGGCTTTGAGCCTCCGATGTACCCTTTGGTTTGTTCGTTTGGCAGGAAAGTCATCGAAATTCAAACAGGGGGTTGGACGACCACACGACCCCAGACCCAGACATTCTTTGGTCAAGCCGGGCGTCCCAGGCAGCCTGGACGCTTTGAAAGTGAAGCTGGCGGGCCACTCCCGGACCATCGCGCCGGGACCCAAGAGAGAGAGAGAGAGAGAGAGAGAGAGAGAGAGAGAGAGAGAGAGAGAGAGAGAGAGAGAGAGAGAGAGAGAGAGAGGAGCATCCTGGAAGACCCGAGAGTGGCCCTTTTGACTCTTTCGACGGGTTTGAGTCCGCGCAAAATTCACCTCGCCAGGCTTGCAGTGTGGTTGATCGTCCAGAAATGTTGGGACCAGCTGTTGGCCCCAATTCATTTAGGGTTCAAGCGAGGACCCTCCAAAATCGCGGACCCTCCAAAATCCTCAAATCGTCAGCCCGCTTTCAACCCAAACATGCGACCCTTACAATGCCCCGCTCCCAAGGCTCGTGGACGTTGCCGAGATCCATGCAGGGACTGGCGATCCTGTGGGGAATGGTGAGCAATGTGACCGTAGGGAAACCAAACAAAAACCACCAGCCAGCCAAACACACCTTAAAGGAGCAAAGTAAGCAAGCAAGCAAGCAAGCAAGCAAGGAAGCAAGCAAGCAAGCAAGCAAGGAAGCAAGCAAGGAAGCAAGCAAGCAAGCAAGCAAGGAAGCAAGCAAGGAAGCAAGGAAGGAAGCAAGCAAGGAAGCAAGCAAGCAAGGAAGCAAGCAAGCAAGCAAGCAAGCAAGAAACAAGCAAGAAAGGAAGGAAGGAAGCAAGCAAGCAAGAAACAAGCAAGCAAGCAAGCAAGCAAGCAAGCAATCAAGCAAGCAAGGAAGCAAGCAAGCAAGCAAGCAAGCAAGGAAGCAAGCAAGCAAGCAAGCAAGGAAGCAAGCAAGGAAGCAAGGAAGGAAGCAAGCAAGGAAGCAAGCAAGCAAGCAAGGAAGCAAGCAAGCAAGCAAGCAAGAAGCAAGCAAGCAAGCAAGCAAGGAAGCAAGCAAGCAAGCAAGCAAGGAAGGAAGCAAGCAAGCAAGCAAGCAAGCAAGCAAGCAAGCAAGCAAGCAAGCAAGAAGCAAGCAAGCAAGCAAGCAAGCAAGGAAGCAAGCAAGCAAGCAAGCAAGGAAGGAAGCAAGCAAGCAAGCAAGCAAGCAAGCAAGCAAGGAAGGAAGGAAGGAAGCAAGCAAGCAAGAAACAAGCAAGCAAGCAAGCAAGCAAGCAAGCAACCAAGCAAGCAAGGAAGCAAGCAAGCAAGCAAGGAAGCAAGCAAGGAAGCAAGCAAGCAAGCAAGCAAGGAAGCAAGCAAGGAAGCAAGGAAGGAAGCAAGCAAGGAAGCAAGCAAGCAAGCAAGCAAGCAAGCAAGCAAGCAAGAAGCAAGCAAGCAAGCAAGCAAGGAAGCAAGCAAGCAAGCAAGCAAGCAAGCAAGGAAGCAAGCAAGCAAGCAAGCAAGCAAGCAAGCAAGCAAGCAAGAAAGCAAGCAAGGAAGCAAGCAAGCCAGCAAGCAAGAAAGCAAGCAAGGACGCAAGCAAGGAAGCAAGCAAGCAAGCAAGCAAGCAAGGAAGCAAGGAAGGAAGGAAGCAAGCAAGCAAGCAAGCAAGCAAGAAGCAAGCAAGCAAGCAAGCAATCAAGCAAGCAAGGAAGCAAGCAAGCAAGCAAGCAAGGAAGCAAGCAAGGAAGCAAGGAAGGAAGCAAGCAAGGAAGCAAGCAAGCAAGCAAGCAAGGAAGCAAGCAAGCAAGCAAGCAAGCAAGCAAGCAAGAAGCAAGCAAGCAAGCAAGCAAGGAAGCAAGCAAGCAAGCAAGCAAGGAAGCAAGCAAGCAAGCAAGCAAGCAATCAAGCAAGCAAGGAAGCAAGCAAGGAAGCAAGCAAGGAAGCAAACAAGCAAGCAAGCAAGCAAGCAAGGAAGGAAGCAAGCAAGCAAGCAAGCAAGCAAGAAAGCAAGCCAGCAAGCAAGCAAGCAAGCAACGCCATGTTCAATCCCACAGGCAAAGTGCCAACTGCAAGCCGCTCGCGGCCAGGACCGGCTTGAAGCGGGTGGACACGCCCCTCGACGAGCTTTGCGTCACACTGATACTGGCGTCACAGGCGCAAGCGCCACACGCTCGAGTCGCTTGCAGGCTGGCCTGGCCAACGCCTTATGCTTTTCAATGTGGGAATGTTGTAAGAATATTTGATGATGGATGCATCTTGACGGCTCTGGGTTCGTTGCAAGTGCAAACACATTTGGTCCAAGCCAGGTCGCCTTCGCATTGTTAGGAGCTCGTGTTCAAACAGGAAGGATTCCCTTTTGCCGCTCAGTCGACGTATAGTGTCCACTTAATGCATTACCATGATTCACCCGCCCGGATAGCCAAGCTGCTGTTTTATTGCTCACTTGAACCTACGTAAGAATGGTTGGAGTTGTTGGAAAGGCAACAGCAAGTGGATTTCCAGACAGATGCGATTGAATTGTAAGCACTAGCGCGTGCCCGCCGACAAAACTCCTCAGAGCAAACCTGCAACATTAGTATGGTATGAGCTTCAACTTGATTCCAACACCATGAGTTTCCAAAGACGTGCTAGCTCGAAGTACGTAAGCTCATGGAAAAAAACACATTTGTGCAGTGCCCGAATCTACGTCTTGGTAAAGACGCCGGCCTGAAGGGTCCATTTCGTCAAAGTCCATATTGGAGCAGCCGGAAACCTGTGCAGAAATCATACCAAACCAAGAGAACTCAGAAACAAGCCAGTAGGCAAAGAGAATGCATTTACCCCTGCACAGCGCTGTGAAAGCTAGCCCTTGGAAGATGCATGGACTCTGCACTAACACACACCGAGCAAAGTAAGCAGATTGATAACAGATTTCGCCTCAGAAGCTTGGATTCCGCACAGAAGCGCGACAACTAAACACACGGACGCTTACAACAACTACGAACCCTCAAATGGACTTTGCCCAACACCGAGTCCAAATGACATGCTAGTTTGACTTGAGCCCGCCACAATGACAAAGCTATCTTCCCCGGAATTAGCTCCCCTTTTGATTTTTTTTTTTTTGAGGTCCATTTGTTTTCCACTAACAGGGAAGAACAAATATGTTTTGCTGGGGTCCTAATTCCAGCCAAGCTATGTAGTGGGAGTGGACAAACCTGGAGCAACTGGCGTTTCGGGCTTGGGTCAGGCCGGGCCCATCCCGTCAGGATGCCATCACCTTCCGCTTTGAGGATGCGGGCGCGCCCAGACTGACCCATGTCCTGTCGATTCCTCCCTGTTGCCAGGAGTTGTCCCCATAACCAGCCATTCACCTGAGCTACCAGAGTGTGTCACGCATGTCTTTGGCTTCAAGCCTGTCAGAAACTTCTGTAGTACAGGCGCCCTGTGCAGGGCGGGCCCCCTAAGTATCACGCCGGCTTCCAGTTTGAACTTGACGACCCAAATACAGATTCAGCTCCAAGCGCCAAAGGGGGAGCCGAAAAGGACCCCATGGAATCTCAAACAAAGGTGGAGGAGCGAGATACCTTCGCCGCCTGTTTGATGATGTGACTTGGCAGAAGAAACCCGGGAAGGTGAGAAAGAAATGCTGGGGGTCACTGGAAAGCCGGCCCGCAGACTTTGTCGAAAAGGGGCACGTACAACGCCACTCGTGGGCAACGCAAGCAGCTCCCCACAGGGCATGTCAGCATGGCATTGCGCATCAGTTCCCGCTTCGGGAATTAGCCATTTGATATGGCTCACCATACCAAAGCGCATGATAACCGCGGCAGCAATCAGGGGTTGCAGCGATCAGGCATGTTTGCACGCAGTAAATGATTTGTCATAAGCAGCAAGCCGCAAGTCACCCATAGTGCGTAGTAGGTGTGCAGAAATCGGTAGCTGGGTTGCAAGTTGAAAAGGTGTTCATGGATAAGCGCAGGAAACAGCGAAACTCGCAGAAAAAAAGGCCAATCCCTGCTGGTTTCGGTGGGTATTTGAAGATATGGGTGTACAACGAGTTTTCGGGTCGACGATGGAAACTAACAAGCATTCTCTTTGCAGGAGCGTCCATGGCTTCATTTCAGGGGTGCAACTGGGTTTGGGTTTCTGTTGTCCCAAAGGTCTCTGCAACCTCCGTCCACTAAAAGGGGGATCGGGAACACCCAAACTCCTGTAAATCCTCCCACCACCTTCCGCGGCTGCGTGGGGAAGCATCCATTTGGTTTGCTGGTGTTCTTTGGTCGGTGTGTAGTGGTATGTTGGCATGCTGTTGCGTGGGGGGTGTTGCTCTTAATGTGGCAGATTGTGGGTTTGTTGGTTTCCCCCCGGCGAACCGCGGCGGTGGCCTGTTTCGCGATTCCTCCCAATACCAGTTGATTGGGGACGGCAACCGCCCAGCCAGCACAGCCCAACCAACCTAGGCCCCAACCTTGTGAGGGGTGTCTCCCATGCCACAAATGGCAAGGGCTTCTCGATTCGCCCGGATCCACTGGAGCTTTGTCCGAGGTTCATCCAGCGCGCCCAGGGCGCGGAGCTGGAGGCTCGTAGTTTGAGCCACCGAGCCCTTGGCTCAACCAATGACTCGCTAGAGTTAAGTCGAAGAACTCTCAAAACAGAAGGTTATGCCAGTGTTGGCTGGAGGGCTTGGCTTTGAAAGGGCGCAGAAAGCACCTCCGATTTTTTTGCGAGAGCCCGGCCAGGATCAAGGCGAAGGCGCGGGATGAGCAGGGTGGGGGGCGAGCCGATATGAACGAGCGATCTAGGACGAGGTTCCCCGCGTTTTCCCTTAGAGCTTGTTGGGCAAGGTTTGGGCGAGTTCCATGTGTTTTTTGGTTGTTTTTTGGTCTTCTGTTTTTGTTTTTTCGTTTTTTTTTGTTGTTGTTTTTTTCCCTTTTTTTTCGTGGAAGTGCGAAAAGGGGAAATCGCGGTTCTGACAGTCGGTCTTTGACGGTCAACAATCGGACGTGCGAATCTAATTCAATAGGAAGAGTGATCCGTAGGCGGTCCTTTGCATCTGGATTTGGCAGTGCGATTTTGTTGGCAAAGGCTGGTACTTGATGCGCATGCCCTCCGTATGTCCTCATCATGCAAGATTTACTGTTGGGAGGGACCCCTTGTCAATTTTGCAATTAAGCAAGGGCTTCAATTCCATCGTGAAACACAAAATTACGTGCAAAGACGGGAATCCGTGAAACACGTGCAACTGGCGAACGACAATACCTTTTGAGGCGGGGGATTCATGCAGATTAGAAGCCCCAGTAATGGTGTGACGGCAAATGCGATTGGCAAGCATTTGATTTTGCACACATTAGCAAATTTGCCTGGGGGCACATCTAGCCGACCCAATGATGACAGTTCCTCCCTAGATCATGGAAAACAGGTTGGTGATTGTTTGTTTTGCAGATGTCCGGACCCTAGAAGCTTCTGAGAGTTTCCCAGACTGAACAGGGTGTGGGACGAACCCTGTGCAGTACGAGAGCGGAGAACCGTTTTGGGCAGGATTTGTGGGGGAGCAACTTTGTGAGGCACGGATGACTTGCCCTAAATGTGGAGACACCATTTCAGTTCAATTGAATCAAGTGGCTGACAATTCGGGCCATTTGTACTTCAAGTACCTTTTGTGTTGTTCGTACGTGATTCCTGCTAGCAATGAGCCTGTGGCTTGCTGTTTCAACCGCGGGTCGAGGCATGCTGACAGAGGCCGAGGTCGCAGAAGCGGCCGGGGAGGACAGTAGACGCGTTAGGCAGCTTTATCCCAAGTCTGGGGTAGACTGTAGACTTAGGATACATTTTACATTTCACCAGTGACTCCAAGGGAAGCAAACAATATAATATACATTCTATAACTGGGCCTAAGTCTAATCATGAAGTACCATGCCTGATCTTAAAAGGAATGTGGATCCTGGATACGTTTCAAAACGGGCCCGCGACCCTGGCATTCTCCAAACAAGGTGTCATGTTGCATGTCGGTCACCGGTTTAAGCCCTCACGCAAAGAGCTCCCCGGTTTTGACACATGCCGGTGGTGCCTTGTGTTGCAAGTAAATTGGGTGTGGGTATGTTAAATATGCAAACTAGGTAGCCCTGCTACTGTTGGTTTTCTAAAAGCATGTGTTTGACACAATGCTCATGTGGCCAAGATCAGTTGCACCTCTCCCATCACTCGTTTCTTGGTGCTTTCCTTGCAGAACAAACCGAGAACACTGAAAGGTTGCTTCACAATCCACTGGATACTCACTTTTTGGGGCCTGGAATCGATTGGCACCAGCGAAAGACCGCCTTTTTTCAACACGCAAATTTTAGGATTTGTGTCCTCTGGAGTATTCGTGGTAATCCTTCTTGGGCTTGAGGCCTCGTGCTGGTTTGTGTGACTCGGTTGATTTCCAATTGAAATGAACCAAGCTAGAAAGAGCAAGCGCAGCTAGTTCCTTGTTTCCCCCGGCCATCGGGATAGTAAGCCGTGCCTTTCCAGGAGGAGCATGCAGAAATGAGCAGTGTGTGACCACGGAAAACGCAGCGGAGTGCGGGGTGGGCGCCAAATTGGCGAAGGAACCTCCTTCTTGGCTCCAAGGCAAGCCCTTTGCGTGGTTCTTTCGCTCTGTTTTCAGCCTAACAACGTTTGCGGACAAGTGGGTCACATGTCAACGACACCCGGACAAGGAACTGGCGGATGGCTTGCAGCAATGCCTACCATCCAGTAGACGGACAAAATCCAGCGAGTTCCTGGCTTGAGGCCAGACCAAGGTTAGTATTCTTTGGGGCTCCAAGTCGGCCTTCAACTTGGTTTGTGGCCCGAAGAGTTTTAAAAATCCACCAGGTGCAGTCTCGGCCTTACCACACGACATCCTTGTCAACTTCTCCTTGGCCAACACAACAGTTGACCGCCTCAAATTTCGGGAGCGGTGGGTTTGCACTGCTAGCAGCACCGCCATTAACGCACCCTCAGCCTAACACCACCATCGCACAAATATGTGTGGGGGGGAGGGGGGGAGAACAGCAAGAAATGTTGCCAACACCCAGCAACAGCCGACCCCTCCATGCTTGGATAGGATAGCTCACGTGCTTCTATCCAGTGCTTGCGCCTCTAGAACCATTTATACATGTCTTGAGTCTTAAGGGTCATTTCTCAGTGGCGCTGCAGTGCACTTGGAAGATTCCGGGCCCCCACAAGTTGAATCCGGACCGCATCCAATACTTTCAGTTGCCGTTCTTGTCAGGGGAACCGGACAACTATCTAAAACCACTGGGAAAACCGTTGGTTACCTGGGCCTGGGAGCTGTTTGCTGGCTTGCACAAGTGTTGATATGTTCACTAACTGCAAACGATGACTGCTTGAAGAGTATGGCGCCGGAAGCTTTCAAGCTCAGGCGTAGAGTCAAGTTATTTGGGCAGTTGATTAAGCATGCCGTCCGCCATGGCAGAAATTTGCTCCGGCCTGCGCCGCATCCTGCGCGCCTTCGTGCCGGTGACGAGCGTGCGATCGCCCGCGCCCATAGCGGCAGCTGCGACGAAGGAGGTGCGGGAGGGGTAGCCCACTCATACTGGTCGTGGTTTCTGAGTCATTTTGATCGTAGTCAGTTTTGGGCCATTTTGGACGTTGTCAGCCCGCCCGCGCTCATTTCGGTCGTAATTGCTGAATCATGTTGGTCGTAGTTTGCGCTCATTTTCGTCGTAGTTACAAAACCTGGCCGAATCATGTTCACTCAAGCCAACTGAACTGAACTCTTAGAACGAAGAACTGGGGCCGAAACGACTCTCAAAGAACCAAAACTTTCCTCCGCGCCCTGGCATCCCCTAAGAAGTTGCTCAAGTCGCTTGTGCCAAATATCTATGTTGATGCCCGTCCCGCGCTGTCAGGGTGAGTACTACATGCTTTGCATGTGTCACCTCCCAAGTCATAAAGCGCCGCTGGCACAGGAGGTCCACGCACCAGCGGGTGTGGAGGAGGTGCTGGCCCCACCAGCCCCAGCGGCGGTGAAGGCCCCACCGGCCCCAGCGGCGGTCGAGGAGGTGCTGGCCCCACCAGCCCCAGCGGCGGTGAAGGAGGTGCTGGCCCCACCAGCCCCAGCGGCGGTGAAGGAGGTGCTGGCCCCACCGGCCCCAGCGGCGGTGGAGGAGGTGCTGGCCCCACCGGCCCCAGCACTGACCCTGCTGCAGCAGGAGTTCCTGGCGGAGGAGAAAGCCGCCAGGGAGAAGGTGCAAGAGATGGTGAAGCGCTATCGCGCGATGAATCGGGGCCCCATGAACAAGATGCAGCAGATCGAGGTGGACAATCTGTTCCGGGCACTGATCAAGACTGCGCAGCTGAAGAAGATGGAAGCCGAGGAGGAGGAGGCAAGGTGCAGCCAGGCCAGGCACCGCATTGCACCCGCATGCAGGCTTGTGGCATGGAGCCATGTGCCAGGCTCACAACTTGGCTCCTGCAGACGAGGACAGATCCCGAGTTGCTTGACGAGAAACACTAGGACCTGCTTTCCCCTGGGCTTTTATTGAGAGCGCTTCTGATAAGGCTTTAAGAGTCTTGTGGGGCGTCGGGGGATCCCCACCTGATGTGTAATCAGGGGGACCCTCCAGAAGTGGTGGGGATTAGGGTGGTCTTCGGTCTTCCCCTCTTCCTCCTTGCCTTTCCCCAGGCAGTCGTGGCTTGAGCTCCTTCCTGCGGATCAGCGATTCTGTGAGGCTCCTAAGCAGCAAATGCGTTGACAAGCTGGGCCCAAAGCAAGCAGTGGATGGCCTTTCCAGTTTTCCTTGTTGGATATGATTAAATGTTTATATAGTGGGGTGGAGGCAGTAGAGATAGCCGGTTTTCGTATTGATGTAGCAAAAGCCTGAAGGTGGTTTGCAAACTGAAAGCCCAAGTATTGCTGTGGGGTCTTTTTTTTTTTTGGGGGGGGGGGGAGGGGGGCGGGGGTTGGGCAAGCGATCTCAATTTATCGGGCGACCTTTCTTGAGAAGATGCGGGGTGCCCATCGAAGCCGTCGTTTGCCTGGAGCCTCCTTTGCCTGAGGTATTGCAACAATGTGAGGTGGCAGGATGCCCACTGGAAGCAGGATTCTGCGTTTTGGTGCAAGGTTCTATTGTTAAAAGCTCAACTTTTATGGCCTTCAAGAGTGAGGTGGTGCGATGTTTGAAAGGAACATGTAGGTGCAGCTGCATTCTGCTTCCAAGAAGTACCCCGGCCAAGTCAGTTTGGATTCCCGCCATCCACAAGGCTCGATGCGCGGGGGGTCCAAACCTCCCAAAATTAATACGGTGCTTTGGCTTGGCGGTGTCTCCTTGTGAGTCGCCTTCGTGCCCCCTCAATCGCCAAACCAAATGCGCCCCTGACGAGTTTCACCACATCCTCCGTTTGAAGTTTTCGACCACCACCAACAGCCGACACCTCCATGCTTTCTGCGCAAATCTGGCAAGGCTAACATTTGACACTGAAATCATATGAACTTTGAGTTTGTTCACGCTTTGGTTTGAAGAGTTTCCCTACCCGGGGTAATGAATCTGTTTGGACTGATTCGCAGCTCGCGTGGAGATCTTGGCTGCTCGTGTCCAACTCGGTCGTGGCGCCAACAGCTTCAAGCCGCAGCCGCACAGGCAGAGGTTGCATCAACCTCACGCGACCCCCAAAAGCAGGTCCATCCTCCCTTAGTTTCCTGTTACAAAGAAGACGTGCCCACATTGTTGGAAGGCGGTGGCAAGCAGCACAAAGATCCAGCTGGAAAGGCGGTCTCAATGCGATGAAAAAGACAGCGCTGGCGCTGGCGGAGAGCTCACATTCGCCATTGGTTTGGAGTGGCCCTTCAGTGGCGTAGGGCGTTGGGAGGCTTCGGGGCACCTGCAAGTGCGAAGTGGGGTGAGGGGGTCTTCGGTTTCTCCAAAGCTGACCTTTTGACTTTGGTTTCTTGTTCAACATTTTTTATTCCAGCTTTTTGCAAGTGAGTTTCTGACACAAGGACACTTCCTTCTCCGGATCGGAATGCAACTCGACGAGGCCGTCAACAGCAGCCCAAACTTGGGCTGCTTGATTTAGAGGCTTGGTGCATCAGGTCGCAAACCTCCCAATAAAAACCGTTGAATGTCGTCTCCAAGCTTGCAGAGTCAACCCCACTCAGCCCCCATGGCCTCTTGAATGGAGGGCCCTACCAGACATGCGGGGAAGAGGTTCGTGAAAGGTTTCCACATGCCAAGTGCTAGATATGCGTAGAATTGCGAGCCCCTCGGAAGGAAACCAACGCTGTAAGGTACAGTGTCCGTCTGGACAGATTTTTCCAGCGATTGGGAAAGGGAGCCGACATGCGCGGTGCGACGGCTCAAGGTGAACAGTTCCTTTCGAATCGGCTGGCAATCCGACATCTCGCATACATCCATCGACTTGTGCCCCACTAGATTACGCATTGGTTCGACAAAACATATTATAGCATATTTGATTGAAGCTTGTGAGCCATCTCAAGAAGGAACCAAAGGAAACAACTGTTCAACATCCACCTATTCGGTTGTCGCCCTTACCTCCAGCACGCGCTTCAGTCTTGGAGCAACCCGTCGCTCACTCTGGCGACGCTAGGGAAGTAGAGTTGGACCCACGTGCAGAAAGCACGTCTTTGGAGTGTTCCTGTTCTCAACCGGAGGGGTCAAACCCGGAGACCCTTCCTTTCTAAAGGCTTCAAGTGGGTTTTCAAGGAGAACCCGTTCACGAAGCCACCGCGCTGTCAAGCACGCCATGGGGTGCCAGTGCGCCACCGTGAGGGCTGGCAGCTGCCTGCAGGTTGGGGATACTCGGGACATGGACTCGGACAGCAGCGCCATCGCGTGGCTGGAGGCTACCCCGGTGATCCGGCAGAGCCTCAAGGCGACGGCGAATTTTTGGCCGGTCTTCCTGGGAAAGGGGCGGGGGGTACGGTGGGCACTTAGGGTCTACTTTGCACCCTCCTTCTTTTAGGGTATGGTTGCAAAATAGACTTTAGGTGTCCAAGGCACCGGGGGGGGGTTCTGGGGTTCTGGGCGTTAGACCCGCAGGGACCCGTAGGGGTCGGGGGCCGAAAGCCAGGAGGTGCCCTTGCTGCTGCGCCAGCTGCGGGGCCGGTGGTTCCGGGAGGACGGCAGCCCGGTGAGCGAGATCTCCGGGGCGCTGATCATCTGGGAGGGCGCCTGGCAGGAGACTTTGTTTTTCGCCACCAGGGAGGGGGGTGGGGGTTGGGGGGGGGGGGGTTAGAGGGGGGGCTGTTAGAGGGGGGGGTTAGAGGGGGGGTTAGAGGGGGGGTTAGAGGGGGGTTAGAGGGGGTTGGGGGGTGGGGGTTAGAGGGGGGGGAGTTGGGGGGGCGGGTTGGGGGTCGGTCTTGGAGGATAAGGGGACCGGTGCCTCAAAGAGGGTTGTGTTGCTTGGGGTGGAGGGTCCAAAGAAGGTCACAGGGGGAAGCCTGGCCAATGGAACGTGGGCCCCGTCAAGGATCTTCTCCAATGGGAAGGACATTGAGCTGAAGATTTGATTTGATATGAAAGCGTCATGTTCTCCCTGTTTGTCCCTTCGGTTCAAAGGAGCCTACGCTGCTGGTGGAGTCAGCACCCAATGAGGTCTGCATGGAAGTGCAGGACCAGTGGGAGGGGTGTCCCGGTAGATTGCGGCGCTGAGCCAGGCGATCCTGAAGATGTCCTTTGGTGTATGTGTTGTGTTTGCTGGTTATTGGCCTGTCGTACACCTGAGGGACCCTTTGAGCTTGGTGTGAAAGGGATCCCAAAAGGAAGCCAACCAGTTTGGGTCCTGCTTTCTTGACACACACACACACACACACATGTGTGTGTGTGTGTGTGTGATGCATAGAATCCTCTGGCCCCGGTTCAAACCCGGCCCTTCTGATCCCTGGGGAGCCCAAAGTCACCCCAAGCAAGCCTGTGCCCCAAGCAGGTAGATTGGCCAGCATGGCAAAATGTGGGCAAGGTGGTCCTTCCAAAGGCGGGAACACAGTTTCCAAGAGTGCAAGGAACGGGTTGAGGACAAGGCTCAGGCCTGGCCTTCATGTCCTCTTGGGTTTTGGCTGAGTTTTGCAGGATTTGTTGTGGCCTTCAACAGAAGACCGGCAACTTGGTACTTGGTGTTTAACAGGGAGACCGAAAGGGCTCCCCTAAAGAGTCTCCGAACTCTGCTTGCTTCACCACATCCAACCGTGTGACGTTTTTGGGGAACCCTGGACAGACTGTCAGACTAGTTTCAAGAAGGTGAGAAAAATGGAATCACTTCTATCTCCCAGTTGGATTTGGTCGGGAGACAGGGAATGTGAAACCCGTACCTTCGGAAACGATGACAACCAAATGAAACCTACAAACAAGCAACCAACGGCAAAGGCGTGGCATGTAGATAGGTCCCCTGCTCCAGAAAAGACCCTCCAAGATGACTTGTTGTGGCTGCCTACGGCGGAGTAGAGTCTGTCCCCCAAATGCAACAAGGGTTCCTTTTGTCTCGTTGTTTAGGGGGAGTTGTGTCGAGGGATCCCTGTTTTTTTGTTGACCCCTGCTTGAAACCAAACGGCACGGGTCAGATCCGGAGGTTCGGAGGCTGGGCGTCGCATCGCTTGAGGACGCCGTCTTCTTCGGACAGGTGACGCTGCAGCCCCAGGCAGTCAGCCCTGCGTTGTCGGTCGGGCGAAAGGCAGTTGGCTCCGGGGTTCCATACTGATGGACGAAATCCATTTCGCACCACTCTGAAACCATGGGAAGCTGAGGGTTTCTTTGGTGGTGCAGGACTTCGTCCATCCACAGTATTTAAGGGCCAGTGACCCCTATGACCCCTAGAAGTGAGGGATCCATCTGGCTGGTTGCCCACAAGTCCACTTTTCAACTGGATGGCGGAGTAAGCCAAAGTGAAGGTGGGGCTTCTGGTTTCGGCTTGGGATGTTTCCTTCAACGGAAGATGGGTCTGACTACCGCCAAAATGTAATCGACCGATGTTGCCACATTGTCAGAAGTCATGGTCCACCAGTTTCCAGATTCCAGGGTCGTCCTCTTCCCGGTCCTGGTTTGAACATTAATTGTTGGCCCAATGATGCCAATGTTTGATTGAGCTTCCTTTGGCGTGGTGATGGTTCAAGGGGATATGTACTGCTTGCAGGCGCGAGCGCTCTGTCCCTCTCCCTCCCTCTCTCTCTCTCTCTCTCTCTCTCTATCTCTCTCTCTCTCTCTCTCTCTCTCTGTCTCTCTCTCTCTTTCTCTCTCTCTCTGTCTCTCTCCCTCTCTCTCTCTCTCTCTCTCTCTCTCTCTCTTCTCTTGCTCTCTCTCTCTCTCTCTTTCTCTGTCTCTCTCTCTCTCTCTCTCTTCTCTTGCTTGCTCTCTCTCTCTCTCTCTCGATTCCTTGTTTCCTTGTTGTCTTGTTGTCTTGTTGGCTTGTTGTTTCTTTCTGTCCTTCTGTTGTGCTTTATTTCTTTGTGTTGTCTCTTTCTTCCGTTTCGCCAAGCAGGCATCAATCTCTTGGAGCGACGGGGACCTGTGGCTTCACAAGTGAGTGGATTTTATGGCGATCCGCCAGGGGTCTGATGGGCGCGCTGGTCTCCCTTAACTTCAGCCAACAGGATTTTCTGGGTTGGTCGCCTTTTTGGGGACAACCTTTTTGATGTAACGCTTCGATTGATGTCTTGTTGAGAGAAACATCCGCAGCCCGCTGTCGGGCCCTTCTGAACTTCAAAGGGATGGTTTGTTTGCCGGCGTCCGTTACGATTAATGTGACGCGCACAATCACACTCAGGCACAAACACAGGTCATACGGATGTGTGCGTGTGTGTTGTGTGTGTGTGTGGGTGTGCACGCCCACATAAAGACGCACGCGCGCGCACGCCAACACTTACACCTACGAAACATGTTTACATTCATGCTGACACACACACACACACACGCACACACACTTACACACCATCACATGCACACATACAGTAGATTTGCATTTACACTCTTGCTAACGTAGCTTCTCAAAATATCGAACTGGCTTGTTTTGCCCTGCTTGTTTTGCTCCGTTTGCTTCGCTTGGTTTGTTTTGCTTGCTTCGCTTGGCTGGCTTTGCTTGGATTGCTTTGCTTGGCTTGTTCGCTTTGCTTGGTTTGCTCGGCTTGCGTTGCGTGGCTTTTCTTGGCCTGCTTGTGCCTGCTCGCTTGCTGTCTTGTTTTCGTGCTTGCTTGCTTGCTTGCTTGCTTGCTTGCTTGCTTGCTTGCTTGCTTGCTTGCTTGCTTGCCTGCCTGCCTGCCTGCCTGCCTGCCTGCCTGCCTGCCTGCCTGCCTGCGTGTTTCCCTTGCTTCGCTTGCTTGCGTTGCTCACTTTACTATACTTGCTTACTTGCCTGACTTGCGCTTCTTTTCTTGCCGCACTTACCTGACTTGTTTCACTTGCTTTAAGTGCTCCCTAACATACCGAACTGACTCATTACGCACTGACTCATGCACGAACCTCTTGGGAACCAGCTGCGCCTTTGCGCAATTCGTGCAAGTCTAGCGAGCCTCAAGAAGGGGCTTGTTTGCCAGTACCTCGCTGAGCACAACGCGGCTGGCCGTTGTTCGAGCCCGTCCCTGAAGGCACAGCGTCGCCAAGGCAGCGGCCGTCCACAAAAGCAAAAAAAGCAAAAAGGGGGCCTGCCTTGGGGAACTCCCGATTTCCACAGGGGCCCTGCGATTACACAGCCAGCCGCATGCTGCCAGCCAAGCCAAGTGGAGCGCGGGTCTACACAATTTTGTGGTTCTCTTGTTTTTGGAAACCTACAGGTGTGCAGCAATGTTTTGAGTGAACACGCCCAAAGTGAGAGGTTCCTCCAAAATGCGATACCACCCAAATTCTCAACAAGGTTTGTGCCAATCATTGGTCAACACGAATTAGTGAAAGGGCGTTTTTCAAAAAGAAGCAGTGCGCTATTTTGTTTGCTGTGGGAACATGGGTGATTGCCAGACCGCTTGGATACATATGGGGCATTGCGCCTTTGAGGATTATGCACAAATAGAGATCCAACGGCTGAGGCCAAAAACATGCCAGGCCTTTTGATGGCTTCTTGGGAAAGCGTCCAATTATTCAGATTCCTGAATTGTATAGATCCATTGCAAATTCGTTCATTCCGTTCCAGAAGGAGCTGGGCAGTCTGGTCCCTTTACTGCCTACGCACGGATGGATCCTTTCTTGTGACTCGTTTGATTGCCCCGTTCGTTGCGGCGGAACCGATCTTTCGGAATCACGCACCACCCCCACAAGCCCAGGACCCCAGGACCCCAAGTCTCCCACGATTTAGGGTTGTCCTTCTCCGTGCGTGTCCCGAAATTCCGACTTCACCATGAACCGCAATCGCAGACGACCCGATGCTCGTTTATTTCGTCACACCCGCCCCCGCCGGTAGCTACGCGGAGCTTTGCAGCTCGCACACGACGTGTACATGGCGTGAGGCAGCAAACGGCGGTTTGGAAAGTAGTTCGCTGCTTGGATTCCAAGAGCAGACAAGCAAATGGCCTCTTTTTAGGAAGGTGACGTGATTGCGCAGCAAGCGTTCAGACCGCTTTTCCTCTAGCTCGGGTGATTTCAAAGCTACAGAGGTGGTGAAACTACACTGCGGATGGATCCCGGCAAATCCCTGCAAATTATGGCGGCGTCGTAGAGAGGGCTTGCAATCGAAATCGTTCAGATGGATAGGTGTGTCACAATGTTCAGACCCATTATGCCTGCTTCAAGCAAAAGGTTTGAAGACCCACATCCGCCCATGATGTTCCTTGCTTGGGGCATAGAGCTCAAGCAACAAACCAATCCTCAATCAATTTAATGAGCCATGACCAACTCTTTTCCAGCCAAAAAGTTTTGCCGGCGTCGACTTGTTGTTGGCCCCTTTGCGGCCACTATCCAAATCGGCTCCCTACCTTTCCGGGTCCAACACTTCTTCACAACTTCAATTCAATCTCTCAGCAATGGTTTGAAGCAGCAGAATTTCTTCATTCATCCGATTAGAATTGGTTAAGTACAGCGGCGCCCAGCGGGGAGTCGGCGTTGTGTTCTTTTTGATGGGGGTTGGGAAAAGCAGACTCAATCAAGGGGAGAACCTTTGTTCGGAAGACGATGTCAGGGGTGTCCTCCGATGCTGTCCACCCCATTGTGCCGCCTTTTTGCAGCAAGGTTCTGTATTTCATGTTGTTGGTGGATCAACGTCGCTGTATGCGGTTTGAAAGTAAAATTACCGATGGAAGATTCTTCCTGGGCCGCCTTTGCCCTCTCAACTTGTCAAACAACTGCCAAACCAAATGTACTTGTACCTGACGAGTTTCAGCATAACGTATGCCGCAGCCAAAATCTGCGTAGCACAGATCTTGAAAAGTCTGACATTGGATATATGGGTTCTGTGCTTGTAGTGTCCAGTTTGGGCTAATTGCCTTTCAGAGTTTCCGGCTTGCCGGCGGTGTTGTTTCTTTGCTCCACAGCCATGGTGCCTTTGGCAGAGAGCTTGGTCCTTTCAAAACATAGGTGAAT
>CAUJNA010000406.1:97500-165000 GCA_963377175.1 Effrenium voratum | reverse complement strand
GAGCAAACAACCCTAAATCTGCCACAAGAAGCACAACTACAAACAATCCGGGATTGTGTCAATGTCAGGGACCGCCCAAACACTTGGCATCCCTTGAAATGCAGACATACCGCAAAAAAATTGGCGGCGCCAGGGGGGCAACGCTCATGTCCCGTCGCTTTGAGGCTGAAAATGGTTTGGGACGATGATGTTTTCAAAAGCCTGGAGTTCGTTGAGTTGCTGGCCCTGTCAGGATGTGAGCAGGCCTTGTTCGGGTCATCCAGGGCCTAGGCATGGAACCACCCCTTGATGACCCCAAGAGGCCTATGCTCCATGCTCAGCTAGCGGCATATTCCTTGGCATCTCAGCAGCACGGTTTTGCCCCGTGGGCCATCTTAGTGGGGAGAGGCTGCTGGGTTTCATGGGGATTCGGCCCAAACAACAAGGAGCACCTTGGCCGAGTGATTTGTTGGGGTTTGCCATCTCGCTGTCTCCGGGGCCTGAGGATCCTGTACAAGTTTCCGACCAAGAAGGAGGTGAAGAACGGGGCGGCCACATACATTGTCTGGCCCCACACGGACGCCGAAATTCGCGATGCCATCCAGATCTCCACCAGCCGCACCCTCGGATGTCGGATCAAATGCCCTCGGGTCGTGGAAAGTGCGCGGAGGTCGAGCGGGAGGAGATCGCGCGAGGGGCGGGCCACTTTTGGGGTAATTAATCAGGATAAACATGAAATATGGCAAGGTGTGTGTGTGTGTGTGTGATGGCACGACTGCAAGGCAATGGGAGCGCGCGCCTTTTTGTTTTTACACGTGTTGGCTCGCATGGACTGCTTTGTATAATCCATGTGTGTGCAATGATCAACACATTCATTGGTGCACATGAAGAGAACTCCATTTGAAGTGAGAATCTAGTCATGGGGATGAGAATCGCCCGAAAAGCTCGTACTGGGCCATTGGAGTAGTTTGTCGTTTACCTGACTTGGGGCTGATGGTGAGCGTATACCGTGTCAGGCTTCAGTCTCCCGTGCCCGCTAAAAGGCGTCCATTGCACAGCGACACTAGTTGGCAAGCTGTGGGCTGTTGGGCGCCCAGTTTCATGTTCCAGAGAGCACTTTCACCAACTGAGGTCAGCGACAACTTCACCGGCTGTATCTCTTGAGCTTGACCTCAAACAATTTAACCTGTGGAGAAATTCACAAAGCGGGAAGTCAAAAATGTGGCAGGGAACCCAGGGTTTTGGTTCCCGGCGAGGCGAATATGCGATTCTGAAGCACGAACGAACCCAAGAGCTTCGGCACGTGCCCGGTCCTGCCGCTCGTTGCAACATGCTCTTTGAACGGGGGGGCTGGTGTGTCTATTCTACTTTGGACCCCGGCAGCTTGAGCTTGTTTTGCCCAAAACTGTGGTTGGTCCTTTTTTTCAGCAACACATTTCTCCGCCGTTCATGTGTCAATAGCAAGGTGCATGTTTAAGATTCACCAAACCTTACAGGCAGAGCACCTGGGATTTGGTTTCCTCCAGTGTCCCTTGCGAGGGTGGGATTTGTTCCACCTTCCGACAGGGTCCCTTTAGAACGCCTTGTCATATTCCCCGGGATGAATGGAGAGGGCCACTCGCGTTGTTCCTTAGATGTCTTGGTTGTGTTGCTGTTGAGAATGGGGTCTCCAAGGAATTCGCTAGTCCCCATGCTTTTTAGGTCAACTTGCAAAAGTCAGACAGAAGCCGCGTTCCAGTCAGTTATCACAGCGTGCGGACGGTTGACTTGCAAGAGTGTCAGTACGCAGGGGTGAATAGAGCTCTAAAGGAATAGACACAGTTGATGAAAGGAAGAGCAATATGAATGTAGAAACGAAAGAGGAGAAGATATGAATTCAGTCTGGTCATTCTATTTCTACTGGACTGGCTTGAACTGCCAAAGAGGATTCCCTTGTCCCACAGTCCTTTCGTATCTCATATTATAAGTTATATTATGTTAGATTGTAAGCCCGCACCTGCTGAGGACTTTGTATTCATGGGCGCCTATGAGACGCTCATGGCAGCTCGGAGCAAGCTTGTAGAAAAGATAAACCCTGTCTCAGGAGTGGGAACGTCCGAAAGTTGGACTCTTCGGGATTCTCCCTGGTCAAAAGCCGAACTTCCTGGCGAATTCTTGCGCTATCTGCCTGAGCCACAGGCCATGGCCGTTGGTTTGGATGGCTCAAAAAGCGTTGATTTTGGTGGGGAAACACCTAAGATTACGGGGTGGAACACTAGCAGACGAGTGAGAGGTGTCCAAGCACCCGGGATATTTGTGTGTTTGTGGCTGTCTTCTTGAAGGTATACTTTTTAGAATGGGGTTTAATGGAAGCTCAAGGCAAGCCAGCCATGTTAGAGGTTCCACGTCCCAATTGGGGACCCATGCTGCAGGGGGTGGGCAACAAAGTGGTGCTGCAGAAGCAAGAGTACATCCGCCTCATCGACAAGCTCACCGGGCCGCTTGCCGGCGCTTTTTTCGGTTTGCGCGCGCTTCACCGAAGGCAAAGGGCCACCTCTAAGTCCTTGCGTTTTGTTGTGGCCATTCTGGCTTTCTCGATGCTTAGACGGTGTTTGCTTAGATTTTCCGTTTCGATGTTTCAGCGGGCGGCAAAGAGCAACATGTTCATGGGCTGGGAAGGGTTTTGATTGGGCGAAGAGGAAAATCGAGCCCCGAAGAGTGCCTGGGACTCCTTGAAGGTCTAACGAGAATCGCGTCAAAGGTACTGGGGCAGTCAAGCGCTACAACTCGTATTTAAGGGTACAAGAAAGGAGTACCGAACCCGGAGTCTGGAGGTAAGCATAGCATTTTTTGGCAAAAAACAAACATGGCAATGATGCGCCTTCAGAGTTGAACGCCACTGTGCTAAAGGCAGCAAACCAGCCGGAAGACAAACCAGACGGCAATTTCGGCAAGCGACATAGAGTGTACATCTCTGCGTCGACAAGCTTGCTTTGTGTTTGGGGTGCTGTGGGTAGAGCTGACCACTACACGTGTACCATTGTACCGCACGAGTAACATCCTGTTGCCGTACCAAAGTCACTCAGTCCTCCAGAGCATGACTCTTGAACTTAGCCGAGCCCAACAGTGTCTTCAACATGAAATGTGTTCCAACGTAAGTCCCCGGCCGAGTTGTTGTGTTTTGGTTGCTTCTCCTTGGTATACGTAGGGTCAAGCAAGGAAGAATGGCGGAGCTACACCAAATTTGCTTCAGATGTTAATCAGGAGTTTGCTGATTTTGATGAATCCCCAAGAATCATTCTGACGCGTTTTTTGCAGAAGTGAAGCCTCCGAGAGTGATTCCAATGTGTTTTTTTCCAGAGTTGAACCCCAGAAGTGAGTCCCCCTCCCCACTCCAAGTGGCGTGGCGCCAAAGTGTATTTCTAGAAATGAATATACCTATATTATAATATATATATATACATATATATATATATATATTGTTGTTTCGAGTGATGTCCAGTCCGCGTTTTGCAGACTCTCTGCCCGCTGTAGGGTGGAGCGCGTGGTGCAGGGCGCCACCACCTTGGTGCCGGAGCCTTTGGAAGAGGCGAGGAGCGAAACGGGGGTTGCGGAGGGCCCCCGACAGGCGCGGGTCTGGAATGAGGCCGTGGGTCACCAATGGTAGCATCTTGGGGGATTTCGGTGCACAACCCCTATTTTAGTGAGGATTGAGATGTTCACTGGTACGGGATTTTGACCCATGGCCATGAATGTTTGGGGTCAGAGTGTGCACCGCAAACACGGGCTTACCAAGCCCGAAAAGGGCTGAAGGAAATCCAGGAGCTTGCAACCTCGAGACGTGGCCAAGTGTGCGGTGCAAGAGCATCCGCAAAAAGACATGCATTCCAACTCCTTGAAGGGAGATTGGCCACTAACCCATAGGGAGGTCTGACCTTGAAGGGTACATGGTGGAGGGGAAAACGCAGCAGTCACAAGCCCAAACACCACCAAAACCACCATCGCGCTTAATCCGGGAACAGCCAGGGTGTTTGCCCATGGGAGAAAGAATTGGCCAATCCCAAATCGAGTTTTGGGCCAGGCGCCTTCGGGCGTGGAGACTGCCATCGTCATCGGGGCCCAGAACGCCGTTTTGGCCCCTCGGTTTGCGCAAGGTAGTGCCTTGGAAGACTGTTCAAAGGGAAAGGACGGAAGCTGTTTGAAGAAAATCCAGAGGTGTGATTTTATGAATGTGACAAGGATCTGACAAGTGGTCGGCGTTTTTGACTTTGTGGGTAATTAACGAGCTGATCTTTTGTCGTTTGAAGGACCTATTCAACCTTCAACATGGAGTCCCAAAAAAAAAGAAATGCTTTGTCAGCCCACATGCATCAAAAATAGGACTTCGTGTAAAAACGAAAACCAACATGCAGCCAAACGTTCGAAGAGGAAAGCATTTCTCTCGACCAGCAAGATGGTTGGTTTGCTTTCAGGCATCGGAAGGCCACTCTGCTTGGGATGCAAGGGCGCAACTGCCGCTCGGGTCTTCGTCATGTGGTCAACTCTTTTCAACTGCCGCTCGCGAAACACTTGCGGGGGAGGAGAATTCGGGTGCCGGAACTGTGCACTTTGCGAACGCTTTGAGGTTTATAACAAGACCTCAGGCATCAAGACCCTCATCACAGAGGCACGAATATGTATGGGTACTGGGCCGGGCGGGTCATTACAAGCTTTGCAGGCCCTCAAAGCTCGTTCTTTGTCAAAATGGAGATGAGTTTGGCAAAAGCCGAAATCAAAAGAGGGCGGGTCGTCCTGGGGGCTGCGTTTTTTTCAGATTCCGGGGGGCTGTGTTTTTCAGATTCCTGGGGGCTGTGTTTTTCAGATTCCTAGGGCTGCGTTTGTTTCCTTTGATTGGACTCGCTCCTTAATTTCATTCTTAGTTTTAGTTACAATTTAAATTGAACTTGATGCATACACTACGTAGAATTCATACGACATCTTCGAGGTCCCAAAATTGTTAGCTACACGGTGTTTGAATGTCTACAGAAATACGAGAAATCTATTAAGTCATAAGGAAAGAATTCAGAGGTCCCGAAATCGCGTTTTTTCCTTACTAGCCCCAGCACTACCATGGTCAGAAAACACCCCAAAAAAAGTGTTTTGTAGCGGTGTTTGTGCTCAATTCACATCTCCACCAACAGCCGCTCTTTAAAATTCAGTTTGAATTTGAAAAGGATATAATTGGGACTCAATAAGGAAAAAAGTGATCAGAATCCTACTGCGAATTGCATCTTGCATTTAGACTCTAGACGGAGACCCTTTCCCAATAGAATTTCGCAATGAAACCAGAGTTTAAACATAATTGGATAAAGAAAGAGTCCAATCTCTGATAAGGAATAGATCCAATCACAACTTCTTTGTTTAAATAGATATGAATTAGAATGAGCCTATGAAAGAATGATAATTCTATCCAACCCCAGGTCTCGAACGAGCAGATGAAGATGATGGGCTTGTTTTTTGGAAAGCCTTCCAAAACCAACACAAAACAAAGAAAACAAACAATAAACCAAAAAAGGGTCTCAAACAAGCAGATGAAAATGATGGGCTTTTTTTTTTGGTTTGTAGCCTCCCCAACCAAAAAAAAGAAGGCCTTGAACGATCAGATGAAGATGATGGGCTTGTTTTTGTGTTTTTTGTTCTTTGTGTTTTATTTTTGTTTTGGGCGGGGGGGTATTAATTAGTTGGTGCGTGTTTGATGAAAAACGCAGCCCCCAGTAATCTGCACAAAGCAGCCCTAGGGCGTCCCCTTCTGAATCGAAACCTGGGTGAGTGGATGCCTCTACGGGTCGTTCCCAACAGTGCCGCTCAAAAGCATCCCTGGGCGGGAAGCGGTCAAGCACCTCGGATTCCCAGAATACAGAGTAGGCAAGCCGACCTGAATCAATTTTGCGATTTGTCAAGCCACAAACAAGCTCACAACGCTCGTTTTGAACCCACGACTGGATGGCTCCCCACAGTTCATCCAGTTTAGCACTCAACTGAATGCATGAACTAGGGATTCATATTCAAGTTTATACATTCACATTTCATCAATTCTCTACTTGCAGACGCCTTCACAATGCCCATCGGGCCCAATGCTTTTGGCGGCCGTTCAACTGGTGTCCATCGGCATGGCATCCTTTATGAATTCCTGTAGCTGGTTGCGGGCATGGGGATTGATTGGACCATGGCAAAAACTGGAAACGGAGCTAAAGTCCCCGATGACGTTTGCCCATATTCCAGCTGATGAGTACCGCGGTTTGTGGCAGGCTTGTTTACTTTCTCCATGAGAAACCAGTTTTTTTGTCGCAGGCGTGTTAGTTCTTGGTGTTTGCTGGGGAGGGTCCTAACGGCCAATATATGTTGTAATGGCTTACCACCAGGGAGTATTTGGTTGACAATGGCGCACCTCCATTTTGAGCATCCGCATCAAAGGTTGCTGCAATTGCCTTGACTTAATTCCAGCAACGGGCAGGAACAAGGAGAATCAGAGGGAAAAGGTATTACACCCTGGCATTTCACCTTGTTCCCCGACTAATTCGTTCTAAAAGGAACTAATTTGATCTATTTCGATCGATTTTGCTTTATTTTGCTTTATTTTGATCCATTTGCGGCTTGTGTGGGGCATGTCCAAGAAGCAAGAACCCCTGTCTCCCGTACAGTTCAAACACCCACGTGTTTTATCGCCAATGCTTTCCTTTCACGCTTCGGACGGATCGATGTCGCAAGTCCTACTTTTTGGGTTTGCCTTTCTTGGTGAAACAGGAAGTTTTGAGGTGGTCCCTACCTCGACATTTGAAGCTTTTGGACCCCAACAATCCCCCCAGAAGAAAAACAGCCAAAATCAATCAAAATAATTCAGGAGCTGGGTGTAATACCTTTCACCCAACGGTATTCGAGGTTTTGCAGGGTGTTTTTGGACCCCCCGAGACACCCCCCCTCCAAATTGGGAATTTCTTTGCGAGTGAAGCTGTCTCATGACACATTGGCAACATCCCCGTGGAGTTGTCAGACTGTTTGTTTGGCGCAGCTGAGCCGCTAGATGGCAACGATTGTTCCATTCAGCCCAATAGACTGGACCCACTCTCAATGGATTTTGTAAGAAGAAAGTCAAGCGAAGAAAAGAAAAACAAAAACATAAGTCAAAATAAGTAGGAATGAGGGTGTAATCTCGGGGTGTAATACATTTTTTCTCTGAGAGAAGCCGCTTGTTTTCAGCCTGGGATAAACCCACCCGGGCTTGACCCCTACATGTCTTCATATCGCTGAATCAGCCGAGCAGATGTGCACAGGCCGGCGTCTACGTGCCGGCTCCGTACGAGCAGATTATGGGGAACCAGCAGGCGCGAACCTTCGATCGGATCGGCTCACTCCAAATCCGACCCGTCAGCCTTGTGGTCTTGTTGGTTGGAAGGCTTAGTCCTAGAGCCGGAGATGGAGTTGCGCAAGGAACATGTCAAGCGGGAGCTTTGGGGTCGAAGTCGCCTGACCATTCTCCCCCTTGCCTGGTTTGCAGGGGTTGTTAAGCAGCTTTTGGCGTGAGCAAAAGCAAAGCTGCTGCTGGTGAAGATCTTGGTGGTAGTAGCAAATATTCAACAGAGCATTGAAGGCTGGAGTGGAGACGGGTTCCATGTGAACAGCGATTGGACATGGGTTATCCTAATTCGAAGATTCATTGTTTCCAATGGCGATCCACGGATGGGTGTGGGCACCCCAAGTGTTCAAGCTTCCCTTCGGCTCCGTCAAGCTATATGTACAAAAGAGAGGTCGAAGTCTCAGGTAGGTGACACCAGGCTCGGCTATTGGAGCCGCTGGAGTATGCCGTGGTCAAGGACATGCTCACGGGGGAGGCGGGCTGGCTTGGATTGCGGCTGGATGGGCCCATGGGCCCATGGGCCCATGGCTTCTCCCGTTGGTTGAAGGGAGCCATGGTGAAACCGGGGCACTTCTGGATTCCAGGAAGGGCGATTTAGTGGGCTAGACGGCCATACTGATTTCTACTTAGGAACCATGGCCACAGCCCACATGCGAAGTTTGATCGCGGCACATTTGGTTTCCCAGATTTTGCAGTAGTCGGGTTTGTTTGCCGCTTCTTCCTTGGTTTCGTGACTTAAGGCCTCATATCATGAAATACTATTGGGTGCCATCATTTTACTCTGCAAATCATCATTTTCTGCATCCAAATGCATGCAACGCATGCATCCATACATAAAACACGCTGTGCTGTCTAGCACATTTATCACTAATCGCCATCCAAAATAACTATCTCATGCATGCAAAGCATGCATCCATGCACAAATTACACGACACGCTGTGCTCTTACAATGGTTTTACACTAAACGCCATGATTTTAAACTCCACACACACATTCCATGCATACAAGCAGGCTTTTGAAGCAGCTCCAAATACACTCATCCGGTCGACGCAAACAGCGCTGCCCCTTGAGTTCAGGCGAAGAACGAAGTGGGGCCGAAGCTCCTCCAAGCCGGTCCCTATGAGGCGGGGGGAGGGCCAGTGAGTAGATGGTCAAGACCATCGAGATCTTTGAACGGATGAAGGGAGATAACAGGAGCTATGGCCAGCTGCCAACGTGTATCTCCTTCGCCGTTTTCATGTTCGTGCGGGTGTGTGTGTGTGTGTGTGTGTGTTGATTCGGCAAGTTTGTCAAAACCAGCGTTAACTTGTGAGGCAGGGTGGCCGCTTTGAGCTGAGAAACTGCATGAACTGGTGTCCCCAATATCACTCAGATTGGTAAACAAAAGAAGCTGCGCACAAGCTCCCCATGTTTAGCTCCAGATATCTCCAAGTATAGAAAAGGGAACCCCATTTTGGCTAGTGGTTCAAGCAAACCCAAAACGACGTCGGCGATGAGTAGGGGTGCTCTGCTTTAGGACATACCAGGCTGCCAGAGGCTCATGGCATTCAGCAAACCTGCAGACATCCAAGGCAGTGGCCCCCTTGGTTGATATGGAGGTGTGTACGAAAATGGGCCATCCTTTTGGATGATGTTAAAAGGGAATCCAAAAGGAAGGTGTTGATTTGTACAGCCTGCAAACCCCAACGCCTGGAAATCTGTAAAGCACGTTCCTGGTACGGATCTGTTGAGGTATTGTCTGGGTTTGCACGGTCCGAGGCCGGCGGTTCTTTTTGGTTTCAGCCGCAACACACCGGTCGCTTCCGGACGAAGGAGATCCTGGCCACCAAGAGGAAGCTGGTTTTGGAGAAGGCTCGGGTGATGGAGATGGCGAGGCCCCACAATAAAATGCGCGTGATTTTTGTATGTGGGTCAGTGAGTCTTGATTCGAACCAGATGTCAATGGATGCTGAGTGCTTGCCATCCTTGTGGCCCTTCCACACGGGCAACACGTGTGGTAGAACCTAATACGATGCTGGGTTTGGGTTGGACGTCATTTTGGGCAAGTCACAACCGAATGGCGGATATGATAATTAGTGCGCGCAACTTGCAAATCCCTTTGTCTTCAACCGACGCCTTGGTGAGAATGCAGTTTCCCCTGGCGGGCGTGTAGCACTCCCAGTGCCACGTCCAGGACGAGTACATCCAGTTGCTGGACAAGAAGACCGGGAACGAGCGCGTGCTACGAGGCGCAGATGTTTGAGTCCGTGCACGCTCTCCGTTTGTTTCCAGTATCCTACAGCTCCAGCAAAAGCAAAAAGAGAACGCTGTGTCCAGTTCCTTGCATGCATCTCAAGCGAAAGGGCATGCAAGCTGCCCATAGTGGATTGATTTCCAGGGTGGTGTTTGCCAAGCTGAGTGAGTTCACTTGTGACACATGCAAACAATGTCCTTTGACGAACCAACATGAAGCAACCAGCCAGTTACAACTCGCGCCGCGGAAGGCGGCTGAAGCACTTATCTAGAAATATGTTTCGAGGAAGGAACCCTCAGGACGGCAGCAGGTTTCATGGAAGGGGCGCAAACGTCCATTGAACTTTAGCACCTCCATTCAAATTCAGCAAGGCCCCCTCCAGTGCCTGGAACTCCTGCAAACAGAGGTCCGACTGCATTGCTGATCAAAAAAGGGAGACGTGGACAAGTCAAAAGGCGACCCATGTGGGGGTCAATCTCCGGTTTTTGTTGTCTTCTCCAAACGAACAGCTTGGGTGGAACGGGTCCTTCTGCCCCTGGGTCAATCCGAGCCGCGAGCCGCTTGCAGAGGCCCGGACCAAGTGGTGCCGGAGCCCACAGAGGAGGCACCTGACGGGGTGCAGAAGGCGCAGTATCTCACGGACCAGCGGGCCGTGGTGGTGTTGAACAGGAGACAATGGGCCCAGATCGGCACTCGCACCTAGAAGCTTGTTGCACGCACGAAGCCTGTTGTGCGGGCGAGACGTGGGCTCCTCTCTTCAAAACCTTACCCCGTCGGTCGGTGGGTTCCCTCATCGTTCCGTCCGACCACGCTGATGAACCTTGTCCGGGGACTTGCCGAAGCATTTGGAACCAGATGTCTTCTTTCACCTTGCCTTTCCGGGAAAACGTGCCGAGTCAGCTGGGCAAGTCGGAGTTTCTCGTGAGGTTGGCTCAGCCTTTCGGATGTCGGAGGCCTGGGTTGGCGTTTTTCAAGTTTGTTCCATGGAGGACCAACGGGCAGCGCCGCTTGGTGACGACCCATGGGGTCTTCGTTCCTGTGGCCTACGAGAAGGTGATCGAGGCCCAAGCCGCGGTCGAAACGAATTGAGCCCAGTTTTGAAGAAAACATCTCCCAACAAATTGCCAGCAAAAATTCGGGTGCATCCTGCGTGTCCCTTCCTTTGCAAGGCTTGCCTTTGAGGGATTCTAAATGGGAACGCAAAAGAAAACCATCTAGGGTCCAAATCCAGCAATTCTGGGCATGAAGGGATTTAACCAGTCGGCCAGCTGCACATGGAACCTGAGCCCCCATGTGTGGAAGACCACATCGGCAAGTGGTTGAACTGTGTCCTTCCAAAAGCTGTCCGAGGTGAGGCAAAAGAACCTGGTGCTGACGCATCAGGCGGAGGGGGGCCTCGACACAGGGCCCAAGGGAGGGAGGGCGAGCATTGACTTCACCACTGTTGGCACGTGTTTTGGCGCACGGGTTCGTTTATTTGTGGGTGAATGCCAAAGCAGCTGCGTGGTAAGAGCCAAGCTTGGAGTTGCGGGACAAAGTATCCTGATATGGACCCCATACACAATGCCTATCAAATGTTACAAATAGATATCAGGGGTACCTGCTCCAGAGCCACGTCTTGAGCCGTTGAACAAGCGGACAGCATCATGTCTTGTTCTATCAAAGGTGCTGGTGACCTTGTTGAGTTACTCCGCAGGGCGACCAAGAAGCATAACCGCACTTTTGGGACTCGTTGGGACAGTTGTGTGGCCTTCAAGAAGTTCTGGGGCGAGGCGCTCCACTCTCAAATGCAGGTTCCCCAAAACGAGCCACCTGCACAGAGGGTGTGTCTTGCGATCTCTTTCTTTTTTTGTTGGGTGAGTGGATGTGTATTACGTTTCGGATTCCTGAAGTGAACCCGCATGTTTCTGAACTGGCGAAATCTTCTCGGTGTTCAAGATCTTTCCTTTGGAAGGGGCTTTCTTTGAGTTTCCACGCCATGTCGGGTGTTATGTAGAGTTCCCTTGCCAAACGGTTAAGGTCTAGCTTTGACACATACTCAGCCGGTACTCAGCTTGGTTTGTCGATAGGTGTCACTCAGCCCATGATTGTCAAGCCCAGTAAATGGGCCACGATCAAAACCCGGACAAGCACGGATTGGTAGGGGGACTGTCAAAGGCATGGCATTGCAACCTTTGAACTCTTCGCATGCTTGTTGGTAGTTCTGAGTACGACTCAAACTGGGCCGAATGGCTGTGGCTTAAAAAACCGGTACCAAAATGGAACCCTGGTAAGTGGAAACATGGACCAAAACCTGCGGTTTGCCCCTCCCGGTTAATTTTGAGCCACACCCAAATAGGGGTGTGTTGGGGGAGGGGTTGCGGTGGCTTGTGAGCAGCTTTGCCTTCAGGCAGCCGTGACCCGAGACGTCGCAGGCCCGCCGATCGGAGGTCTTTTGCTGGGACTCATAAGGGTTGTTTGGGCGAACCGAGCGAGACGAAGAACCATAGAAACGTCAGATGCCGTGCACGTTTGACAGGTGGAAAACTGTGTTTGCAACCCCAAGGGAAAGATCCCCTAGCTGGTGCAAGAGAGAAACATGTTTCAATGGTGCCAGGCCCTGGGCTTCCACGGAAATGTGTATCGTTGTTTGCCGTACTAGGGCCGTCGAGGGGGTTTCGAACATCGGGTTTTCCTGCGGGTTCAACTTCAACCAACCACCCGTGTTTGATCCTAAAACATATTCCAAAAATATTCGTAAGGGCCGCTGATTCTCAACTCACCACTCGGTTTTGGGCGTGAAGCTTCGGGGAGCGGGCGGGTTTCTCGAAAGGCACCTTGACGATGATCAGCGGAGCCAGCGGCAGCAACGCCTTCTTCCTCGGCCCCTACCAGGATCCTCGCGTGCATTCCACCCTTCCTTGTGGGGCCTTTCCTGGGTGGGCTTCTCCTTTTTCAAAGAAACCAACAAAAGGAGGGCTTTTGGGGTGAGTGGGAAGGGAATTGGCGGCTTTGGTTTGCTTCTGTTGCGATCCATTGCGATCCCACAGGCTGAGCGTTGCTAGGAACGCAACTAGGTGCCTTCAAGAAGCGGATGGTTTGTCTTGGCTTCCAACTCAGGGATTCCGAACCGAAGTCACCTAAAAGCCCCTTCTCCCTGCAGGGACAACTAGGTTGTCCAACTCAGAGACTCCCAAATCCTCCCTCGGCCTGGCAATGAACCCTTGGACCTGCGTGGCGTTAGAATGAGGCCAGCTTGATTTTCTAGTTTGGTTTTGCATCTCTCCAAGAGCTCACCCTACATCCCACTGTTTTGAACACGAAGGCGAGTCCGGCGCCAGCGGTGCCCCTCCCCTTCGTTTCGAGTTGGGTTCCCGGTTCCCTTTCAGATGAACCAACAATACGTGCTGTTTCTTTGGTTTTTGTTTGTTGCTTCTTTGCATCTGACGGTTGCATGCACCCTCTCGCCCGGGATCGCACTCCGTGTGATAGAAAGGCTGTCACCATGCCCTTTTCATGAGTCGCTCAAGGCAAAACACCCGTGCCTCAGAATCCATGTAAGGGAGCAGACCCGCAAAGGCTAAAGCCACATCTCCGTTTTCCCCGGTTGGTGGAAGATCAGTTGCTCAATGAAGGTTTGCAGCCCCTACATGTTTTGCAGATAAACAGTAGATTGTCCCTCAATGGTGGATACCCTTAAAGATTGCAAATATGGGAACAAAAGAACTGTCTAAGCAACCATAGTTTACCATGGTGTTGTTATTGAGTATGCTTGGGTTTGCTTGCAATATTTTAAGGCATCCACCGCATCACGGACTCTGCTCTATGGTTTCAACAAACTGAGCTTATTGGCTTAAGAGACGTCCTTGTTCAGGGTACTCCAAGCAACACTCACCGACTCACATGACCGCAGGAGTTGGTGACAATGAATTGGTCTGTCTACGCCACGCCCGAAGCGCAGGCCGGCTGACTGATTTTGGAACCTTTCTGGGTTGATGTTTTCCTGTTGACCCGTTTTTTTTTCGGGGAAATGAAGGGGACGCCCACAAGCGGGTGTCTGCATGTTTAGAAGGCCCCTGTATTCTCGAAAAAAGGGCATCAAAGGTAAACCTTGTTCATGAAATCGTGGAATTCTATGAGAGGTTCTCCATTAGATGCCTCTAGAGTTGTATGTGTGTGTGTGTGTCTTCATTGTTGACAGCTTTTGCCGTTCCCGGGTTTAGCAGCCATTTCTGGCTTGATTTGCGCGCACTCGGGCATGCACCGAAGCTATCGCCTTGTAGGACCCGGTGCCCACGGAGACGATCTCGATGATCGACCTCAGGGCCCAGAAGATGCCACTCGAGCGGGCCACGCGGGTTTCCCTTTGCGTCCACTTGGGCGACTTTGCAAATGGTGGAAAGAGGATCATTGTCACAGGAAATTCAACACAAGATGGGAAGTTGATGGCAGGGAATGTGATGTGATGTTATGTAATGTAAGGTAAATAATTTGCTGGCGGGGGTGCGCTTTGGGCGCCGCGAAAGCTGATCCCTTCACCCACCCCCGTGAAAGAGACATTGGGGGCAGAGACTCTGACTCCTGGAATCTGATTTGTCGAATCAGATTGCAGCGTCCGGAAACACGAAACCAAGCAAGGCGCATGGGGTGTTCGGCAAAACAGCCCTGGAACCCACCAGCTGTTGAAGCCAATTGAGGAATTCTGACACCCTGCTTTTTTGGGGAGTGTGCTTCCTTTTCAAATCGCTCAACCAAGGAAAAGGGCAGACACCCTACCCATGGCAACTCAGGGCAAGTGAGACGATCAACTCAGGTTCTACAACGTGGAGGTGCGTACCAGCGACAATGTGAAGATCCGGATCCAAGGTAGCCTGTTTTGGCAGGTCCAGGACACTGGTTTTGTGTTCAGTGCATCATACGTTGCCGGTAGTCCCCTTTCGTGTGTCCTTTTCGTGTGTTTCGTTTTTGTGTTTTGTTCACGTGTTGTTTCATCATGTGGCAAAACGGCCGAATGGCCGTTTGGCTCAAGATTTGGATCCCCCGTCGGGACTTCCTTGGATTTGCGTGCGTTCGCCATAGTGCGGCGATTGGCTGCGCCATCGCGGAAAAGGTCCGTGGTGTTCCAGCTGTTCGGCACTAGGAGGTGGGCGGCAGGTCGCCGAGGTGCTCCCGGGCCCGACCCTTGTCTTTACCTTCTTCTACCAGTTTCCTAACCTCCCCAAACTTGATCTTCATTAACTGTCACTCCCACAATCTGGTCACCGGCACCCTCTACATTGTGCTTTGGGACTGGGTTCTTTTGGTACTTCGTGAACCACGTGTACCTCTTTGATTCCCTGGGCTACTTCGTGTTCGCCCAAAACCGCAGGTTATCAGCCGTACCAGCTAGAAGCTGGGGCTGGTGATCCGGTTGCGGGACGTGACCCGCTACCTGCTCCCATCGCCTACTTGTACGAGCAATGGCGTCCCCCGGAGCTTCTCATCGTGGGCCGGGCTTCGTGGACGACGAGGCCAACGCCCTTCGCGGCAACGCCGCGCCTGCTGCCCCCGGCTTAGACAGCCGGCTGTGGCCCATTCCCCCGATGGTGGGCGCAGAGCCCAATCCCGGGGTGATCACGGACGATTGGATCCTTTCTCAGGTTGTGTTTGATGAGGATGCGGAGGCCCCTATCCCGGCGGCAGTGCTCCAGATCGAGGACGGACCCCCTCTAGAAGAGGCTGAGGTTCCTCCAAATCAGGTGCCCTCATCGATTTCGCCTACTGTTCCGTTCGTGGCGCTCCAGATCGAGGACCGGGCTGTCCATCATGCTGCTCATCCGGAGCCGGCTCAATCATGGTCCCTTACATGGGATCAGTTTGACCAGCTCCTCGGCAGTGGATCGCAGGCTACACCGCCTGATTTCGGTCGGCTCGACTTCAACTCGGGTGCCCCCATATCGGTTGGGAATCTGGATTTTCAATCCCTTTTTGATGCTGATTGGAGGTCGCAGCCTTCCCGAATTGACAGATCTTTTGATGCCCTGCCTACACATGAGCCTACTCAGGGTTTTCCTCATGATGGAGAAAATGACCCCATTGAAGATTTCTCCCCCTCTCATGTTGCAGGTTCGGCCCAACCCGAGGTGGGCAAACGGGCGATTGAGGATTGGCCGCAAATAGCTGGCCTTCCTCCCGTCTCAGGTTCATCCGACATTGACATCATTCACGATCACCCCAGTCCGGCGGATATGGACTTTATCCCTGACGCAGTATCATCTCACCTGTCAGGTACCCGCGACCGGAATGCGGACCGCTACAACGCTGGTCCGAATCCACCGCTTTCCTCAGGTACCCGAGGTCGGGATGCGAACCGCTACAACGCGGGCTCAAATCCGCCAAATCGGGCATCAGGTACTAATCGATCGGACGCGGGCCGCGAAACAGCAGGCCCAAATCCTTCCTCCACTTCATCAAGAAGCCATGCCGGTCTATTCGCGGCGTTCAATCGGCGTCAGACTCGAAAAGAGTCCGCCCCCGACGTCATCGACCTCGAAGAGCAGTCCAGCCACCGTACCAGTGATGGATCCGAGCAGGATACACCTGGTATTGGCTCTACTCCCTTCGACCTCCTCGACATCCCCTTCCATCAGCCACCCAGGAGAGGAAATGAAGATGATGAAACCATCCCTGGGATCCTTGATGTAATCGATGAGGCCGAGGTCACACCAGAGAGACGAACGACATCGCTCCCGCCGAGCCGCGTTGCCAAAGTACTTTCCCCTAAGCCACTCATTGGTGACGTTGCTCAACGGCTTGATCTCACTCAACCTGATCCAGATCAAGCTCAACTTCGCGGGTCGTCATCTTTTGATAACATGTCGGGACAAACCGGCACTGACTCACGAGCCACAAAGAGGAGCTCTGAGTCACCCGAGAGACGTGAAGCTGCTTTGCGATTGCGATCTAATCCCCCAGCTCATCACGATCCTATTGACGTTCCTATCCACTCTGCGGGGTCTGGGCTCAGCTCCAATGCCCCGATGTCTGAGAAGGAGACTGATGACGGGATTAACTCTACGCCCAGGAATCGGAGACCTGGACTTAGCACTGTTGCTCCTGGTCATGGAGGGCTTCCTTCAAATCAACCGGTCAACAACTCCCTCGTCCCCGCATTCTTTCAAATTGGAACTCCGGGCTGCACTCCCGACAGGGAAGAAAATAGGCGCGGAGATCATGACGCTGATAGTCGTCCTGCTCCGTCTGCTTCCACAAGTGGCGGCCATCCTGTTGCATCTGAGCTTCAACGACTGCTTCTCGCGATCCACAACGAGGTAAAGGGGTGCAAGGCCGAAATCCAGGGATGCAGAACCGAGATTCGTTCATGTAGGGATGATATCAACGCTTGCGTCGGTGAGATCAAGAAGATCAATAACCGTGTTGACGCCTTCGAGAAGAAGGTTGAATCATCTTTCTCTGCCGTTGCCGGAACTCTCTCAAAACACGAGGCCAAGTTCCGTGATTTCCACGAGTGGGTCGCCCGAAGCGAGAAGGAGATGAATGAGCGTTTCAAGATGTATGATGAGAGGTCTGACTCGATCGTCATATCCGCTGCTGAACTTCGCGAGCAGGCCGAATCACTTGAGAACGTCAAGGTCCAGCTCCTTAGGTTCTCTGAGATCGGGGCCCTTGAGGCTGAGGTTCGGAAAATCAAGGACGAAGTTGAGGCGAACTCTCGCAGTGTCATCGACATTGAGGGAACCATCTCAAGGGAAAGAACCATCCGTGGGAACGTCGAGACGTATATCCAGCAGCTCGTTCCTGCGACCGACCTGAAGCAGTTCAGTGATAGGATGTCCGGAGCTCTCAATGAGAACTCACAGAAACAGGAAGAGTTCAAGCTTCAATTGTCCCGTATTGCTAGATGCGTCAAGGACCTTCATGACAAAAGCTTAGGCCCCAATCCGAGGGACATGCAAGAGCAGTTTATGAAGCTTGTGCTGAGGGTCAATGAGATCAACATGCAGATCGCTGAGTTGAGGGAGCAACCTCTTGCTGCCCCCCTTCAAGTGCTGGCGCTGCTTCGACCGCCGGAACGGGACCATGGGAGAAATCTGGAGACACTGATCCCTTAACCCAGGGAAGGGCTCCTAGAGGTTCTCCTTCTCGTGATGCTCGCACCGTCAGCTCGGCTAGGCCTCCTCCACCTCCACCTCCTTCAGGGCCACCCCCACCGTCACCATCAGCCCCCATCTTCGGCAGGGATCCCTCTAGAACGAGGGCCATTGCTCGGGCTGCCGGCGCTGCCCCTGATAACCGGGCCAGGTGTGCTCATGAGGAGCCCGGGCATCCACAGCATCGGGAACCTCGCTATCCATGCCGAAGCTGCGGCAAGTCAGTCTGCGAAGACTGCTTTGACCATGATTGTAACTCGTGTTTCAAGTGCAGCGATCAGTTTCCTAGATGCCGCGCATGCAGAGGAAGAGGGGGGAGACACGGACTTGTGAGGTGTCTCATATGCAAGGACGAGTACTGCGATCAACACATCGCCTCACCTGACGATGTGCGCCGTTTTGGATCGAGTGTTCGACCTATTTGCCTCGGTTGTCTGAGAGCTGACCCCGACGGGAAAACTAAGCATCGCGGTCCCAGTGCGGGGCCTGGAGGACCTGATTGCATTCCTGATCATAATCAGCGGGATGGCACTGCTCCTGATCCTGGATCCGGGCCATCACGTGGAGATCCGTCACATCGGAGTCCTGAACCGCACCAAGGGAACTCTGGTTCCTGTTCCCACGCCGGAGCTGCCGGGCCAATGCCACCAAGGGCGATGTCTTCGCCCGTAGTCGGGCGAGCAGTTCTGAGGGGGACCATCAACACGTATCCCGGATGTTCCCCTACAGGGGGGATTTTCACCGGTCAGGTTGAGCATGGAACGTCTCAGGGAGTCATTCGCGGGAGGTACGGACCTGACGCTGCTGTGACAAATCAGCAGAATCCACAGCCTCACCACGGAGTACAGGATAACTCTGGCGGGCCGACTGGTTTCTCTCTTCCACCAGGACTCGGTAAGGGTGCGCATGGCGCCGGTGGCGTCGGCGGTATTGGAGCTCCCGATCTTCGCCGATCTTCCGCTGAGGAGAGGGTCTGCCCTCGATGCAACATAAATGTCAAGACCAGCATCCCCGGGACGCCTCCATGTTTCCAAACTTGTTCGTTGTGCCGCACTTCTCTATGCGCCGCGTGCTGCCCGCCATCGTCCGGGAGTTGCTCTCTGTGTGCCATATCCATTGGCAGAGACGGCGTTTTACCTCCCCATGTTTTTGGGCAGGCTACTCGACCTCCCTTAACTTCGTTGCCATCTGAGGCGAACAAGTGCGCCAACATAGAGCTCGAAAAAGAGCCCGCACCGCATGAGTTGCGAGACTGGATCATTTCCACGAGAGAAATCGTGAGCAACGCATTCAGCTATGACTCGCCATATGCCATGTCTTGGGTCATGAGTGTCGAGAACGCCAGCACAATAGAGGAACTTGATGGGGAGTGCCTCTACCCGATCCTTGACAATAAGTTCAATGCTGCACTGAGAAAGTGCATCACATCGAAACCTATTGTTGCCAAGATCAGCAGGCTGACTGAAGAGGCTCAGGTAAAAAGGGGGACGAGGCTGAAAAGCCGCCAGATCCTGTTCTGTCTCATTGAATACCTTCGTCCCGATGAAGTCGGGAGCCAGTCTATCCGTACGAATGAACTTCTTCGCCTATCCCTCGGCAGAGCTGCCGGGTCTGGCGAGCCTCAGCTTGAGAAATTCCTTGATAAATGGGAAGGACTCCTGGGCGGAATCACCGCACCGATTGATCACCATGTTCTTCAGCATGTTTTCTTTGAGCAAGTTCGACACTCACCATGCTTGATGCCTGACGTACAACACTGGGATCGTAATCCAGACGTGCAAAATTACGACTGGATCATGAGGGCCGCTCGCAACGCTGTATCGAGGTGGAGGACGAGGTACAATGTCTCTGAGATAAAGGATCGAATGTACTCCCGATCTCCGCATGCTGATCGCAACCCGAATGCCGCCGCTCCTGGGGTGCGCCGTCCTTCGCCGTTTGGGGATACTCGCAAGACAGGGGACGCGAGATCAAGTGATCGTGATCGCGGAAAGACGCGATCTGATGACCCCAGGCGGAGTAGCAGGGAGCGCCCTTCTCCAGGAAGAGATCGCCGCCATGAGCATCCTGCCACCCCTGGAGTCTGTCATGATTGGCAGAAGGGGCAATGTAGGCGAGGTTCTGACTGCCGCTTTGCGCACCATGAGGAGAAGCCGAATTCTCCCCGCGATAACGACGGTCCCATATACCCTGGGTACTGCAGAGAGTGGCTAAACGTCGGCAAGTGCACGCGTCCAAAGTGCACGTACAAGCATGAGAAGCCCCCTCCTGACCTAGCTCCGCTTCCCAGGAAGCCCAGTGCCCCTGCTACTGAGCAGGGGGGTGATTCGTCGAATCCCTATCCTGATGGGCGAATTGACAGTCCCGCACCCGGGGTTGACGAGGGTTTCTGAGAGGGGCGGGCCGTTACCCACAGGCCTCGCCGGGAATATCTATCGCATGCCCAGCGACCAAATGCGAATCTGGTGGCCTGACGGGTGCCCTTTCTGACAGGACACCCGGCCGCTCTCCTCCTGCTGATGCACAGGTGTGGTCTAGAACCGATCACCGGGCTTGCATGTTTCAGGGACCCACTGGTGGAGGCCCCGAGCTACAGCATGTGGTGTGGAGACGTACCGTTTCCATCCCCGACGGACGGGTTATCCAGGACCTTCCAATCACCTCTCACACTTCGCGGAATAGGATGTTCTGTCCTATCGGTTTTACCGGCGACGTGAAAACTACTTTTTGGTCATACACTGATCCTGTTAAGCGTGCCGCGTGGAATGCCTCTATGCGTCCGAACGTCTACAACGACGATCGCAGCCCGACAGTTCAGATCAATGACTCCGCCATGATTGAGTATATCGTCGTTTCCGATAACAACCTTATGAAGCAGATTTCTCATGTCTCTCAGAAATCCAGGAATCCTTCATATACTCACTCTGGGGAGTTCAAGAACGCTTCAAAAATCACCATTGAACGGCAAAGTGAGAAGGCCATTCTCCGCGCACTCTCCATGCAGGAGCAGGTCGCCATTGATCAGGAGGGCGAATACCTCGAATCTAAACCGATTCGACGGCGCATGATGTATAGAGCATCGCGCATGTCCTCCACTCCATCCGCTCCTGGTCACGAACGATCGATCCGATGGCTTGCTGATACAGGCTGCCCCATCGACCTTGTTGGACTGAACGAACTTAGTGCCGGAGAGCAGAGTCTGGTGAAGAAAACCGGACGTACCCATGCCCTGCAGACCGCCAACGGTACGGCGTCGACCCTCGGAAGCATTGCTGCTGATATGCAGGACATTGACGAGGTGATTGATGCCCACGTCATGCAGAACACGCCATCGCTTATCTCTATTGGCAAACGCTGTATGGAGCAAGGTTATACATTCACCTGGCCCGCAGGTGAGCTTCCCGTCCTTCAAGGACCTGATGGCAAGGAAATTGTGCTCGACGTGCTGAACAACGTCCCGTACTTGCCTGCCTCACGTTGTAACTTCAGTTCTCCGGTGGCCAATCAGTACCCTGACATCCCTGCTGTTCCCGCTCCTTCTGCTCTTTCCGGGGATGTCATCCAAGAGGGAACAGAGGACATACCTTCTGTACCCGAAGGCCATCCTGGCCCACCCGACCCTGATCCTCCTGCCTCTGATCCAATTGAGGAAACCGTCGAACTTGAAGGCCACGGCCCCCTGCGTAGCGCCGATGACTGGAGAGCTGACGCCTTGACCCTCCGCCACATGATGACTCATCTTCCCAAGAACCCTTTTTGCTCGCATTGCCAGCGTGCCAAGATGGAGAATGTTAGGCTGTTCCGGAAGAAGGGCGCGGCTGGTCATGGAGCCGAAGACTTTGGCGACTTAGTCACCGCCGACACGATGGTTCTGCGAGGGCTACGTGACAGGGGCATCAACGGCGAGGCCGACGCCATCGTTTTCTATGATCTCGCCACTTCGTGGATCGATGTCATGCCTGTCATGAACCGCTCTGACGCTAACACCGTCGACGCTTTCAACCGCTTCGCAGGGCCTCAAAATGACATCAAGATGATGCACACTGATCAAGCTAAAGAACTTGTCAGTGCTTGCAAAGAACTGCGCTGGATACATGAATGGTCTACTCCGGGAATGCCAAAGACCAACGGCATCATTGAGAACAAAGTCAAATTAGTCCTTCATGGTGCACGTGTGCTTTTACGTCAAGCCGGGTTAGAAGCCCGATGGTGGCCCTACGCAACAAAGTACTTTGCCGTCGCTAGGAACATCGAGAATCGGGGAGGTGGAAGCGCGTGGTCTAAAAGACACGCCCCCCTTCCTTTCAACGGCAAGCTTCTTCCCTTCGGTTGCTTGGTTGATTTCTTCCCCGTCGCCCCCAAACCGCGTCGTGTTGAAAAGGGGGGGATCAAAAACGCCCCCGAAGATCAAAATAAGCCTGCCGACGATGACTATTGGAGCAAAGACGAAGAGAACGAGTGTGTTATCCGTATACACCGGACACCTAGAAAGAAGCTCTTCGATCCAAGGGGCTCCAACTGCCCGATCGACGTTGAATTCCTCGCTGACGAAACTCTCACCATCATTAAATATCTCAACGGTGAAAATGACTCTATTCAGTCAACCACGTGGAGAAACCTGAGTGATCCTAGAGATGATCAATCGCAAGATTGGATTGGCGAAACCTATTTTCAGGTCGACGTCCACGCTCTCGAGAAATGGGGCGAAACCTCAAGGGAAGACGCACCTCTTTCTGATGATGACTATGAACCCATGTCAGCAGAAGAAATCGAGGAAGCTCTGCGCGACTGTGACTACGACCCCCTCGCTGAATTCGCTGAGGAAGAATCTAGTATCGCTCCCGCTGTTCCCGGCGAAGAACACGATCACTATAAGGCTCCCAAGTTCGCCCCTGTAGCAAAACCTGGTGTTTTCCTTGGTTATCGGTTCGAACCCGGAGGGAAATGGAAAGGCGACTACTATGTTGCTGACCTCGAGCATTTTCAGGCTGGAGTTGTTCGACCCAGTATCCACCAAGTGAAACAGATCTACCACGATACTGAAGAGCCGTTCGTTTTTCCTCTGCTAAAAGCATATGAGGCTCGTACCCGAGAAATTGCATCATACAAGCATGATCGCCTGTCAGACCCTGATCACCTCAGCGGAAAAATTCTGTCCCGTGAAGACGAGTCCTTCAGCTTTGACGAGGGGCGCTTTGACCATGGGGACGATGAGGATGATCGTCAAAATCGGCGACAGAATGATGGCTCTGACAATGTTCCTGAGACTGGCCTCATAGATCGTCACGTCTCGGATGGATCTTCCCCTGACAAAAGGGATGACTACTGGGTGCGCTTTGAAGAAGAAAGGTCCTGGCATCGATACCATGTCAAGGCGAGAAAGGACTTCTTTGGAGACGACACCCGTCCTCTGCCTTCAGGGGGGCCGGTCCAAGCTGATCTCGACGACATCAGGATCACTCATTGCAACTTCCTCGACTCCAGAGATGAGGTCTATCGCGACTCCCGTGATGTGTATGCCAGCGGCCATCGGGTTAGAACACACAAGTTCTGGACCGGGGTTACCATCCTCTTTGACAAGGGGTGCGCGCCCAAAAGGAGGCGTCCCTCTCCCAAGAAGCCGCTCTGCGAAATGTATTACCGGGAAGTAAGGAGGACATTGATTATCCTCAGTCCTCCAAACGCAAAGAACGTCCCTACACCGGGACGGGGAAGCCCAACTCCATCTCGTCCGATGATTGGCGAGCCATGTCGCTCACCGCGCGAAGGATCTATGTCAGCACTGAGAGGGAGCTTGAGGTTGAGAAGTCTCGCTCCAAGCCTAGCGACGATCACCCTGGCGCGCCGGCCACCTCCAACAAATCACTTTTAATTGAATTTGCATGCGAAGCCGATTCCGCACTTTCCGCCACTATGTTTGAATTTGGTGGAGATGCCATTCGCGTGCACAAGGGCTCCTTTGATATCCTTAAGGGCAAGGACGTTAAGAGGCTTATCGAGATCGTTAGGAAGAATCCTAAATGCGATCTTTGGTCCTCTATTCCCTGTGGACCTTGGAGTACTTGGCAATACGTCAACCTTTCTCAGTACGGACCCGAGTTCGCCGCCGAGCTTAACGACGCTCGAAGACAGTCCCAAATCATGTTCGCGGCCTTCATTCGAGTTTCTCATGAAGTGCGGAAGGGTGGTGGACGAATTGCCTATGAATGGCCACGTCATTGCCTTGGATGGTCCCAACCCTTCATGAAGAAGTTTCTTAACGATCCTGAGATTCTCACTGTCAATATTGACGGATGCGACTTCGGAATGAAGGACAAGAACGGAACGCCCATCCGGAAGCAGTGGAGAATCGCTACGAACTCTCCCAACCTCGCCGCCGCGCTCGGGGGCCGAACGTGTCATCATGAAAAGGGGTTCGCGCACGCCAGAATTGAGGGGTCCCTCACTCCGCTCACTGCCCTCTATCCAAAGCAGATGTGCCAGACGATCATCAAATCCTGGTACAGAGGGAGGACTGAGAGATCAACGATTCCCGTCGCGGTCGCCGAGCCCAACAACCGCGCTGCTTGGAAAAGAGACCCCCATGCGCTCTATATCCATCCTCTTCGGGAAGGGATCGCTGTCCCGAATCGCGGGACTCCTGAAAGTGTTGGTCTGGATTTTCAATCGGCCGATGATCACATAGTCCCCGCTGGCGACAAAGCCACCATCGGGACTGGCTTGGCCATCACCATTCCCGAGGGAGTATACGGGAGAATAGCCCCCCGCTCTGGCCTTGCTGCCAAGCACATGATTGACATCGGTGCCGGCGTCATCGACCCCGACTATACCGGGGAGGTCAAAGTCGTAATCTTCAACCATTCGAACAGTGACTTCCTCATCAAGAAGGGAGATAAAATCGCGCAACTCATTCTTGAGCGCGTCTCTATTCTTGAGCCCGTTATATGCGTGCAGAAGCCGCGTGCCACCGAAAAAGGGGGGCAAGGATTCGGTAGCACCGACAAAGGTGCCCCGGCTGCATCCGCTACTTTCCCATCACATGTGTGGTCCTCCACCGGAAACACCGAGTGGTTTGCCATGCCTCGTGGGGCCGATGGGTCCGGTCACAGTCCATTCCTCGGGCTCCCTCCGTTCAGTGCCTGTGTCGCTCGCCCTGTGCCTCGAAAGGAGGCAAAGCTCGACCCCAAGGCCTTCGCCGCCCTAGAAAAAGAGTGGAAGAAGCTCAGGGATCTTGGCTGTTGGGACCAATCCAGGGTGCGTGAGTGGCGTGACGTCGCTGCTGAGGCAAAACGAGAAGGGACCAAAGTTCACGTCGGTCGCATTTTTGACATATGCGTCGAAAAGAATCACGAACTTGCTGAGGATGATCCGAACAGGAAGTTCAAGGGCCGTGTTGTCTTCGAGGGATGTCACGTTAGGGATGAGTCCAATGCCTGGGCTCTGTTTTCCGAAATCACTTCGTGCCCTGCCACCATGGCGGCGGGAAGGTTGCTGATTCGTACGGACTTTTGCCAGGAAACTCGCTTGAAGTCAGTGACGGGGAATCCGCATATACACAGGCGTTGCTCGGCGGAACCAAGACATGGATACGCCTTCCCCGTGACCAATGGCCAAAGGATTGGGAGGGCATGCAAGACCCCGTATGCCCCCTTGTTCTTGCTCTCTATGGACACCCCGACGCTGGAGGCTTTTGGGAACAGCACTGCGAGACCCAACTTAAAAAGGTTGGATTTGTGCCCATTCCCGACTGGCCCAGTGTTTTTCGTCACCCCGCACTTGAGACCTTTCTCGTTGTCTATGTTGACGATTTCAAGCAAAGTGGCCCATCGGCTAACCTCGCCGAAGGGTGGAGACTCATAGGTTCCGTTATCAATATGGAGGAGCCTCGTCCTCTCAAGAGGTATCTCGGCTGCGAGCACGAGTTCAGATCTGCCACCGTTGATGGGCCCTTCGATCCGAGAACTGCCTGGACGGTCGGACATCCTCCCTCGAAGCCTATACCGGAGATGCGTTTCGGGCCAGACCGAAGGCCTGCTGCCGACGCATGTCGCGGCAAAGCCAAGATCAACCTCATCAAGTACAACGAATCTTGCTTCATGCAAGCATGTGTTGAGCGTTACCTCGAACTGTGCCAGTCAAAATTTCCAAAGGCCCTTCAGACTGTCGAGACCCCGTTCCTCGACGAGAGCAAGCCTGAGTTTGACGAGAACCCGGTAAACCCGGAGTTTGACAGGCTTGTTGATCAAAAAGAAGACATCGAGGTCATCTCTGCCAAGCCCGGCGTCCTAGGCGACGCAGCTGCACAAGTCCTAATGAAAATCTTATATGGTGCTCGTATGGGCCGTTATGATTTAATCCGACCAGTGCAAGCGCTTGCCAGCAGAATCACAAAGTGGAACCAATTGTGCGACAAGAAGCTTCACAGGCTCGTGTCGTACATTAACTCCACCATTGAGTTGCACCTCTATGGATGGGTTGGCGATCGATCTGATATGATCGAAGTCGTCACCTACTGCGATGCTGACCTCGCCGGCGATCGCACCGACGCAAAAAGCACATCCGGGGTCCTTGTGTGCCTCGTTGGCCCCCGCACCTACATGCCCATCACCGCCGTGAGCAAGAAGCAAACTTCCGTATCGAAGTCTACTCCCGAGGCCGAAATTGTCGCCCTTGATCACGGCATTTCCAAAGAGGCCATGATGCTCGCCGCTCTCTGGCACTTTGCCATCGGTCGCGGCTCCTCGGACTCAATCGTGTGTAAGTGCAAAATCAAATATGACGCTTCGATCCCACAACCCATCAGCGTCCTTGAGGACAATGAAGCCGCGTGCAGAATTATCGTCACGGGCAATAACCCGAACATGCGATACATGTCGCGTACCCAACGGGTTGATATCGCATGGCTCAATGAGCGATACAACGACAAGATATTCCGTTTCGTTGCATGCCCTTCGGACTATCAGGGAGCCGACATCCTCACAAAGGCGTGCGTTGACAAGATCGTATGGAGCAAAAATCTCCACACCCTTGGGATGTTCAAGCAGGGGTTTCTGCAATCATATCTCTCCCATCCCACCCAACCCGTGCATATTCCCCCTGCTGCTCCTGCTCTTCCACCAATCAGGGGGGTTCGCGTTGAATCCGATCATGACTCTAAGTTCAACTCCTTCATCAATGACGCCAACATCTCGGATTGCAGGATTTCAATCACCGAGATTAGGGCGTCTGAGAATGACAACCTGACCGTTGTCATTGATTCATCTGTGTTACCACTCCTGCCCCCTCAGTGCGGGCACAGAGTCGTAAAAATCGATCTCGATGATGGAAGCACCGGAGGGATCTCTACGTATCCCGGATTAAAAGGAAAAAGAGATAATTTTGCCGTATTCAATATTTTTCCTTCATGCCCGGATTCCTGCAAAAGGGATTGGTCCAAGATCAGGAGGTTTCGACAGAAAGTGCGACGCACTTACTGCCTCTTCTCTTGCCTTTGCCCTGAGTGCTATACATCACGAATTTGACATTGTTATCGGATTTGGTGGCGACCTACCCGGACTCTGCGTTCAGAAAATCCGCCAATTTATTGATGACCATGACCTATACAGATCTAATCTCTGCAGTTGCCAGGTTGGAGCTTACGGTCACGCCACCGTCATTACTGTTGCCGTGAACAAACGGACTAATGATCGATTGCGCTGTGTACCCTGCTCTATATCGCTTCGAAACGGGAGGAACAACTTCTCTTTTCACGATGTTGCCTGGGAAAGAATTTTCGATGAAATTTTCGGTTGAATGTATTCGATCTCTGTAGAACCTGTGCTCTCTTGTTGCTCGCCATGCAGTGTGAGATGCTCATAAGCGTTTACATGTCGCTTTTTGGCTCTCTCAGCTGAGCACGACTTCCTCGGAAGTCTACATCGGCAAGCAATGCACATTTCCGACCACTTCAAGACAATATGGGACTCCCCTACACACGGGGCTTTGACCTTTGTTTATTCTTGATGGTATTGTCGATCTTGAGATTGTGAACGATTCATCTCTAAATCCAATTGAGCTCCTCTATTTTCACTATTTGCGAGAGCCTGAGTGTTGCACATAGCCGCCCCGCCTCGCGCTTTGGGCCGCTGCTGCAACATTCCCTGGCCCGGGTGACGTGTCCTAGACGGACTTTCCACCCCGGCCTCGACAGCCGATCGGCTGCTGGTGATCTTCACCACCTTCACGCACCGCTGCTGTGCGACCACTGGCGATCTCCATCGCCCTCCTGCACCGCCGCCGGCGGCTGCCTTGGACCACTTCCCACCTCCGCTAATTCTACGCGGGTTCTGTGATATGGCTTCCGCGGAAAGCGGATCGATCACCAGGGCTGGGGCTGAGAAAAGCCTCCCCACACCTTCCAGCGCATCTTCGCTGCGGTTCCCCTACCCCGTCACCGGCCGCGTAAAAGCCGTGGCCAACATCATGCAGAACAGCTTCAACAGCTGGGTTTCCAAGCTCAACGGTCGCGCGGCTTTAAAGGCTGCCCGTTTGAGCGATGTGATCACCGGAGAGCAGGTGGAGACCATGATCAATGGTCTCGTCAAATGTGAGGGCTATGATTCCTTTCCCGCGGATGTTAGGACTAAGATCCTGAATTACCGAAGAGGAAGGGCGGCCAACATAATCGCCCTACTCAAGGACTCTGGTTTCATCGCCACTGAGCACAATGCCCTGACCGCTGCGGCAATCCTGTGCGATGCGATCCCCATCCGTGGCTCTGCCACCCACTACCTCCCTCACGCCCACATTGCGCCGCTCGGGCTCGATGAGACGAGGGATGTCGACCCGGCAGTACACCCCTGCTGTCGACCGTCCGGAGGAGGGTGGTCTTCGTCCATCACGAACGCCGACGGAGAGTTGAAGAAGAACTGGAGGACTGAGTACTCGGCGGTCAAGCAGAACCAGTACCGGAGCTATGTCGGCTTCACAACCGACTGCTATGACATGGGTGATCCGCGCCGTTCCCAACACACGGGAGGCATCAGCAGCTTCACTCAGTACGAGCCCTCCATGGTGAGAAAGTGGCTACAAATGCGCCCTCTTGCTATGTTCGTTCCCCCAGAGATCGTTGTTGATGGCATCTCCCTCATTAAGGATAGAACCTTGGAGGAGATTATCGACATGTGTCAGGATAGGACCACCAGCAGATCGATCGACCATCTGCCATCCATGGAGGCCTACGGCGGGTTTGGAGCATTTGCGGAGCACATGACCTCTGAACTGAAGGTCGCAACCGTGCTTGACCAGTTCTTCCTGTGGAACAAGGTTGAGAGGCTCGCCACCCCCGGGGTGACCAACGTGGCCCATGACTACGGCATCACGGCAGGCGAGGGATATTGGATCGTACCCTCTCTCTCGTCCGTCATTGATGCCGAGTCCCCGAATTGGAACCAATGGCAACAGGGGAGCATTGAGAACAAGCTCTGGGCACACGGACTCAGCCAGTTCTCCCTTTGGGCCTCCATCGCCCATGAAGAGGTGGTGAGTTCAGAGTCCGAGGACAAACTCGGGATTTGGACGTCGCTGGTGTACAGCCAAGCGCTCGGGTACACCCCGTGGGCGCACTACGGCCAAGGAGTATGGGCCCATCTTTCTTTCATGCTGCCTGTGGATGCTGCCAGTGGTGACAACCCCCGCGGAGATAAAACGCGGCGTCTCATGCTGGCTCGGGCACCCATTTTTGCTCTCGCCATCAAGTTCTCCCATGACCTGGAGCTGATCACGGGTGGTGAGGGGTTCTCCACGTGTTACGCAAACGGAGACGTCGAGTTGCAACGGTTCAACCCTTACATTGAGGTTAACCCTTGCTCTCCGTCGCTCTCTTGGAGGAAGCGCGCCTTCTTTCAGCCTAATGCTATCGGGGAGATTGGCGCGACCAAGCGCGAACTGGAGCGATTGGCTGCTCCTAGCACCCCCACGAAGACTGGTGGATTCAGTCCGGAGTTCGCCAGGCATCGTCTCGTCAGCAACACATACGCTGTGAAGGTGCAAGAGGCTGGATCGTCGATCCCATTTGCGCTCGAAAATGAGTACCCGAAATATTCGGGTTACATCATGGAGGAGCACCTGGCGCCGTCCACTATGTTTCTTGACATCGACAAGATGATTGGGAAGTACAAACAAGAGCGGATCACGAACCCCGAGAGTGAGGTGCTCCCCAGCCTGAGTAGGCCTAAGACCTCTCATCTGACTACATACGACCAGAATGCCCTCGAAAAAGAGTGGATAGGTTGGGGAAACCAAATGTTCAGGAACGTCATCCTGACCGTGTTCCCGGAATTCGCCCTCACATGCATTGATTCTGATGTCCCGACTATACCGTCGGTGTTGAAGGGCCTCCTGCCTATGAGCACTACCGGAGTCACTGGTATCCTCGCCGCGATGGCAGCGGGTTGGGGGCCTCCCACATACTTGGAGGAGCCAACGATTAAGGCCAATGCCCAGGTGCTTGTCTTCTACGACCTTTGCTTTGCGTCGCGCGGGAAGAGCAAGAAGGGCTCTTACATCACGGCGGATGAGTTCAGTGCGCAACTGGACACTCTCCGGTCCACTGACAGCGGGCCACGAAAGGGATCCATCCCGAAGATCCAATTCCACTGCCCGTACGGGGAGAGCGGTTACCACATCCCCATCGCCACCATGGTCGAAGAGGCCACACGGCTCACTCATGACCGCGAAAAAGCGGTTGGAAGGGGGGCCATGGAGTATGACACCTGCATTTTTGCGACCCGTCTCCATGACCTGGCCGATTGGGATGAGAAAAAGCAGGTGTCGGTCATCAAGAGCAACGCGCAAACCCTCATCCACACCACCCTGGAAAGGCTTGAGTCTGTGAGGAGAGCTGGATCGAATGTGGTGATCCTCATTTCGGTTGCGTCATGGCTTCAGCCCGCTCGAAATACCCACATGCTCGGCGTCATCACGACGTTCATCAGGGCAGCGATGAAGAGGAACTTGATAGTGGTTCCTGCGGATTTCGCCTTCTGGGGCGACCACTGTGTCGGCAGTTCCGGCGCCCCCGCGAACAAGTACAGAGCTGTGGTAGCGCTCCCGGCTCTCGCCAGCGCGGCCGTGGACATCTCGTGGACGCTACACCGCGTCATGAGTGCGACCAATGCTGCGAAAACGTTGGGCATGTTGTACAAGAAGACCATGTATCCTCCCGACGAGGACGCGAAGGTGAAGGCCGAAAAGATTCTCCAGACCAAGGTCTGGGATGATTCGTTAACCTACTCCACCGCCCCGCCAGCGAAAGTCGCCGGGGCAGATAGCTCTGGTCAATCGCATGACGTAGAGATGACTGATGCGGCATCTAAGGTGACGCCCCCCGAACAGGCGGCGGCTCCCTCTGTGGCGAAGGCTCCTGCCCGCCAGGCCGAGCCCAAAGGCCCTACGCCGAAGACGATGTCGCCACCGACGCGCCCCGTCTCGCCACCGAAAGCCTCGCCTGCCAAGGCGAAGGGGCCCATCGACATTAGGAGTGTCCCCAAGGCCCCTGTCCCTTCCGTGCCTGCAAAGGGCGGCACGCCAGCTAAGTCGCCGGATCCCGGCTCTACGGCTACCAAGGGTGCACCTCCCGCTCGGGCGCCAAACATCCGCACTTCCGGGGGAAGTTCACCGGTTCCCGAGCCTGCCGACCCGCCAAAGGCCCCCCGATGGGGGGGGCCATTGCCCAAGTCTGTGCTGACTCCGCCCGGGAAGGACGAGAGCAACTTCCCGCGCCTCGCGACGCCTGAGGCATCTCGCAAGGCCGCGGCGGCGGCCAAAAAGAAGGCTGAGGAGCTGAAGAAGCCAGCGGGAAGTGAAAGGAAGGACGTCCCCACGCTCCCGACCGTCGAGGAGAAGGATGACGACATGGATGTTGACGCCGAGATAGCATACTGGCGTGGCACGCCGGTAGAACCGGCCGCCCCCACCACTGTCCCGACTCCTACCCCTGAAGGTGGGCCGCCCGCAGCGCCGGTGACCAAACCGGTCGGTATCAGAGGCAATGACGTGGAGAGCTTCGAAGACCTCATGAAGACCCTTGATCAAACGACTGATGACGTACCAGGCGTCGATCCCCACACTGCTGCTTCAATGGAGGTAGGGGGGAGCACTGGATCGGGAGGACCTCCGACAAAGGAGGATCTCTCGGAGTTCGATGAGGTGGACCCCGATGCCCGCACCTCCACCGGGGACGCGGGGGTCTCCGTTGAGGGATATACCATCACCCCCGATGGCGAGTATTATGATCCCGACTCGCAGGAGACCTTTCAGTCGCTTGAGGCATGGAAAGCTCAGCGGAGATCGTCCCGACACAGGGTCGTCCGAGCTAGCGCCACGGAGTCGAAGGATCCGGTGCACGGCGGGCTTGAGGAACCCGAAGAGCGGAATCCCAACTACTATGGAGACGACACGGAGCCCAAGAGAGGGTCGATTTCCCTCGACGAGGCGTTCACCCGGCCCGACAGGTTCGTGCTTCACCACATCGCTGCTCGAGAGAAAAATTTCGAGCCGATCGTGGCCAGCTACGCAAACAAGGCGAGGAACTCGGACCAGGTGACTAAAGAGCAGGGTGATCAATCGAGGACGCTGAACGCTGCCATCCCCAATGACCGCCATGGGCAACGTGAAATGGCCAAACGCGCCACGCTGGTTGACTGGGCCCACGCATATGCAGACAAATGCACTGTGCATGGCCCCAGGCAGTTCCAGTATGTCCACTTCGGGAAGGAGGCCACGGATAGAACCGAGGCTGACGAATGGACAAAGGTCATGGAAACGATCGTTCCCCCTGAATACCCGCCGGAGATTCGTGATCAGATCGACTCCAAGTTCGTGACCCGAAAGGGTGAATCCGGCGACCACCACACCGGCATCTTCGGAAAAGCCAAGCAACCGCTTGGGAATTCCAACTCGTATCCGAACAGGACACGGTGCGATGCAATGGTGCACGATGGGACCCGACTCGGAATGGTCGATTCCAGGAACGGCGAGGTCATTCCCATGGATGACGTCTTCTGGACGGCAGAGTACATGAACGCCTATGACCTTAACTCCCAGCTCTCCGCGGTCCGTGCCGGCCTTGATATGGCCTTGGCGACCGCCTGGAGGATGGGGCATGTTCACCCGCACGTGGCCGGTGCTGTGGCTGGGTTGCAAAAGATTAGGACATTCTATGACTGCCTCCACGCCGCTCACCGCAAGACCAGGCTTGGCTCGTTACCATTCCACCAGATCGTTGGTGAGCTCGATCGCGTCGACGATCGTGGCAACAAGCTGGAGCCGAACATCCCTGACACATGGCGAACTACCGCGCTCAGAGGGGAGTACCCGGACTGCCTGGCACAATCGGTCGCACAGGTCTTCCGGTCCATGTGTGGTCCTCTGGCCATGTCTGGGTCGCGTGAAGATCGGGCAGTTATCATTCGCAGAGATGAGTCCGCCTTTACCCGTGGTGACAAAATCATGGGCATCCCCTGGCCGGCTTATCGACGTCCTACTGCACGCGAGATCAAAGAGGCCAAGGAGAAGGCGGAGAAAGAAGCTCGCGATGCTGGTGAGGACGTTGACATGGATGTGCCCCGGGACAAACCGGTGGTGGCTGGAGGAGAGGCAGCGGGAACAACCGCCACGGGGGCCTCTGAGCATAAGAAGGACGACCCTGTTCCGCCTGCCACTCAAGCCCCTGACGCCCCTGCCGAGCCCGCCCATCCTCCTGCGGATGCGCTCCCTAGCCAGGTCGAGGCGAGGAGCACTCTACTGGGCGTTCATGACACTGCGGGGCCCTTCGCCGCGCCCAGAGATCTGCACACCGGTCAGTTCATATACGTCGACTGCACGGAGGAGGAGAGGGCCATGCTGCCCACGACCATCGGATCGCAGTTCGAGGCGGAGCGTGCTCTGGCCGAGCTGAGGACCGTGAGTCGCGTCGTCGGTGACCCGCGTGATTCCGAGGAGTACACGTACTGGGAGACATCCTCGCATGACACTCTCGCCTACGCCTTTTACAGCGTGCCGGATCAGTACAGGAATGTCCCAGCAGTGAAGTCCGCCTCGCGCATTTTCGACCAGATTCCTGACGGCCAGCTCGTGCGACCGGACAAACCGGAGCCTGCGGTTCTCCGCCTCAGCGCGGTGAAAGGCACTGATGGCACCCGGAGGAACCTCGAGAGGCTGAAGGAGGAGTCCATCAAGAAAAACGTGGTCATCCTCGGCGCCAGGAGAGGCGAAGATATCGCCCCCAGGATCGGAAACACGATCGCTACTCTGTGCGCCAAAATCGGGGACATTGCCCGATTCCTGGAGATGGGAGTGAGATCCAGGGCAGGGCCTATCCTCCCGACCAAGAGTGATCCTGACCTGATGATCCAGGCCATTGTTCCCGCACCCGAGGAGCTTCTGGACTACTTCGCCGACGAGATCCGTCAGAAGGTGAAGGATAGAACGGGCGCCTCTTCGCACTACTACAGGAGAGCATGCGCGGAAATACGCGACGCGCTCCGTGGAACAGCTGTGCAGCCTGGAAATGCAGGTGCAGTCAAGGACCCAGAGTTGGAGGCCTCGTCTGCCAGCGGGCAAGGGAACGTTACTTCGGTGATACAACTGAAGAGGTTCCTGAGCCACTACTTCGGGACCAGCGTCGAGTCCGAGGATGCCTTTTCTTCATACCTCCTGTCTTCCTTTCTCGAGGATGGGGTGGGAATGTTCGAGATCATCATCACCGTCATTCGTGACAAGGAGCGTCGGTTGCTGCCTGGTTCCGCCCGCATAGCGGCGGTAAGGTCGCTTGAAATCGGATCCGACACTGATTACCGGGCATTTCGTGAACGATACCAATACATGCTCTACGAGAGCCCTGTTTGTCTTCCTATCACCTCCAAGGTGGTTCCTAAGACGCTCTACAAGGTGGTGCCTCTCCGAACGTATCGGCTCTACGTAGAACGTGGGGCGATCATTCGGGGTGGGCGAGCTCTGATCGAGCTCCTTCCCTCTCGGCCGGATGAGTATCAATCCCTCCGCGATCACGGAGAGTGCCCCAACGACACTGTCGACCGCATCACCGACAGCAACGTGACGGAGCTGCACACCTCGGGTCGACGCCAAAGGAGCGATCCCCGATATGTGGTCATGGCTATCGATGCACGTTTCTTCTCCATGGAAAATGGGGGCATGCATATTACTCGTCAGGGTACCTTTGCGTCGCGCGAGAACATCGCGATCGGGTACTGGAGATGCGTCTACTTCAAGGAGGACTGCTCCATCATTTACCTGAGGCCTTGGTGCTATCCGCCCAACTTCCTCAACTCCTTGAGTGATAACCCGAGGAAGTGTCGGGACGAGATGGAGAAGTACCATCAGATCACCAAGACGGAACATGTCCGCGAGGTGGTGTCCGTTCCATGCCATAGGTGCATGACGGCCCATCCGGTCGGCGCTCACCTGTGCACCGCCTGCTACCTTCCCATCTTCTACGATGGCGTCCTGCCCACCGGAGACACGAACGGCGGCCCTCGCACGATAGCGAGCACTGACGGGTTGGTTCCTCCCTGGCTGGCAAAATACGAGGGCTTCGTCCCCGCTCTGTGGAACAACTCAGACGCCAACGCCATCGGAATGGCCCTCTACTCGCAGAGTCCCGCCGTCGATGCCCGGTCCTTGTTGATGTCTGGGATGCGGCCTCCTAAGTACCTTGACAAAGAGGACGTGGATGGCATTTTCCGGAAACTTCACGACTCGCTTCGAGACGAAATCCTTGACGGCAAATACCGTGACACGGTCGACAGCAACGTGGAAGAGTGGGTAGCAAAGGCGATCCTGGTAAGGGGTCTGGCCTTCAACGGGAGCTCCGTCCCCGAATTCTTCGAAGAATATGAGGGATATGCGGCTGAGTGGGGCAGACGCCTAACCACCGCAAACTTCAATGCCAACCGGTGCGGTTTCTACACGTCCTACTACATTCTTGAGGCCCATATCATTGGGCTGAGAACAGGACACCTTTCTCCGATACTCCCCAACGATGTGTCCGGGGAGGGATTCAAGTTCCAGGTGGGCTGCTCGCACAGCACTGCGGGATATTGCAGGCCATGCGGAGAAGGGCCGGTTTCGATCCTGCCGCGCGCCTCAAACGGGCTATGGACACGATACGGGAAGGCATTAAGAAGGGGTATGTCTACACCCTCAACGACCTCAGCAGTATGGACGATCTGATCTACCGGACGTCCACCGTTGCCTACGACACCTGCTTGGCCGACCGTCCTCAAACCCAGGATGACATCAAACAGGAGCTATCCGACCCTGTACCAAGGAAATACCGCTTCCGACCCCGCGATCGCCATCGACCCGGAATTCGCCTTACACCAGGCCCCGGCGTGAAGGACGAAGACGAGCCCGACTTTGCTGGATCAGCGGAGGATGAGCTGGGATCGGATGGTTCTTCGCACGAAGATGACGAGAAGCCTGACGACCTTGACGAGCCCATGGGCGACGACGAGGAGGAGATCCCTCCCCCTCCGCCACCGCCCCCGGCTCCTCCTGCGCCGCCTGTCCCGGTAGAACCGGAGACTCCCGTGGTGCCGCATGCAGGCGTCATTTCTGGCGATGCTGTGCCAACTCCTCCTCCTCCTCCTCCCGCTCCCATTGCGGCAGGCGTTACTACGACTGGGGATCCGTTTGAGGAAGAGGACCCATCAATACTCGTGTCCCTGACACCGAGTCCGAGCTGGAGGGTGAGTCCGACCAACCCAAGGCCAGAAGGACATCTCGCGGTCGGGTCCCCGCGCCCGAAAAAGGGCAGGGGGGCGTTCAGGTCCCGCCTAGCGGGCAACCCAGCTCTAAGAGCATGGCCCAGCCTGCCCGCCCATCCCCGGTCCCCGCGAGAAGCGGTGTGGAAGGTGGGGAGAGAAGGGGCAGGACTAAGGGTTTCTACACCCAGAAGGATCCTTTTACCGGCGAGGACGCGACTCCCCGAGTTCGTCTTCGATCGGGCGGTCTCCTGCGTCCCCACCACGGGATGCCACCGGTTCCTTGGGCGGCCATCGCGGCTATGACCCGCGTGATGACGACAACGACGAGTGGGAGCTTCCCCCGGGTGTGCCTCGGACCACTCGTGCGGCAGATGAGTCGCGGCCCCGACGAGATGACGATCGGTCAAGGACCGCGCTTGGGGCCCGCGAGGATCGTCGTGGTCCTAAGGGTGAGGGGAAGGGTCGAGGAAAACATCGACCTGGCAAAGGAGGACGTGAGGATCCCGGCCCGCCCCGACAAAGGGATGATCGTGGCAGGGACACCCGCGGAGGCCGACGCGATGATCGCCGACCTCCTCCACGTCATGAGGAGACCTCCGAGAGGCGCGGCCCGGGGCGAGATGAGCGCCGCGGACGTGATGACCCGGGCGATGACCGTCGCGATCGCCACCGGGACCGGCGCAGGGATGACCGACGTCACCAATCAGATCCCCCTCCGCCTCGCCGACCTCCGGCTGGCGACCACAATAGGGGTGGTGGTGAGGATCGCCGTCGGGATGGAGGAGGTGATCGAGGTGACCGTGGTGGACGCCGAAGAGACGACGCGCCCAGGGACCGGGAAGAGCCTGGTTCAGGGTGGTAGACGGGTGCCGCAATCAGCATCCGCCGGTAGACGGGTGCCGCAATCAGCATCCGCCTTAGAAGGGCGAGGATAGTACGTGTGTCGCCGACAAACGCGACCGCGCCGGTCCTCCTCTCGCCCGTGCAGCGCTGCTGGGGGTGATGATCTCCATTGCCCTGTACCGCTGATCCGGCGTTGCTCGTGTCCCTCCCGCACCGCTGCCGTGCGCGCCGGAGATGGTTCCCCTGGCGATCCTGTGTGAGGCTGTGACCGCACTAGAAGTGCCGGACCGGCCATAGCCGGTATTTTCACACCAATTTCGGAGCTTCCGTTTCTACTTTCCTCCCAACTCGACTCCTCTTCCAACCGTTCCACGGCGTGCAGTGAGGCGCGGTGATCCAGATAGGATCCCCCTCCGCATGGCATCGTCCCATGACAACTCATGAACGGCACGAGAGGAATCTTCGTCTGGTTCCTCCAATATGTCTTTGTTCACTCATGTGGTCCACTCGTCAAATAATCCTGTCGCCCCGATAATTCGGGGTGGTGGCGGGATTTTAACTGGGGCCCAGGTGATGCCGTTTGGCTCACCTCTGAGTTGACACCGGCATTTTTGGTTGGTCCCTTTCGTCGTGAACTCAACTGTCTCGCATCCTTTCTCTCGTCCAGATATCGGATGAGGGGGGTGTGTTTTGTTCACGTGTTGTTTCATCATGTGGCAAAACGGCCGAATGGCCGTTTGGCTCAAGATTTGGATCCCCCGTCGGGACTTCCTTGGATTTGCGTGCGTTCGCCATAGTGCGGCGATTGGCTGCGCCATCGCGGAAAAGGTCCGTGGTGTTCCAGCTGTTCGGCACTAGGAGGTGGGCGGCAGGTCGCCGAGGTGCTCCCGGGCCCGACCCTTGTCTTTACCTTCTTCTACCAGTTTCCTAACCTCCCCAAACTTGATCTTCATTAACTGTCACTCCCACAATCTGGTCACCGGCACCCTCTACATTGTGCTTTGGGACTGGGTTCTTTTGGTACTTCGTGAACCACGTGTACCTCTTTGATTCCCTGGGCTACTTCGTGTTCGCCCAAAACCGCAGTTTTGAAGGGAAAGAGTTCAACTTGAACCCGCGAAGAAAAGGGCTGGCACAGGAGCATAGGTCCCGCAAAAGCAGACCCCCTTCTGTTGGCCTTACATGGGCTCATTTTGTCATGTTCACTGAGCCGTATTGAGCCTTCCTTGTTGCCCCCTGCCATGGACAGTTAGCGGCAATTTCACAGCACCGAGCCCTGAAAAGCCGGTGCTCCTCGTTTGTTTGAGAAAAGCTTCCAGAACGTGCTGACGATGATCGCCATGACCGCGGACCCCCCGGGAGACGTGTCCCAGCGCGCCCGGAGCGGGCTCATCGCGGCCGTGAGCAAGGCGACCTTCTCGGCCCCCCGGCTCGGCTTGGGGCCCGCTAGGGGGAAGCTCCTTCGAAAGGAGCGGTTGAGACCTGGGGGCTGTTGGCATCTTCCCGAGTCCCGGAATCCAAAGACGAGTTCCTGTTTGGATGTTGCCAGACTTCGAGATAAGGAATGCACAGCACGTTTGCCACATGGAAGGAGTTTTGCTCAAGGCTCCCAAAGCACATCAAATCATTTGGTGGCTGGGGTTCGGAAAAGCCGACATAGAGGGATCCATACCATACCATGGAGAACATTTGTCCGTGGGTTGGTTAGTTGACTTGGAAAGAGCCCACGGTAAGTTAGGACAGGACTGTGTCTTGGTGAGCCGTTTCTGCGAAGTGGGGAACACCTTGCGCCATCGAGATACAGTCCTTGGTCAGTGAGGGTAAGCTGGGAGTTGGACAGCTTCAGAGAGCTCAGGGTGTCTCGAGTTGTGCAATTCAGCTTTTGGAAAAAGGGGGGGGGGGGCGCCTGGTCGAAACCAGGGACCCTCCTTCTGGTTCCCTACATGTGAAATGGCAATGGGTGTCCTGTTGATTGACAATCCAGCCACTTGCGGGTTGACAGGGATGAGTGCCATTTGTTCGACAACCATGTACGGACTCATTGGGACATGACCTGCGAGCGGCTAACCATTGACCGTGGCATGGGAATATGTGAGCCAAAATCAAAGCCGAGGCTTTGGGCCACTCAGATGTGATCTTCTGACATGAGTGCTGAGTAAATTTCTGTGATACGAGGCTGGCACATGGGCATCTCTTCACTTCTTGCTTATCCAAAGTCGTGATGGTGCGATGCTGCGACATGCAAGGGAGTTCCTAGATTCCTAGATCGCCCTCTGATGTGTGGTTCTACCAACAATGCGAATTGGCGAACGTCGACCCGGACAAAGTAATCTGAATGCCAATCGATCGCCATTTTAATGTGATGCTAAAGTTACTGGGGACAGCTCGCAACCTTGATATGGGGATGCTTAAGCGGAAAGTGGGGCCGACCAAGCCCTGTAAAGGGCCCGACGCTGGCACAAGTTTGATTCCAGCCGGCCCATCCCGCCCCGCGCCGAGAAATTCATGAGCGAGTTCAACAATATCACCCAGGAGGCTTTGGAATCGGCCCGGCTTTAGCCTCGAAGTCTGTTGCTTTGGGGGTCTAGAGCCCGCAACAGATACACCCAGGTGAGGGGCTTCTCCGATGGGGCTGTGTTTTTTCGGCATATGTTAAATTACCGTCCGCACCTCATGGCCAAGGTCTCCAAAGAGGGAGAGGTAAAGAAAGCCAACCCATGCTCGTGGCGACGTGTCATAGATTCCTTCTCTTTTTGGTACGATCCGTAACACGGAACCTAAGGAATCAGGGTTGCAGGTGCGCAGCTTGGAGCATGTTTCGCTCAATGCGCACGACTGCCAGCTAGATTCAATTTCACTTTGCACAAATACATCCCATGCCAAGGAAGCTGCGAGCCCATCAGGGTTTTCTCTTGGGGATGCTTGATTTCTGGCGAGTCAGGGGTGATTGAAGATCTGTAGGCAGAATTTGTGGCCTCATTCCCATCTCCTTTGAAGCTGTGGCCTGCAGCCAGCAACCCGCGTGCGTGCGGAGGCCTTCAGCCTGCAGAGCGCCGATACCTTCTACTCGGATCGAGGTATTGAGCTGCAGAGCTTGGAGATGTCCAAGTACGACATGGTGGACCAGGCCAGCCGCGAAGCGAAGCGAAAGTTTTGGAAAGGTCCGGAAAGGTGTCCATGGCATGGAAGGAGTGAGAAACAGAAGCATTTCTGAATCTTTGAGTTTTGTGTGGCTCCACCGAAATTGGGGCGGGGGGGGGTTGGTTTGCCCCCTAAGCCGGCAGTTGCTCTTTGCGGTTTTCTTGGATGGCCGGTGTCGCGCCTTAGGCGCGGGCAGCCTCGTGAGCCGATTCGTAAGCTGACACTCCCCTCAATCACCTCCCCCAGAAACAACTATGTTCATTCATACCTTCGCTTAGAAATGCACAGGGTAGTTGTCCACTTTCCCCCGCGCTTAGCATGGTTGCGGTTTTCAGCCGGCGAGTTGCGGCTTGGAAGCCTCACCCATAGTACAAGAAGTATTGTATGTGGATTGTATGTTGATGCGACAGATCCTTTCAGGTGCGGTTCATGTGTTTGGAGTATGCAAACATGTGTTTCGGTTCAAGGCATTTCCTTTTTAGCCAGAAAATGAAAGGCCTGCTTGTTTGCTTTTGTTTGCTTCGTTGCTTTGCTATTGATGGCAATATGTATTTGTGTGTGTGTGTGTGTGTGAACGTGGATGTGTGGGTGTTGCTTCTGAAGAGGTTTGCGCCGGCAGGAAACTGCAGACATCCTGCAGCTGATCATTCAAGAGAGCACCAACCGCGACCCGGCAGGACAAATTATCTCTTCCAAGCAGTCTTTGGACTCCAGATATGCTTCGGGAAAACCACTTCGGTGGGATTGACAACCCGATTTGCATTTTTGGGGGGAGCAAATTCCGAGAAGTGGAGTATCATCAAGGACTTGGATCTGGATGGGCCTTAAAGCTCTACTGTCAAAGAATCCTTGTGGTGTGGCTACCCCTTGTTCAGCAGGGCGCCTACAGATCTTGGGGGAGTGCCTTTGTCTTGCCAACCTTCCTCTTTCTGGGGAACCTTACACTGGTTCTCCTGAGATAATCAACCCGCTCCAAAACAATGAAACTTGTCAACGTGATCATGAGTATTGTGAATGTTCCTTCCCCATGCGATTCCTTCTGGAAGTATCAGCTCTAGCTGCTTATCTCAGCGGTCAACTGGCACCTGCTCCTTGGGTGGGTTTGCGCACGCTTCCCTTGATTCTCACCAACGCGCGGCAGGTGTCCTGTACTTTCATGGCCACTGCGCTAGATATCCGGCTGCAGCCGGGTGTGTGTTTTCCCAAGGCATCAACCAGCTCCAGAAGCAGGAGAGTGAGAACGACGTCAAGGCCGCCAAGCTCATTGCAGACATCGAGCTGCTTGGCGATCTCGGCGGATCTCCTCGCTCCGGAAAGCGGGAGAAGAGGTTGGCACATGGCCAGCTGGGCTATGCAGGGTGTCCGATTCTGGACACATCAGGGAAGAAGGATCCGGAACCAGGTCGAAATGATTCTTGACTTCTGTTTGGGGAAAAAAAGGCTCCTTCGGAAGAGGTGCTCTACCCCTTTCTTCTTCCCGAAAAGTTGGTTGAAAGGCAACTCGCATCTCGGAATCTGAGTGGTTGTATTGTGGTTTCTGTCCATTCTGAGGCTTGAGAAGCAGCGGACCGAGTTCATTCAGACCCAGGCAACCGGCCATGCTCGGTATGGCTTGGGGTTGGTTTGGTACGGCTAGCCTGGTACTTGCAAGAGGCTGATGAAGGGGGGTAACAGTGGATGCCTTCAATTGTTGCATGTAAGCTAACATAGCATACGGAGCCACACAACCATGCGAAAAGTGCGTTAAGTTAGAGGAATTCCTTGTCCCCTTCCTTGTAATATCTACGGAATTCACCGCACCGAATACTTGCACATGTCACCCCAAAGTAGCGACTGGCAATTTTCCCACAAGGCACGGACTGCCCAAGCACACTATGGCAAGTCGATAGTGTTTGCACTCCAGACCTCAGTGACATTTGCCATCAAAGTTCTTGTTTGTGTATCCCATGTCGTTGCGTCCCATGTCGGGGGAACTGCCTTCTTAGGCTTTTCCATGTTGAAAGCATCAAGGACACCGAACGGCTATACTCAGGTGCCGGAAGTTAGAATGCTCCTTTGGGAGCTTCGAAAAAAAGAGGGAAAAAAAGAAAAGAAACAAAAAAGCAAAACGCTAGAGGAGAACCCCCAAAAACGGCCTCTGGGTTTCGCACGGGATCCGATCCAGGCAGCCAACGCCAAGCTGCAGGCCTCCCTGGCGGGCCAGGCCTCCGGCGCCCAGCTGGCCGCCCGCGAGCAATGGGAATCGGAGTCGAGCTTTGGGGATCGGATGAGTCGGAGAAATCCAAAGGCTGGAGGGTAGGGACCCTGTGGTTGCTTGGTTTTTTTTGTGCCATGGTCCATTCTTCCTTAAATGTGAGTTTACCTTTCGCCAACAGAAAAAAGGGTGTCCGTTTTACAAGGCAAGTAAGTTGGGTGTTGAAACGGTCGGATGTGTGTTAACGCGGAACCCTCAAAAAGGTTGGTTCACCTTGGTCTGAAAATAATCGCAACCCGAAGGCTCAGATTTTTGGTCCAAACCTTTTGGCTTCCAAGAGCACGCTCCTTCTCTTCAGTTCGCTTTTGATGTGTACCTTTGGGTCTCATTGGGTTGTTTTTGACCTCTTGGTGGTTTTTCTCAGTATCTCTATGTCAGACTACGTCCAGCGGACAGGTTCGACAGGTCTCTTAGATTACCTAGGATAGTCATCTTATGCGTGCCATTGTCATTTCACAACTTACACGGGTTTGATAGGCATGGTCATCAATCCTTTGAAGATTTTGACAAGTACCATAAAGACGTGGCCTTTGACCATGCGACACATGCGCGGTCCCACGACCCCGTAAGTGGCCCCTCCCTCAAGGGCAAACGGTCCACTCTTTTTGCATCCCCGGACAAGTGATGTCGATGTGGGAGTCGTCCGAAAGGTCCTTGTATTCAGATATGACGACCTTTTGGTATCCTGCACTTGAGAGCGCGAAAGTCGTGTGTGTGTGTGAGGGCGGTGTGCCAAAAATTGCAATGATGAGCCATGTTTGCCGGCAGTGCGCGCACAATGCACACAGGCTAAAGTTCTTCCGAGGAAAGCACGGCCGGAGGATTGCCTCAAGAATACGTCGCTGCAAATGCACCGCCCAGAAAGCAGATTGTTTCGAGTCTTGTTGAGCGCAGCTTCCCAGCTGGGCTTTCCTCGGTATCGTTGGCACAACATCCGCGAAGGTTTCGCGGAAATTGGAGGACATGCCCGCCAGTTCCGGACATGCGTGGCACGACTTTCGAGCTGGGGCTGCGGCAGCGCACGTCGCGTACTATTTTTGGAACTGAAAAGTTGCGAATTTCGAGCCGGAACTGCGCACGTGATGGAGGTGGCAAAAGTTGTGTTTTTTGTTTCTTTCGCGAAGATGGCGTTTCCGAGAACAAGGGAGTTCAGGTCGAAGTCACCTCCCCGGCCAAGCGGTCTCTGAGGACGTAGATAGAGATGTGGGCAGGCTGACAAAAACTGGCGACCCTTCTCACAGTCGTGATGGCAACTTTCCATGTGGCAACGCTCCTGAGGAATTGGATTGGCCACCCCTCAGAGTGAACCACAACCGCAAGCTTGTTTGGGACTTCCTTCAAAGGCTGTTCGCAGCACCGTAACGAAGGAGCCAAGCCCTTTCCTGTCACTTCCTTCAAGTGAACCAAGGTGGAGAGCGCGATTGCCTTCATTGACGGCCTCAACGTGAGCGTGCCGGAAGTGACGGATAGGACATCTCTCTACAGGCTGGGCCAGTTCAATTATAATTTCGGAAGAGATGGCACAACATGGATCATACCAGGAATGTATTTGTTGAAATTGAAGTCAGTTGTGGAAAAGTCCATAGCCATAGCCCCCTCTGCCACAACAATGTTGTTTTGCTCTTATTTCCCTACAAAGGTTGCAAAGGGACTGGCGTCAGGGCACCTGAGCAGTGCCCCGAACCTTGTTGGTATTTGTGTGTTAGGATTTGTACTGGATTGAGTATCATGAGTACAAGCAATCGGTGGTGAACCTCATTTGAGGCCTAAAGAGATCTGAGACCCCCCAGGGCAGCCGCTGGCGCAGTTGTTGTCCTCATCCGGTCTAAACAACATGATGGGCTCACCAGACGGAGGTAGATGACAAAGATGGACGGTTCGTCTCATGATCCGAAGTGTTTGTTGTGTCAAAATTGGCCCTTTTGGATGGATTTGATGGAAAACACAACAGGCTGCCAGTCCATGATTGGGGTCTCATATCATAATGATGCCCGGTGGGCGAGGAGTAATTCGCACAGATCCAGTCTATCAGTTATCATGAGTCTAACTCTTCGGAGGGAGGGCATGGTGATTCCCCTGTGTTGTTTTTTTTGAGTGGCACTTCCCCAAAGAACTACATATTCATTGCAAGTCTCACTGTCCCCTCACCATGAGCTTCTTCGTTTGATTTTGCGGGTGTGTTTTTTGTTCATGTCTCCGAAAAAAGCGACGGCCTTGTTTGAACCTGGCGTCTTTGGACCTGGAAAAAAAAGGGGCGGGCTTTTGTCACAGGCTGCATCAGCTTCTGGACTCCCGGAACACGGATACGGCCAACTTGGCCGCCGGCCAGGCACCGATGGAGCGGGCCACGCCCAGTCCGGGCACATGGAACCGTTCGACGTCTTGGGGTGGTTTGGAGCATTTCGTCCCGGTCAAGTTCCATGTGAATTGGTGGGAGACTATCTCAACTGGTATCTCAGAATCTTGCAAGTAGCCAATCAGTTGTAACTCATGTTGGTGTCAAATCATGTATCTGGCGATTTGTCCAAAAGGACTCTTGGGCCCAACGCCAGACCCGCCCGTTCTTGAGGGGGGCTCAATGTTGGGCGCGTCGGACTTGCTCTTTGTTATGTTTGGGCATGTTGGGATGCAAGAGAAGACCCAGGTAGGGGTGCCTTCTTGTTACTTGTGTCCTTGGCTTTTGGGTTTGTTGGTATTCTAGCACGGGTAGGGCAGGCGTTCGGCAGGCGCACGTCATGTCCTACCCTTTTCTAAGATGAAAGTGGTGCAAAAGATGTGAATGGGCGCAGGGCTGAGCACACAGATCTCTAAGAACTCGCCAGGCCCAGCTCTTCTTGACACCCTCCAATTTGAACCTGCAGTTGCGCATGGCCAACGATGAGCTGTGAGAGCCTCGCGTGGCTGGGTGTTTTTTTTGTTTTCGAGCCACTATATGAGGTCGTACGTCTGTCCAACTTCATTTGCTTTCAAGCAGCTAAGTCCTGCTGTTCTGGTGGAGGCTGTGGAATTCTCAAATTGAGAATACTGAATCTTCACCCGCCCACAAATGGAGATGAACACAGAAAGTGTTTGCTGTAGAAGTGTCACGAGTTGGCAAACATGGGTGCATAGCACGCTGGTCGATTGAAGGGCCGGGTGTTTCCTTGCATGCAAAGTGAAGAGCAACTGTACCACGACCATGTCTGATTGCATACCGCTATGTAGCATTGACATTCCTCTGAAGGAGAATGTCCAAAAAGGAAACAATGTGTACAGATTTGTATATTGCAAAATGGATGAAGTGTACTTGTATATTGATAATGATGGGCGATATGACAAATTGGTTAAGTATATAATGATGTATGGGTCAAAAGGAAAAAAAAATAAGTGTATAAATATTGAATTAAATATATATATATATATATTGTAACAATGGTATGTTAATAGTTCTTATAAGAAAAACATGAAAAATATAGTTTAGGTGTAAATAATAGGTTATTTTGAAAATTGTTTGTTGTTTTTTTAATAATAAAAATAAATTGTTAAATTGAATTTAAAGAATAATATGAATGTATGGCGAATATAAATTAGATATTGAATGTTTATAATATGGGTTGAATTGGAAGAATATTGGAATTGAAATGATATTTATATTTAAATAAAAATGGAATTGTGATAAATGTAGGTTGTCTTTTTGTGAAATAGTTGGTGAGATGATTATTTTTGTTTGATGAAATAAATATTTGTGAAGTATTGAAAATGGAATGAATTATGTGATATAAATATATAATATTATGAAAGATAAAGAATGATTGGTTTTAGATTATTGATAATGTGTATTTATGTTTTGAGAATTTATATAATTTAAAATTTGTTTTTGGAATAAATAAAGTTTAATTGTGTTATGAGTAAGTAAATTATATTTTATGAATAATTAATTATTAATAAATTGTTGAATTAAATTGAATTATATATTTTTGTTGTGTAAAGAAATTAATTAGATATAGTTATTATTATTATTATTATGAATGATATTATTAAAATAAAATATAAAATATTTCTTCGTCGTAATTCTGTATATTTTGATGGATGATTGTTTTTCGGGAAATTGGGTTGGGTTGTTTTTACAAGATATAACCGTTGTATATTTGTTATGGATTGTTTATTTCTATGTTTAGATTGTTGGAAGATATAGTGATTGTAATTTTCGAAAAATGGTTTGGGTTTTGAACGAAATTGTTGTGTTTTTTAAAAAAAGAGTCGGGGTAAATATTTGTTTATTTTTATAATTATTTGGGTTTAGTTGTGGTCGATTGTTACGACTAATGATATGTTTCTCAATATTTTGGCGAAATTAGTTCGATTTTATTTGTAGTTAGGATTTTTTTGGTCGATTGCAATAACTATATATGAGGATGGATTTAATAGTTATGATTTGTATTTGGAGAACGACATGCATTTCGCATACGAAGATTATATATTTATCTATATTTTATTTGATAAATTTTCTTGGTGTTTGATTTGCAAAAATTGTCTTGCCGGTGCGGGCTTTTACAAGATTTATTCTATTCTTGGTATATCCACTACGATAGACCTTGGTCCCTGAGAGCTCAGCTCGCGCGATGTTTTGGGAAGAATGCATGAAGCTTCGTGAGATCGTCGGTTTGTGGGTTGTGTTTGATGGGTTGGAATATGATGGAATTCTGTTTTAGGATTATTTTCTTTATTTTGGCACCAGCCTTAATTTACCCTAATTGCTGGTTTGGATTGGTGATTTTGGGATTGAACCCTTAGAGTTTATTTATTTATTTTATATTTTTATATATTGAGAAATTTTGTATTCTTTTATAAATTGATATGATTTTGGAATTGTATGTTTTATATATTATAGAGTTGTTATAATGATATTTCGGCCGAATTGTCGAACGGATATATGTATTTTGGTTATTTTTTATTAGTACGATTTGGATAATTTTTGAAGATTTGTTATGGAATTTGTATTTATTTATTTAGAATCTTTATAATATAGTTTGGCTAAATTTTCTCGAATTTTGGGTTGTTTTTGACGATTTGGTTCTCCGACCTCCAGATGTTATTTCTTCAAATTTCTTACAATTTAGCGGTTTGCAGAAAAATATTGGCTGATTTTTTTGGGGAAATTTGGTTCGATTTGTTTCTTGTGTTTTTGTTTTTTTTCCTTTTGTTTTTTTTCTTTTATTTGTCTTTCTATTTTGGTTTCTTTATTTCTCTAGGTGTCTTCCTTTTTTTATAGTTTGTTCCCCTATTCTTTTTTTATTTGATTCTTTGTCTTTTGCTTTTTATCTTTCTTTTTCGTGTTTTCTCTCTCTTTGTTGTTCTATTTCTTTGTTTTTTGTTTTTTTTATCTTTGTGTTTCTTATTATTCATATTTCTTCATTTTTTCTCATCTTATTCTATTTTCTTTTTATCTTTTTGTTTTTGTTAAATTCTCTATTTGTTTCTTGTATTTATTTATTTCTTTTTGTTTTTATTTATATGTATTCTATCTTTTTTTTTATTGGTTTCTGTATTTTTTATTTTTTATTTTATTTAAAATGTTCTTTGTTATTATTATTGTTATCTCTCTCTTTTTTTCCCCGACCGCTGCTTACTTATCGATATATTTTTACCATTGCCTGCTTGTTATTATGTTTGCCGTTGCCTATATATTATTGCTCTCTATATGCTTGCCTTTGCTTACTTGCCTTCTATTTGCCTCTATTTGCCTCTTCTTACTTGTATTTGCCTCCATTTACCTATTTCTGTCTCTTTGTCTACCTATTTCTACTTATTTATCTATCTGTTTTTCCCGACTTGCTTGCCTGCCTCTGCCTACTTGTCTATTTGTTTGCTTGCTTGCCTGCATACTGGCTATTCTATTTATTCTTACTTATTTGTTTGTTCTTGCTTGCCTATTTGCTCTTGTTTATTCGTTTTATATTATCTTGTTTATTTTGTTTATCTATTTTCTTCTATATATTTACTTGCCTACCTGTATCTGCCTGTTTGTCTACTTGTTTGCCTATCTTGCCTGCCTTGTCTGCCTTGCCTGCCTTGCCTGCCTTGCCTGCCTTGCCTGCCTTGTTTGCCTACCTTGCCTTGCCTGCCTGCTTTGCTACTTAATCTTGCTATTTGGTCTTGCTATAGATCGTTATTGGAAATAATGTAATTTCTAATCATTTTTATATAGGTATTTAATATACATAATAATGAATAATGTATATTTTAGTATGTATTTATAATATATGTGGTCGGCGAACGACTATCCTGTCCCCCTCCCCCCCGCCCCCCTAATGGTATCCCCCCCCATTTCTGTTAGCCGTTCGCCGAACGGGGTAAGACTCTCGAAGCCTTGGCCCCAAGCTAATCGATCAACGGACCTATGGAGGAGGGGGAAGAGGCATTTTTTCAAGATAATTATAAGCTGCAAAACCAACGGGCCCATAGGCGGAGGCGATCGGGGTACGTTTCTTGAAATCTTGACCCTAAGCTAACTTATCAGCGGACCCGTAGGGGAGGGAGAGGCTTGTTGCAAGATGACCATAAGCTGCAAAATCAGCGACCCCATAGGGGGAGGGGGGGGACGATTCTCGAAGTTTTGGCCCTAAGCTGATTTACTAGCGGGCCTACGAGGGGGCCTTTTATAAACAAAAGATAACTTGCAAAACTAGCGGGCCTTAACCTGCAAAACTAATGGACCTATAAGATGAGGAGGGGGTGGGGCCCTATTTACGGCTACTATAACCATGACCGGGGGTGTTAAATCTCTATTATATATATATATATTACATGTATATCTATTTTTTAAATATTACAATTAAATTAAAATTCAAATATTAATAATAATAAATATATTTACAATTTTCATAATAATTATTATTATTTAATACCGAATTAATATATATATATAACTAATTTAATTTTTCAAATTATTAATTATTTTTTAAAATATTTATAATTATATTCTATTTTAATATATATTAATAAAAATAAATTAATAATTATTATTTTTTCTAAATATTCATACATAAAATAAAATAAATTATGTTTAATTTATATTTAAATAATAATAATGTATATTGTATTATTTAAATTTAATTCGATATATCTATTTCGTAAATTTGATAAAATAAATTGTAGATTTATAATATATTATTAATGATTAATATTATTTCTATTATTAATTAGACATATAAAATATTGCTCTTTAATTAAATTAAATATATAATTTAAAATAATAATATATGTTTTATATATTATTTTTTTAAATACACATTGTAAATTATATATGATTTTTTTTATACCTAATGTTTTTTACAAATTCACTTACAAAATAATTCTAATATATACTAGCGGGGGCCTACTTTTTTCCTGCGAAATGAAGCCCATGGCAAGAAAATAACAGAATTAGAGCATGAAGAAAAATACATACAAATATACACGATTATACTCATAAAGAAAGAAATAAGTAAACAAACCTAGCAAGTGCTTGACGAAAAGCGGTTTCGAGAAAATGGTGGATAGCCGACCTCTTAGGGGCCAAAGGCCGTGGTAGGTGTGCCAAGAACAGAAAAGATTTTGTAGAGCCCACGCCGGCAAAACATTTTTTGCAATTCAAACACCAACAAAAATTATTAATACATATATAATATTCGTATGCGAAACGCATACCAATCGCGAGATGTACTGAGGGCTAGGCTGATCGGTCTTAGATACGCTTGGAAAAAGAGGCCTGCGTCGTTGAGGGCGGCCCGATAAAGTCCTTACCGAAGACCAGCCATATCCCTAGCCCACCCCTATCTTGGGAAATACATGTTTGATTTCCTTTGATTACCATTCCTAAGGGTGAATAACTCCGCCATAATACCGCCGCGAGCTTCGCAGCTTCGAACGACAACCAAAATGAGCTTCGAGCTTTTGCCTTAGACCGTGCCTAGGCAAAACACTTCGAAAGATTGCACTTTGCATTGAGTTGGACCCAAATATTTAAAAGCGAATTGTAGATGGAATTTCTCAGCGACATCTTAGTATATTTCCTAAAACATTACGATACACAAAACAAAAAATGTGCCTCGCCCGACAGTAGCGTGTAGATATATAGTCAATAAACGCTAATCGCCTGAGCAAAGTGAGAACGGACCTATGGATTATTAGGCTCAAAAAATCCATCCAGATATATAGTTATTATAGACGCATACGAAAACACGATCGACCAGAAAACATCCTAGGTGCAAGCGAAGCCGAACTGATTTCATTTAAAGCATTGGGAAACCGCTGGTCGTAACTATCGGCCGCGGCTCAGAGCTTCTCATATCATTAAACTCTCGCAAAATGGGCGCAATATTTCAACCAAAATGACTATGGAATATCTAAATAAATTGTTTTTCTAACCTCCAAGAAAACGTCTTTCATGGGTACGTTTGTTCCACAGCAGGTCATATTAATGCGGTTTCGATTAACCTGAGCGTCATGCGCTCGAATCCTTCGAGCTAGGCCGAAATCGGCCAGCTTCACCGTCTTGCCATTGACCTGAATCTTATCGTTTAGGGCTAAACCAAAAAGAAACCTTGCAAAAAGGGCTTTGATTTCAATTTTGAGATAAACCACTCCGCTCCTCTGGAAATTATGTTAAAATTTTTCGACCCATATAACACATTTGAAAGCCGGACCGAGGCAACGACCAAGAGGTTTTCGGATTTCATCTCCCGATACCATATATCAATAGTCTCTATCGCTAAATTGCTCAGACTTAAGGCGATCTAGCCTACATGGTCTAAAACATGATATTTCGAACCTTGCTCTTGAATACTATGCACCTAAGCACGATATTCGCCAGCTTCCGTCAGAATTATCCTAGTTCTTTCGGCAAGATAAAGAGTAAAACTTCATGAAATCATAGAGGTTGGATTATTAACTGGATTTCATAAGCTCATAGAGGTTGGATTCCGTAATATTAGCTTGCCCCAATTATTAGTTTAAATTAGCAATTTAAATCGGTATTTTGAAAAAAAAAAAAAGAAAATGGTTTTATTATTTCGACAAAATATAAATAATATTACTATTTGTTAATCAAAAGAAATTTAGAAGGAATTTCCGTGTTACGGCAACTAATTCAAAGCCAACTCTCGCTAAGACAGATGAAAAAAAGGAATAAGCGCGCGAGAAAATATATGCACGCGTGAGGTAAGAGTATAAAAAGCTGCAAAAAACATGGCCCCGTGCGTAAATTAGTGTCTTCGGAGAGCCGAAAGCTGACCTGTTCGCGGCGCCTGGTCGGACCACTTTCGGAGCGCATTCGGAACGCGTTCGGAGTGCGTTCGGACCATACTCGGAGCGCGGGCCCATTAACACGGCAACACGGAGGTTTCGCAAGGATTCAATTACGTGGCAGGCGCAACACTTTCGCAAGGTGAGGTGCAGGTTTCGTGGCAAGCACAGCACTTTCGCAAGATCATATTTTTCCAAGGTTTGAGTTGCGTGGCAGGCACAGCACTTTCGCAAGGTCAATTTTTCCCAAGGGTTTGAATTGTGTGGCAGGCGTAGCACTTTCGCAAGGTCAAGCACAAATTTCGTGGCAGGCGCAGCACTTTGACAAAGTCATGTACATGTTTCGTGGCAAGTGCAGCACTTTCGCAAGGTCAAGTGCAACATTCGTGGCAGGTGCAGCACTTTCGCAAGGTCAAGTACAGAATTCGTGGCAGGTGCATCATTTTCGTAAGGTCAAGTGCAAAATTCGTGGCAGGCGCATTACTTTCGCAAGGTCAAGTACAGATTAGTACGCGAAGTCCATTTTCGCAGCCGGGCTTAAAAATCGCAATTTTTCAGTACGAAAGTAGCTGGGACTCGAAAATCGCAATTTTTAAGTCGAAAGTGGTATACAAAACCATTTTCGTAATTGAAACTTGAAAATCGCAATTTTTAAGTACGAAAAAAATACATAAAGTCCATTTTCGTATCTAGGGCTCGAAAATCGCAATTGTTAAGTCCGAAAATAGTATACGAAATTAAAATAGAAAGAGATAGAAAAAGAAATAAATAAATAGATAAATACATAGAGAGAGAAAAAAAGAATAGACAGAGAACAAGAGAGAGAGAGAAAAAGAAAGAGATAAAGAGATAGATAAATAAACAAAGAGAAAGATAGAAAGAGAGAAATATATATATATATATATTTAAATAAAAAGAAACATAAATAAATAGATAAATAGATAAATAGATAAATATATACTAGATAAATAAATAAATAGACAGAGAAACAAATAAATAGATGGAAAGAAAAATACATAGATAAGTAAATAAATAAAGAAATAGATAGATAAATAGATAAATAGATAAAGAGGTAGATTAATAGATAAATAGATAGATAGGTAAAGAAAATAAGATAGAGAGATGGATAGATAAATTTATCTATAAACAATTAGACATATAGATAAAGAAATAGAGAGATAAATAAATACACGTGAGATAATAAAATAGAGAGATAAATAGATAGAGAAATAGACAGATAGAAAGATAGATAGATAGATAGATAGATAGGTCGACAGAAGGATACATAAAGAGATATAGAGATAGATAGATAAAGAGATAGACAGATAGAGAGAGAGATAGATAGATAGGTAGACAGCGGGATACATAAAGATAGATAGATAGAGAGATGGATAGACAGATAGACAGATAAATAGAGAGACAGATAAATAGATGGATAGATAGATAGGAGAGATAGATGGATAGATAGATGGATAAATAGATAAATAGATAGATAGAAAGAGATAGAGAAAGAGATAGAGAGATAAATAGATAGAACGAAAGAGAGATAGAGAGATAGAAAGATAGAAAGACAGAGAAATAGATAGATAGATAGACAGATAGAGAAAAAGAGAGATAGAGACAGAGGGATATAGAGAGATGGATAGATAAAGAGATAGGTAAATATTTTTATAGAGAGACAGATAGATAGATAAGCAGATAGATAAATAACACGAGAGATAGATAAATAGGTAATTAGGTATACATAGGTAGAGAAAAATAGATAGACAAGCAAACGAAAGAAAGAAAGAAAAGACAGATAGAAAGAAGGAAAGAAGGGAGGAAGGAAGGAAAGAAAGGAAAGAAAGGAAGAAAGGAAAAATGACGGAGAAAAAGAATTAAAAAAAGAAAGAGAAAAATAATTATAATCTTTTTAAAATTTTTGAAATTTCCTCGCCGGCTCTACTAGTAATTGTGTTTATTTCTTAAATTTTATATTTTTTTAATTCTTTAAAAAATATATATTCGTGTAATCCGATTTTAAACCCCTCGTTCTTTATATTAAAAGAACTAAAGAACTAAATAGAAAATCATAAGAATTAATAAAAGATTTAATCTAAATAAACTACGAAACCCTTAATAAAGAGATTCATAATAAAAGTAATAAGTAACCTAAATATCAAGGAGCAAATTAAAACAATACCGAAATATCCCATAAATTTATTAAATTATAATAATATTAATAAATCTCAGAGTCGAACATTACAAGCCTTACCTTAATAACATTCGTATTACTTCAATAAATCAATATTAAAATCACCGAGTGTTCACCAACTCATCCTCATATATCCAACAAATTAAAATCTTAATACCAAAATTACTATTCATCAACCTATATCAATCACAAAAAAGCTTAAACCTCTACCAACAAAATAGTAAAAATAAATTAATATTAATATATTGCAAAACAAAAAATCCTAACCGACCCATCACGACTATGCATAAACGCGCTACAAAACAATAATATCGTATCGCCAACGCAAAATAACCAAAGCAAAAAAAAAAAAACGATATTCAATTAAAAACACTACATAACCATCGCCCCCGAAATTTCCTCCATACAAACAACAACAACGTACACCACGTGCTAAAAGATCTTAAATACGGAATTAATTATTTAATAACAAAAATAATATATCGAATAATAATTATATATCAAAATCGTAAATTAAATTAAATAAAGTAAATCAAAATCAAAATTATAAATTAGGTTAAAATAAGACGAATAGGGCAAATAGGATGAGTAAAATAAGTGGGGTGAATAAGGCGAGTGGGGCGAGTAAGGCGAGTAGGGCGAGTAAAGCATCGATTAGTATATCTCGTTTCCGGTCATATTATCCCAAGTAGACCGGAAAGTAGCTATTGTTCTTGCACATAAATGAATCGTTTTTATTATATGTTCAGATAACACATTATTTCAGCATGCACTATGCTGACAAAGACCCCATTCATGGATCCAGGGCCAGCGAATACGTGAATTGCACGACACTTCCTCCATGCGAGTGTCGCACCAGCACGACAGGCGGCTGTCTAAAGAGTCGGAGTTGCGAACTCACAGCAAACTTTGAAGGACGGATGTCGGATGTCACTGGACAGGTTTAGAGTCTTAAGACTGCCTTGCCACATTGGGCAAGATGCCGCCCCAAAGCTGGAGCTGAACATCTCGGGTCTGGGTCAAAGCAGATAAACCCAGTGATGCTTGGCATGCAAAAAGCATATCATTGGCTTTGCCAGCACAGCCGGTGCCATTCTCAGCCTTTTCCATGAGCAGAGCACCGGACTCACTCAAGCAATACACCTCCTGTGCATCCCATCTTGCAACAATTGCATCAATATCTAGTAGAACAGCCCGTGAAATGCCCAAGAGGCAGGCTCGGTCCTGTGCTGTCCACAGGGAGACGGCTGCATTATCTCACAAAACCTCACGAGGACTCGTGGCTCTTCTTCCAATGGCAACACAAACCATGCCTGGTCTCTGGATGTGCCCATGAGGTCCCAGGGAGTTGCGTTGCACCATCTGGCACCCAGTTTTTGTCTAAAGAGATCTGACCTAACCTGGAAGCCTCTGAAACGGACAAATGTAAACAAAGCCGGGCTGGCGCCATGCACCGGCATGCCTTTGATCAAGGATGTCGGCGTCCCCTCAAGCCGGAGGCGAGTGAAAACATGCAACTCGCATCGGAGCCCTGCTCTGTCGACTCTGCAAGTCTGGGCTTGCGGCAGCCCTCTGCCCGCGCACGCCTTCACACACGCACAAAGCAGGATCTCGCATGTCTCACACCTCTCTCACCCAGGCCTGGGACGAATTCCGGTGCAGGGGATCTTCCTCGCGCCCTGAGTCGACTCACGCGGAGCGCTAGGGCTTTGGGGAGGAGCTGAGCTCGCTGCAAACCTCCGACTTGCAATCCACACACTCCTGACACGGCTCGTTGGATCTTCAAGGTCACCACGTTCGGTGCTCCCAAATCCGTTGCCTGCTGGACTGGTCGGGGCGATGCCAGGCGATGCGTTTCTGACCTCAGGCCGTGCCTTCGAGAAGCCCGGGAGCTAAGAAACTGAGGCAGGCACCGGATAGCCCCCGGACCCGATAGACCCCCGGGTGACGGGTGCTCGTCCCATCTGGACCTGGCTTTCAGAAGGCTGTTAGACCTCGTGCCACGCAGTCCTCTGAGCGACCAGCTGGCATGTTGACTGGAGAGGTTGCTCTACCCGGATCAGAAACCATCACCTTGCTGCCGCGCTCGCACATGCCACACATTGACGGGGTCCTAGAGTCTTGCCTGGCGTGCATACGGATGTTGTCCACCAGAAAACTGGCCAGCTCCACACACAAGAGACATGCAGTTTCATTGCGCCCCATCGAAAACCCCAACTCAACTGTGTTTTGCATCACATCTGCATTCCCCTTGCATCAAATGGGTGCGGCGCACCTGGGCTTGTATTGCGTGAGGTGCCGGCACCTGCCGCACCACGTAGGGCTGCATCGGCTGTGAGGAAGCCCTTACATTGGCCTGGGCTAGCAGAACAATATTTTGGCGCCAACAGGCTTTGTTTTGTTTGTTCCATCTCGCTAAATAAACAAATCCAACCAGGTTGAAACATTTTGCCCTAGAGAAGACTGAGCTCAACTTGTAACGCAGAGCTGTCACCACCACACTGTCCTGCTCGCCCCATGTCACCAGTGATCCATCTGCAATCACTGATCCATCCGCCATGATCGCGGCAAATGCACCTTCTGTAGCCTGAACCTGCAGCTGATCTCACGGTAGACCTGTCACCAGCACTGAGTGGATTGCCCCACGTCACCACTGATCCATCTGCCAGAATCGCAGCAAACCTGCATGTGGTGCACATTCCTCAGCTGATCTGGCGCGGCAGAGCTTTCACCAGCATTGCGAGGATGGCCCCAAGTAACCACTGATCCATCTGCCAGGATCGCAGCAAAAGCAAAAGCTGTGGCCTGAACCCGCTGCTAATTCCTTCTCGCACGGCAGAGCTGTCACCACCATGGTCTGGACAGCCCTATGTCACCACTGATCCATCTGCCAGAATCGCAGCAAACCTGCATGTGGTGCACATTCCTCAGCTGATCTGGCGCGGCAGAGCTTTCACCAGCATTGCGAGGATGGCCCCAAGTAACCACTGATCCATCTGCCAGGATCGCAGCAAAAGCAAAAGCTGTGGCCTGAACCCGCTGCTAATTCCTTCTCGCACGGCAGAGCTGTCACCACCATGGTCTGGACAGCCCTATGTCACCACTGATCCATCTGCCAGAATCGCAGCAAACCTGCATGTGGTGCACATTCCTCAGCTGATCTGGCGCGGCAGAGCTTTCACCAGCATTGCGAGGATGGCCCCAAGTAACCACTGATCCATCTGCCAGGATCGCAGCAAAAGCAAAAGCTGTGGCCTGAACCCGCTGCTAATTCCTTCTCGCACGGCAGAGCTGTCACCACCATGGTCTGGACAGCCCTATGTCACCACTGATCCATCTGCCAGGATCGCGGCAAGGGTTGTAGAACGTTGCAAAGGCAGTAGGCCGAAACCTGACCACCACGAAGACACACTTGAAAAATGTGACAGTCGAAGCCGCCACCTCATATGTATTGGGCCGGGCAAAGCGGAGTCCTCGGTAGCCGGCCCTTCCTCATGCGGGAGAGCGCAATGCGCCATGCCGCCAAGGTCGCCACCCCTCTCCCTTACACGCGAAGGATCGCGGCAAGGGCGTCATCAGCGGCCTGAATCATCTGCACGTTCTTCAGCTGGTTTTGCGCAGAAGAGCTGTTCCCACCAAATTTTGGATGGCCCCATGTGATGACTGATCCATCTGCCGGAATGGCAGCAAATGCAAAACGAGTGGCCTGAACCTGCTGCACATTCCTCAGCTGATCTTGCCGGCAGAGCTGTCACCACCATGACCCTGACTGCCCCATGTAACTACCCTGTCACCGCCCACCTCCTTTGGTTGCCACTGTCTTTGGCTGCAAGACAACAGCTGTCATCTCATCTCCGTCTTGCAGCTCTGCATTTCGCAAAGGCATCACAAGGTCAGTCAAGGGATGACAATCTGCAGTGACAAGTTTGAGGAACTTCCAACCAAAAGTATCTTCGGCTAGCAGCTTCAAACCTCCAACATTGGAGGCTTGCGAGATTGAAAGGCATTGCCTTCCGCTTCATCCTGGAAACGCCGCAGGGATATGCTTCGATCAGATCTTGAGCCAAAATGGTGCTAGCGGTATGACCAAAAAAAACAACAATCCTCTGGTGCTAGTGAGGGCGCACGAATGCTGGACGTATCTCTCAGGTCCAAGCTCCTTGTGCCGGCATGTTGTGGACGCGCGGCGCCTCAAAAACAAGGGCGCGCACAGAACAAAATGTGCCCCATGCGCTTCTTAGTCCAAGTGCAAGCACAGCCAGCCCAGTTTTCCACGCTTTCTCCAACTCATTTCCTGCATTGGGCAGCGAAACATCAGCCTGGCATTCAACCATTTCAAAGTGCAAGTGGAGACTCATAGCCTCCTGAAATGGGATTTGACGATATCTCTTACGCTCACTTCTTGAGCTTCTGGCCTCCTCGGAGCAGACCTGTGCGCCTGGCTGCAATCAGACCCACCTTCTGGCCAGGCACGGCAGAGCGGGCCACCGTGGTGGGGTGTCCCACGTGCTGATGGTTTCCTCCTCCGTGAGGATGCTCCACCGGGTTCATGGCCGAACCGCGAACCTTTGGCCAGCTGTTTCTCTTCACGCGGTACTTGTGGTGATTGTTGCCGGCCTTCAAGACCGGCTTGTCCATGCGGCCGCCACCCGCCACGATGCCCACGATGGCTCGGCATGTGGAAGGCAGGCTCTTGCGGCTTCCCGAAGGCAAGCGAACCCGCGTCTTGCGACCATCATCAGAATGGCCCACCACCATGCACGATGTCCCCGAGGCACGAGCAAAGCGTCCACGGTCAGCTGCCTTCTCTTCACACATAGAAATCACCGTTCCCTCTGGCATCTTTGCAAGCGGCAGGACATTTCCCACAGCCAACTGGGCCTTCGAGCCGCAGTAGACGAACTGCCCGGAGTGGCTGCCCTCCACAGCCACCCACAGCTCCTTCTTCAGCTTGTAGCGGTACGGGTCATGGAAGACCACCTCGCACAAAGGAGCTCCACGGCCAGGGTCGTGCAGGATGTTCTTCACCAAGCCCTTGATGTAGCCCTTGCGCTCGGCGAAGTCGACGGCGCGCAGCTTCACGGCACCCTTCCTGAGTCTGGTCTTCGCTGTGAAGATCAGGGACTTACCCTTACGCGAGCCACGGATCACGCGGCCCATGGCTGTCAGATGCGAGTCGGGCCCTGCCCTTCGGCGAAATGCTCAGAAAGTGGCTGAGCCTGTGCAAAGAGCGGGGTCAAAGCAAGTCACCTTGCATTTCAACTCTCTTCGCATGCTTGTATGCACATGCATCGTGTGTGTGTGTGTGACAAAAGAGTGTGACAACACACGAGAACACGCACATGAGGCGCGCACACACACACACACACACACACACACAAATACACCTCCCGCACACCTTCAGCAAGCAGCTCTCCCGAAAGCAGCACGCTATTTGGTCTGGTGCGGTGCGGTTCTTCACAGGGTTCTAGCGTTCGCCTCACTTCTTGAGCTTCTGGCCTCCTCGGAGCAGACCTGTGCGCCTGGCTGCAATCAGACCCACCTTCTGGCCAGGCACGGCAGAGCGGGCCACCGTGGTGGGGTGCCCCACGTGCTGATGGTTTCCTCCTCCGTGAGGATGCTCCACCGGGTTCATGGCCGAACCGCGAACCTTTGGCCAGCTGTTTCTCTTCACGCGGTACTTGTGGTGATTGTTGCCGGCCTTCAAGACCGGCTTGTCCATGCGGCCGCCACCCGCCACGATGCCCACGATGGCTCGGCATGTGGAAGGCAGGCTCTTGCGGCTTCCCGAAGGCAAGCGAACCCGCGTCTTGCGACCATCATCAGAATGGCCCACCACCATGCACGATGTCCCCGAGGCACGAGCAAAGCGTCCACGGTCAGCTGCCTTCTCTTCACACATAGAAATCACCGTTCCCTCTGGCATCTTTGCAAGCGGCAGGACATTTCCCACAGCCAACTGGGCCTTCGAGCCGCAGTAGACGAACTGCCCGGAGTGGCTGCCCTCCACAGCCACCCACAGCTCCTTCTTCAGCTTGTAGCGGTACGGGTCATGGAAGACCACCTCGCACAAAGGAGCTCCACGGCCAGGGTCGTGCAGGATGTTCTTCACCAAGCCCTTGATGTAGCCCTTGCGCTCGGCGAAGTCGACGGCGCGCAGCTTCACGGCACCCTTCCTGAGTCTGGTCTTCGCTGTGAAGATCAGGGACTTACCCTTACGCGAGCCACGGATCACGCGGCCCATGGCTGCAAATTCACCGCACTACAGCCCTAGAGCCTGAAGTTGAGCGTTGCTGCAATGCTCCAAGCTGCCGCAAAATGTATCCAATTGGGTCCAAAACCCGACCCGACGGGAATGAAACGGCTGGAAAGCTGCATGGGACCGTCCCTGTTAAACTTCACTTCCCCAGCTCTTGATTCTGACTCACCTTGGATTTCCCATGCCGCTGAGCCCTGGATGAGAGGTGCACGGGTGCACTTCACTCGCACTGAGCATCTGGCCGAGGAGGATCTTGGCTTCGGCTGATATGTCGCGGCATGCAGCTGCGCCACAACTGCAGGACGGAACGAGTCGCTCATTTTGTGGCAACAAATGGCAAGAGTGAGGATTCCAACTGGACGCACATTCACTGCCTAAAGGAAACAGTGAAAAACAAAACAAAAAAAACAAAACATCAACTGGCTCCCAATGCAAAATTCACACTGGGTGGTAGGCCTCGCCTGGAGCAGCTCTTGTCGTCTGTGCAGGCTTCACAGCCTCCGTGAACCACTGCTCTCTTTAGGCTCTCCGGCTATATGTTGAAGGGCTTTCCTTGGTTTTCCTCCCTATTGTCTCAGCCCAACAGTTCCCCGAGTCTCAAAGCCTGGCTGCAGGCAAGCGAGGGCGGCGTTTGAGAGCGTTGCGACGAGCCCTGACGGAGGGCTTCCGCACATCCCTCGCATCCCATGGTCTTTTGCGAAAGCAAAAGAACTCTTGACTGCGAGGAGAAAGAGCAAAGGGTCGCGCCGAAGAGCAAGGGTTGGTGTAAATGAAGATGGCAGTTCAATCCCGCTTTTAGCTCGGTCTCCCATTCGCAGGCAATGGTTCCTACTTGTGGTGGACAATGCACAGTGATTATGCAATCCGCAAATCACAACTATTTCTCAATCCTCAGAGGAGCACCCATCCTCACAAATCGATTTCTTTGCAAATCTCTTGCTGCATGCAGCGCTCCGCTGCGCCTGCAATTGCGGCCGCACCTGGCGAATCTCAGCACTGAGGCAAAGGGCGTCTTCGGGCACTTCGAAAGCGTGGCAGGCGCGGCCAGCGTCGGAGACCTCCCCGGGGCAGAAAAACGAGGGATTGTGCAAAAGCAAGCTCATGGTCCAAATGGCTGGCAACTAATGAGCGTGTTCCTTTAACAAAACATATACCCAGCTGTTCAACTTTGCGGTTCAAAAGATTGAGCATTGCTTTGCAAGAGCTCTCCAAACTTCTGGACCGCACTCCAAAACACATGTTGCCTGAATTACCCTGCCATACTTGCCCATCACAGATGCGGTCTGTGGGAACCTGCTGCCAGCTTCCTTTACCCAAACGAATGGCACCTGGGAGATTGCCCCACGGCACCCTGGGCCATGGCGGCGCAGGCTTGACCGCAGCCCGCCTCGGGCGGCTCGGGCTCTCGAAAGTCGTGTTTCAGAGGATGACCACACCCGGTAGACCCGTCTTCCAGTGGACAGCGGCAGTTCTTGCAATGGAACCAACGAATCCTGGCTCTTGCACGGACCAGCGTTTTGGCCCCAGCCTCGCATCCTCCTGGCCGGAAAGAGTAAGGACCACGCACTGTCACGAATCCCAAGCCTGGCACCCTTGCTGCAGTGCTGCCAACTGAAGGCGCTCTGGCCAGTGGCACGTACCTGCTTTGATGTGAAAACTGGAAATGGCCGTTCCGCTCTCCAAACTTCAATAGAAAGGGCGCTGGATGTTGCTCTTGGCCGGAAGCGACCGCCTGAAGCAAAGGCATGCGGAAACCACCCAGCATCCTTGAATCTGATAGCCAAAAACCACAGATCAATACCGCTTCTCTTGCCTCATGGGCTGCTGCTGAACGACCACGGTTTTTGCGATCACAGGGCCTATGAGGCAGGATTCTTTCACTGAAACGAGGACGCAAGTTCTGAGGCGTGCCTTGGCGAGGGTCCAGATCCTGCCACAAGCACTTTCGAGCGGTTTGTTGCCGGCCTCGTCAAAACACCCAATTTCCAAGGAGAGAGGCAAAGGTCCCGCTTTACCCACAGACGTACCTCTCCAGCTGATATACTTCAAAGCTCACCATGTCCAAAAGGGTTCCCCAGTCTGAGGTGTGTGGAAAACCCATTCGGGGAGCATTCGCCGGCGCCCTGCAGCCACCCACCCTGGCCTGGCCCTCGCGGTAAGGCACCTGTGCCGAGTGAGACGCAGGTGAGACGCGGCACCCGTCGCAGCAAGGCAGAAGGCCAAACACCCGTACCGTTTGGGGGAGGCGGTTCTACCAGACCTCAAATAGTGTTAGCCACAAAAACGCCCACCAAAGAGGACCTAACAAACGACTTTGACTTAAAAAGGGATCGAAATGGAAACCAAACGCAACACAAACCAACCAGTTCTGGCGGATTATTCCCCCCACCCCCACTGTGCAACGTCCACTTTTGCTTCCCCACCGACCAACCCCCCCCCCCTCCTTGGACCTTGGGGCCCGGCCGACATCGAGCGCGCCGACGGCTTCGTGAGGCCGCGGAGCTGGCCGTGCCAAGCATCTTTGAAGCGCTTGTTTGTTTACTGTGGACCCCCCAAAATAGTGGGTGTTCCATTTGAGCTCATTTGAAGCTTCCTTCAAAAGCACCAAAAAGGGGTACCCTCGCACCAAGACATAACCATTGTGTTGTTTTCCCTTTACAAGGGCGGATGTGTTGGACGAGACACAAGTCTTCCACGACCCAAGCCCCCGGCATAGTCTGGGTTGGACCTCGGGTTGCAACCTGCAAACTTTCGTCACCTAACCGATCGCGTCAGCCTCTGAGCCTCCGGCTGTGCTCGACATGCCGCAGGCACATGGCCCTCGCCTCAAGGAAACGCGAGCAGACCGGCCTGCGAACGCGCTCCGAATTGGCTTCGTGGCAAAAGAATTGGGGGGGGGGGAACCCGGGAAATGGTGATGTCCTTTTGGTTTCCCTTGAAACCAAGGTGAGAAGGGTACCCTCAAGAACGCGGCAGCCGAAGGTCACGCTCAAAGGGCAGGGCCCAGTGACTCCACCGGCATGATGGGACTGGTGCTGGGCAGCTCGCTCCAAGCCTGGCCGCCAGCGATCCGTTTTTCCCGCAGACTGACATCAAACCCAAAAGCCATCTGCCCTTTTTGGACTCCATGTAAATTTGCAGGGGATTACAAAAGGCCGCAAACTTGCTCTGGGCAACTGAGTCTTCCTTTCTCGCCAGCTCAGGCCTCACCAATCGACATGCACCTGCAGGCCGCAGCACAATGCACGAAAAAGGTCGCCTATGGCATGAACGCACACAGCTTGCCTCTGACATGCACCCCTGTGCGTGGCCAAGCAGCTTTTAGCCGCGGGATGCGATACAGAAATGTGGAAATCCCAATCTGTTGACTAGCCCTGTCTGGACATGCATTGCGCTCAACCCATCTCTGGCCCGCACCCGTTGTTGGGTTGCGGCGAAGTTTGCTCAGCCTGATCCACCAATGCACTCAGGCCAGGCAATGTATCACGTTTACGGGAACTCAAGCTAGGTCGACATAGAATGTCAAAGCGTCCTTCATCTCGACTTTCGTAATGCCATTGGTGGGCGTGACCAGCCGCTGGTCCCCATTACCAGTCTGGCGCACAACTCACAGATGGCTTCAGCGAAAAGTGCTGCGTCGCCTGGTGGTTCTTGCCATTGGCCACTTTCCCTATCGAATCCACGCAATCCGCCTGCAGCGTTGCCGCGTACCTCCGTTTTCAGTCCATGGAAAGACAAGTGCCTCACAACATTGAGTGCACTAGGAAGTTCCGAAAATCGTGGCCTGCAGTCTTCCTTCAAATACCATCTTTGAGGGGGTTCCTTCAAAAACTAAGCACACCTTGGATGGTGGGATTCTCTGTGCCTTAGGGGTTACCCATAGGTGTGAATTGAATGGACCCTTGAGTGGACATTTCCATGGGGATGTCAGCCATTTTGAGGGTCCAACCAAGATACCAGCAACTTGGAGAAAGAGACACCCTGGTCAAAGCACCCACGGTGTCTTAGCCAAAAAACCAACTGGCGGCCCGAGAAAGAAAAAAAAAAGCGCACTCCGATTGGATCACACAGCGGGAGATCTCTTGGTGCACCTGGATCGGGTCACCCACACGCAGTACTAGCAACATGTTTCACACAGCCCCGAACGTTTGTCGCACCAACCTGTTTCGCGATAATGTCTGTGTTGCATATCTCTTCAGACTATGTGGAGAAACAATGGTTTGGGACAGGATGTTATTTTCGGTCCACACTTGCAAGCATTCATGCAAAACATGCAACAACCTTTGGCTTTATATTCTCATTTTCGGGGGTTGCATTGAAAGAAGCAAAACGTGTGAAGGGGGTGGCCAAAATGACAAAAAGTTGGGCTTCGTTGAGGCGACATCAAACTTGTCAGCCCTCAATGAACAGCTTGTTCAAGGCGCTTCTGAAACTTTTCGAAACTTGACAGGTTTGAAAGTAGCTGGTGCCAACCCAAGGTTGGTCTTGAGAGGCGCCACAAACCCTCCAAAAACAGCTATCCCATTCGAAGACCAACCCAAGTAGGCCAATATTGGTAGGCGAGCGTCAAAACGCCAACCACCTGCCTGCTACTATTCCTTTACCCTCATACAAGACCGAGGTTCCAAATAGCATCACCCTCATGACACCCCAAACGAGGGAAACAACAACAAAAACAAAAAGCTAGGCTGGTTTACCTCCTGCTCGCGCAGGCATGACCAAGGCCCCCCCGAGGCCTGCTCCGCTAGGAGCTTCTCGCAGAAGGAGCAGAAGAGGTCCGGCTTCACCAGCACGTTGAACCTTCGAAATGGATGAGACTCCCGGCCCTGTGGCCATGGGTCAAAATCCAAAATTCCGTACCCCCAGTGAACATCCCAATCCCCACTAAAATAGAATGAAATGGGTGGTGCACCTACCCCAAAATAGTACCATTGGTTTTGACCCACAGCCATATTTAATGGGGAGAAACCAAAACGGGGAGAGCATTTCGAGACAACCCCACCAAAAAAAGTGTGTCCACATCACCCTGAGCTGCCGCTCTTGCGTAAATCATCTTTTTCGGTGGCTTGCATGAACGGTCAGGCCAGCCACTGTCATTTGCTTAGTTTGAGATCTTTTCACTTTTGCGCAAGGGCTCATTGTTCGAAATGCGCAAGCTCCATTGGAAATATTTTGTCAGTACCAGGCCTGCTCTCAAATGGGTTCAACTTGTTGACGCGAACACAGTAATGTTTAGTACTCGATCGCTTTGGGTTGTCCCAAGAACCTCTGCTGCTTGGAATCCAGGGGTTTGAATAGCGTGGGAATTCACGGCCCCAAAGAAATCCACTGCGCTAGCAGGGCACATCGGGATCCTGCGTTTGCATAATCTGAGCAGGTATTTTTTCAAGAATCTATACATATGATGTACGTCATATGACTCGTGACACTAGCTTGCTAGAGCAGCTAAAGCTGGAAACAAGGTCAGAAGATCAATGCAGCCTGAATGAGCTTGCCTTGGTTCTGGCTTGGAAGTTCAAAGTCTGTGTTTGATATCGAGCAAGGGTGAAACACTGCAACGTTTTCCCCGAGCGCAGGGCTTGATCTCATCCAGAAACTCGCTTTCCATCTTGTTGAGCTCAATGTTGCTGAGCACCTGAATGAGAGCGAGGTTTTTGCCTCACCCAAGGCAGCCTCATGGGCACGGTCTAGTTGAACAAGGCTCCGAATAGGAACTCTTCGGTGTCCCTCATCCCAAGCGCCAATTGCTGGGTGCGTCGGCCGGAAAGAGTTTGGCCAGAGAGCTATTCCGCACTGGCTTGTCCTTCGAAGGGAGACAAGACAAAAAAGGACTGACACGTCACTTCTAAACAGGATTGAGTGAGTCCCTTGGTTGAACCTTTCGAGCTCGTCCCCCATTCTGCAAGGGCGTTAAAAAATCCAGTTACATGTCCTCCCACATCTTGTCAGCCAGCAGCAGCGACCTTGCAGCTCGACTGACATTGTCATACACAAACAGCTCATAAAGGTTATGCGCAAATGCCACCGAAGGAGATCCCGCAGTCCCAGGTTCGGCCAAAACCTCCCCACGTTGACGGCGAGTGCCGAGTGCCGAGTGCCGAGTGCTGAGTGCCGAGTGCCGAGTGCCGAGTGCCGAGTGCCCGGCGTTAGGAACAGCGGGCGCCAGGTGCAGGCGTGCAGGGTGATCCGAGAGCTCTCCTTGAACCTCGCGCACGGTCTGATGCTGGCTGAGGGACCTAATGGCCGAACGATACCAAGCACCGGGGTGCTTTTTCTGGAGTGACATGGTTCTCGTTGGCAACCAGCCTGCTGAGGTAGATCACACTCACGATGAAGGCAGAGACACTAAAGATGCCCTGCAAGCAGAATGAATTCACCAAATCGTTTTTGACAAGGCTCTGATGTGGCCGCCTGGTGCAGAATGCTCAGGATGAAGGAACATACATGCATAGCTGAGCAGTCATGCACCTCAGCTGGTCGAGTGGAAGAAAGCGGTGCACATGCAACAATGATTGTCCGAGAGGCTGATTCAGGAAAGATCCTGTTGAGCTCCGGCTTATTGTGGTATGGAACCTACAGAAGGTAAGGCCGGAAAATCTGCCACCCCAAGCCACAAAACGATGTCCTGCCTCAAAGAAGAGGCGAAACATCTGGTTGCCCTGGCACCCACACCGTGCAATGCCAAGCGCCTTTCATCTTTCGTGAGTAGCCCTCATCCACTCAATAGCTGCCAGACGCTCAACGCCTAAGAACAAAATCTAGCGTTGCCACCCAAACTACAAGGCTCGCGGGCTGTTCAAGTTTCCCGGGCACCGCAGGAGCAGAACCCAAAACAGCACAAGCGATCAACCACTAGCACAGGAACTCTTAGCTTAAAAAGTAACAATGCCAAAGAAAAAAAATGGAAAGACAAAGATCGAGCCGAGCCGGAAAGAGGGGCCAGTGATTTGTTGGTTGCAACATGAACGAAACAAGCTGGTGCGACAAAATGTCAACAAGACCGCATGATCAAACACAAGGTTTCCGACAGGCAATATCCAAACAGCACTTGTTTCCATAGCCTCT
>CAUJNA010000406.1:0-92500 GCA_963377175.1 Effrenium voratum | reverse complement strand
CTGAGGCATGCTGCAATCACATCACGGTGTCTGCCCTGTGTTCTCGGGCGTTTACTTGAAGCCTTACTGTTGGCAAAAAAATCAAGCAACTCCAAGCACCGATACGGTGAGACAAAGCCCGAGGGCGCAACGATCGCACAAGAAGGGTTGTGCTTAAGTCTAGGCACACCAATTTCAGAGGCGTCTTCTATATTGTGAAAAACTAAATTGTGGCAATGCGCATGTTGACAACTGCATAACATTGCAGTACTCTGTTCAACAACTGCAAACCAACACGTGCTGACACCAAGCATTGTGCGTCAAATTAACCAGGCAGGGCGCAATTGCAAAAAGAGCCGAAAGCTGCAAAAGAAACCGCAAAAAGAAAGGACAGGGGAGCAGTCAAGGAATTGTTTTGAGTTTTTGCGATATGAACAAGTGAGTTTTCCAGACACCAAGCCAGCTTTTGATGCCCAGTTGGCAGACTACGAAACACAGGACCGTAGTCACTAATCTTTCACCGTGCATTGGAAGAAAGCACATCATCATGTTCCTGGAAACACAATCTCATTCGAGCAACACTTGGACATTCGAAAGCAGCGCAGCCAAGCTTGTTTCGCTCACGCTTGCTCGCGCGTGCTCTGCCTCATGGAAAGAGGCATGTGGCTTCTCAGGCGTTCACCACCTTTCCGTAGAAAATGCCCTTCAGGAGAATGGTCCTTCGGAGCGTGCAAGGTGTTGAAACGAAGAAGAACGGCGAAACGAAAACAGAGGTCTAGAGACACCCTCCAAGAAAGCAACTTCCAAGCAGCTCCTTGGAGCCTTGGCACCCATGTCGGTGTCGGAAGGCTGCTTGGAGACGAAGACGCCACCGATCTCGCCAAGCTCCTGGTTCACCTGCCGCACTGCCAGCAATCAAAAAAAAAACATATGGGCCACGGCCGAAATCTATCAATCTCGGTGAGTCTACCCAACGTCGCTTGCTTGAGTACAGGGGTGAATATGGGCAGTTGCTCATATGTGATCTAGCCACCCGCCCGCCAAAGGGACCGACCCCTTAGCAACTGTGCAACCTGCGCCAAGCCAAGCTGTTCAAATCTGCGCCCCCGGCCATGCATGTCAAAATGCTCATCTGTGCTGCCGAACTTACTCGCGCGCATGCATTCACGGACGCGCACGATTGCACAAACGCGCACGTGCACACACACACAGACAGACAGACAGACAGACAGACAGACAAACAGACAGAAAGACGGACAGACAGACAGACAGACACAGACGCACAGACGCACAGACGCACAGACACACACACACACACACACAGACACACACACACACACACACACACACACACACACACACACACACACACACACACACACACACACACACACCACCACACACACACGCACGCACGCACGACACACACATGCACACACACACCCACACGCACACAGCTCACACACACACTGCGCGAACCACGCTGCACGCAGCGACGCACGCACCCACCACCACCCCACCCACCCACCCACACACACACGCATACGCACCTTACGCACGCTGCATGCATACGCTGCGCGCACGCACGCACGAACGCCCACGCACGCACGTGCAGCACGTGCCCTTACTACGTGGGTGCCTGCATACATACGCACATACCTGCTGCCACGCCACGCACGCACGCACGCACGCACGCACGCACGCACGCACGCACGCACGCACGCACGCACGCACGCACGCACGCACGCACGCACGCACGCACGCACGCACGCACCCACACACACACACACACCCGCGCACGCACACACACACACACACACACACAGACACACACACACACACACACACACACACACACACACACACACACACACACACACACACACACACACACACACACACACACACACACACACACACACACACCCACCCACCCACCCACGCACGCACGCACGCACGCACGCACGCACGCACGCACTCACCCACACACACACACACACACACACACACGCACGCACAGACACGCAGACACGCAGACACGCAGACACGCAGACACGCAGAGACGCAGACACGCAGACACGCAGACACGCAGACACGCAAACACGCAGACACACAGACACAGACACACAGACACACCCGCCCAGGCACTAACACTAACAGCAACACACACACACACACACACACACACACACACCCGCCCAGGCACTAACACTAACAGCAACACACACACACACACCCGCCCAGACACTAACACTAACAGCAACACACACACACACACACCAATACAAAAGCATGCATTCCATTCAAGCATCCTGGCCTTGTTCACCTCCATCTCGATGGCACCCTTGCCAAGGTCAAAGACCTTGTTGGTCTCCTTGAAGAGGTCCTCCTGACCGCCCTTGCCATCAGCCTGCATGGCAGGCAGGGCCACCGCCTGATCGTAGCCCAAGTACATGCCGCGGGCCTTAGGGTCCAGGAAACCACCAGTCCGGTAGGAAGGCACGCTGAACTCGCCACCCCAAGTGAAGCCAGGCTTGAAGGAGCTGCCCTCACCCTTGGCCACCAGCTCCTTGACGGTGAACAGGAAAGGCACGTACTGGCCATCCGGCAGCTTCACAGTCGTGGCTGCGAAGTCCATGCCATCCTGCTCCTTGAAGGTGATGGGGTTGGGATCCAGGCTGCCCTCAACGAAAGCCAGGCTGTAGGTCTGGCGAGTGGTCAGCTTGGTGGTGGCGAACTCCTTGCCCTTGTCAGTCTCGAACTCCACCGCAAAGGACTTGGGCTCGAAGCACACGTTGATGAGGCGGGAGCCGCTCTTCACTGGCACCTCACTGCCGTTGGACTCCACGGTGGGGCAGCGGTTCGCCAAGCCGGAGCCCCTGACCTGATTGTAGGTGAGCTGGCTGAACTGCTCAGCCGTGATGGCCTTGGCAGGCTGGGCGGCCACAAGGCCGAAGACCAAGCCAAGAGCGGCGCCAAAGCTCAAGAGAGGTGCGGCCCAGGACCAGCTGCTCTCGCTGCTCTGCACCGGTGCCGACTTCAATGCCTCGATGTGGTGAGGGGCTGTGTTTGCGCGGGGCGGCTGGGTGGGCACTCCGCTAAGGAAGCAGCTCCCTGCGGCCGCCGCCGCCAGCAACACTCCCACCACTGCGCAAGAGCGGGCCATGGCTTGGAATTCAGATAAAAACAAAACCCAAGGGCCTTGATTAATAAACGCGCCGGTAAGAGGTTCACCTGACTCTTCCAAGCAAGCGGTCCGTCCCAACGATCGCGTCGTACCGCCTTCTTGCAAGTGGTACTCACACTGGAAATTTTGGTGTTCAGCGAGAAGCTCAGAGCAACCCGAAGCACGCATGTCTCGAACAGCGGGGTGGCATTAAAACCAGCCATCCAATGCTGCAAGTAACTGAACGGAAAATCACGCTCAGGCGGTTTTTGCTCAGCACAAGCACCGCCAATCTGTGGCCTCTCAGGCGTTCACCACCTTTCCGTAGAAAATGCCCTTCAGGAGAATGGTCCTTCGGAGGCAGTGCACACTCCGCCAAAGCAACGGAAGGACACCTCTTGACCCTTGCCGCGCAAAGAGTTCCGTCAACCTATAGCATGAAATATTGACAAATCAAGAAAGCACCCTCCAAGCAGCTCCTTGGAGCCTTGGCACCCATGTCGGTGTCGGAAGGCTGCTTGGAGACGAAGACGCCACCGATCTCGCCAAGCTCCTGGTTCACCTGCCGCACTGCCAGCAATCAAAAAAAAACATATGAGCCACGGCCGAAATCTATCAAACTCGGTGAGTCTACCCAACGTCGCTTGCTTGAGTACAGGAGATGATGGTGAATATGGGCAGTTGCTCATATGTGATCTAGCTACCCGCCCGCCAAAGGAACCGACCCCTTAGCAACTGTGCAACCTGTGCCAAGCCAAGCTGTTCAAATCTCCGCCCCCGGCCATGCATGTCAAAATGCTCATCCGTTCTATCTCGTTGGCACACAAAACACACACACACACACACACACACACACACACACACACACACACACACACACACACACACACGCACGCACGCACGCACGCACGCACGCACGCACGCACGCACGCACGCACGCACGCACGCACGCACGCACGCACGCACGCACGCACGCACGCACGCACGCACGCACGCACGCACGCACGCACGCACACAGGCAGACAAGCAGGCAAGCACGCACGCACGCACGCACGCACGGACGCACGCACGCACGCACATGCATGCACGCACACCGACAAACACAAACACTAACACTGACACTAGCAGTAACACACTCTCTCACACACACACGCACCAAAACCACAAGCATGCGTTGCATTCAAAAAGCTGTGCTGACATCCGGGCCTTGTTCACCTCCATCTCGATGGCACCCTTGCCAAGGTCAAAGACCTTGTTGGTCTCCTTGAAGAGGTCCTCCTGACCGCCCTTGCCATCAGCCTGCATGGCAGGCAGGGCCACCGCCTGATCGTAGCCCAAGTACATGCCGCGGGCCTTAGGGTCCAGGAAACCACCAGTCCGGTAGGAAGGCACGCTGAACTCGCCACCCCAAGTGAAGCCAGGCTTGAAGGAGCTGCCCTCACCCTTGGCCACCAGCTCCTTGACGGTGAACAGGAAAGGCACGTACTGGCCATCCGGCAGCTTCACAGTCGTGGCTGCGAAGTCCATGCCATCCTGCTCCTTGAAGGTGATGGGGTTGGGATCCAGGCTGCCCTCAACGAAAGCCAGGCTGTAGGTCTGGCGAGTGGTCAGCTTGGTGGTGGCGAACTCCTTGCCCTTGTCAGTCTCGAACTCCACCGCAAAGGACTTGGGCTCGAAGCACACGTTGATGAGGCGGGAGCCGCTCTTCACTGGCACCTCACTGCCGTTGGACTCCACGGTGGGGCAGCGGTTCGCCAAGCCGGAGCCCCTGACCTGATTGTAGGTGAGCTGGCTGAACTGCTCAGCCGTGATGGCCTTGGCAGGCTGGGCGGCCACAAGGCCGAAGACCAAGCCAAGAGCGGCGCCAAAGCTCAAGAGAGGTGCGGCCCAGGACCAGCTGCTCTCGCTGCTCTGCACCGGTGCCGACTTCAACGCCTCGATGTGGTGAGGGGCTGTGTTTGCGCGGGGCGGCTGAGTAGGCACTCCGCTAAGGAAGCAGCTCCCTGCGGCCGCCGCAGCCAGCAACACTCCCACCACTGCGCAAGAGCGGGCCATGGCGTCAGGTAAAAATGCAGACACCGGACAAAAACTTGACTAGAAAAGTGCGTGGCGATATGATAAGTGCAGCAAACAGGTCATGCATGACAAAAGCTCAGAAGGTGCCTCCATCTCGCAGGCAAGGTCAGTGCTGTTGCAAGCCTTTTGCAGCCTGATGCGGCCTGTCTGTGGCTTCTCAGGCGTTCACAACCTTTCCGTAGAAAATGCCCTTCAGCAGAATGGTCCTTCGGAGCGTGCAAGGTGTTGAAACGAAGAAGAACGGCGAAACGAAAACAGAGGTCTAGAGACACCCTCCAAGAAAGCAACTTCCAAGCAGGTCCTTGGAGCCTTGGCACCCATGTCGGTGTCGGAAGGCTGCTTGGAGACGAAGACGCCACCGATCTCGCCGAGCTCCTGGTTCACCTGCCGCACCGCCCGCAATCATCGAACATGTTATAGCTACTTCTGACGAAAGAATTGCGGCCCCATTGCAAGCATGTCCTGTCAAGACTGGGCAACGCATGCAAAGTCGTCAAGGTGTCCCGATCTGCGAGACCACAAGCATTAAAATCGATGGTGGACCAAACATTTCGAAACCTTGAATGTCCATTCAGTATCTGCCCAACTAGCAACTGTTGGGCCCTCTTCACAAGGCCCAAAAATTCAATTCCCGGGCATCCGGGCCTTGTTCACCTCCATCTCGATGGCACCCTTGCCAAGGTCAAAGACCTTGTTGGTCTCCTTGAAGAGGTCCTCCTGACCGCCCTTGCCATCAGCCTGCATGGCAGGCAGGGCCACCGCCTGATCGTAGCCCAAGTACATGCCGCGGGCCTTAGGGTCCAGGAAACCACCAGTCCGGTAGGAAGGCACGCTGAACTCGCCACCCCAAGTGAAGCCAGGCTTGAAGGAGCTGCCCTCACCCTTGGCCACCAGCTCCTTGACGGTGAACAGGAAAGGCACGTACTGGCCATCCGGCAGCTTCACAGTCGTGGCTGCGAAGTCCATGCCATCCTGCTCCTTGAAGGTGATGGGGTTGGGATCCAGGCTGCCCTCAACGAAAGCCAGGCTGTAGGTCTGGCGAGTGGTCAGCTTGGTGGTGGCGAACTCCTTGCCCTTGTCAGTCTCGAACTCCACCGCAAAGGACTTGGGCTCGAAGCACACGTTGATGAGGCGGGAGCCGCTCTTCACTGGCACCTCACTGCCGTTGGACTCCACGGTGGGGCAGCGGTTCGCCAAGCCGGAGCCCCTGACCTGATTGTAGGTGAGCTGGCTGAACTGCTCAGCCGTGATGGCCTTGGCAGGCTGGGCGGCCACAAGGCCGAAGACCAAGCCAAGAGCGGCGCCAAAGCTCAAGAGAGGTGCGGCCCAGGACCAGCTGCTCTCGCTGCTCTGCACCGGTGCCGACTTCAACGCCTCGATGTGGTGAGGGGCTGTGTTTGCGCGGGGCGGCTGAGTAGGCACTCCGCTAAGGAAGCAGCTCCCTGCGGCCGCCGCCGCCAGCAACACTCCCACCACTGCGCAAGAACGGGCCATGGTGTCAGGTAAAAATGCAGACACCGGACAAAAACTTGACTAAAAAAGTGCGTGGCGATATGAGAAGTGCAGCAAACAGGTCATGCATGACAAAAGCTCAGAAGGTGCCTCCATCTCGCAGGCAAGGTCAGTGCTGTTGCAAGCCTTTTGCAGCCTGATGCGGCCTGTCTGTGGCTTCTCAGGCGTTCACAACCTTTCCGTAGAAAATGCCCTTCAGCAGAATGGTCCTTCGGAGCGTGCAAGGTGTTGAAACGAAGAAGAACGGCGAAACGAAAACAGAGGTCTAGAGACACCCTCCAAGAAAGCAACTTCCAAGCAGGTCCTTGGAGCCTTGGCACCCATGTCGGTGTCGGAAGGCTGCTTGGAGACGAAGACGCCACCGATCTCGCCGAGCTCCTGGTTCACCTGCCGCACCGCCCGCAATCATCGAACATGTTATAGCTACTTCTGACGAAAGAATTGCGGCCCCATTGCAAGCATGTCCTGTCAAGACTGGGCAGCGCATGCAAAGTCGTCAAGGTGTCCCGATCTGCGAGACCACAAGCATTAAAATCCATGGTGGACCAAACATTTCGAAACCTTGGATGTCAATTCAGTATCTGCCCAACTAGCAACTGTTGGGCCCTCTTCACAAGGCCCAAAAATTCAATTCCCGGGCATCCGGGCCTTGTTCACCTCCATCTCGATGGCACCCTTGCCAAGGTCAAAGACCTTGTTGGTCTCCTTGAAGAGGTCCTCCTGACCGCCCTTGCCATCAGCCTGCATGGCAGGCAGGGCCACCGCCTGATCGTAGCCCAAGTACATGCCGCGGGCCTTAGGGTCCAGGAAACCACCAGTCCGGTAGGAAGGCACGCTGAACTCGCCACCCCAAGTGAAGCCAGGCTTGAAGGAGCTGCCCTCACCCTTGGCCACCAGCTCCTTGACGGTGAACAGGAAAGGCACGTACTGGCCATCCGGCAGCTTCACAGTCGTGGCTGCGAAGTCCATGCCATCCTGCTCCTTGAAGGTGATGGGGTTGGGATCCAGGCTGCCCTCAACGAAAGCCAGGCTGTAGGTCTGGCGAGTGGTCAGCTTGGTGGTGGCGAACTCCTTGCCCTTGTCAGTCTCGAACTCCACCGCAAAGGACTTGGGCTCGAAGCACACGTTGATGAGGCGGGAGCCGCTCTTCACTGGCACCTCACTGCCGTTGGACTCCACGGTGGGGCAGCGGTTCGCCAAGCCGGAGCCCCTGACCTGATTGTAGGTGAGCTGGCTGAACTGCTCAGCCGTGATGGCCTTGGCAGGCTGGGCGGCCACAAGGCCGAAGACCAAGCCAAGAGCGGCGCCAAAGCTCAAGAGAGGTGCGGCCCAGGACCAGCTGCTCTCGCTGCTCTGCACCGGTGCCGACTTCAACGCCTCGATGTGGTGAGGGGCTGTGTTTGCGCGGGGCGGCTGAGTAGGCACTCCGCTAAGGAAGCAGCTCCCTGCGGCCGCCGCCGCCAGCAACACTCCCACCACTGCGCAAGAGCGGGCCATGGCGTCAGGTAAAAACGTGGCCCTAGGCAGTAAAAAAACTGCAGCCAGAATAGCATCGCGGAAAGTACAACATAGCATGCTAGCAATTGTGTCCAAACCTGCATTGGTTGAATCAGAATCATAATGTACACTAACCCATACACCGTGAGATGAATGAGTCTCGGCATGTCTTCAAATTCATGTTTCAAAGATACTCTACTGGATGTTGCCTTTGCGGCGTTTAAACCATGTGATGATCCTATGATTGATTTCAGTTTAGCGACCAGTTGTTAATATACTTGTGTATCTGCGTGAAGCACGGCGCGTAGGAGATCGTGGTGGCTGTCAGAATTTTAGCAAGAGAAACTTCAAGCTATGTGTCTGCAATTGTGGAAACCTGCCCACGGGAAGGCAGCCGTGCAAGTCCGATTCGCAAGAGAGATAACTAGTGCCGAAAGGTACAGAGCATGACAATGACAAGGGGGCCCGCTTGAGGGGTGAGAGAACATGACATGGTCCAAGCCTGGCAAAAGCCAAAAGCGAAACCTGCAAAGATAAAGGCATCAGCGCGGGATTAGGAGCCATGCCATTAGAACTCTCACCCACCCAGCCACCCAACCCGAGCTTCAATTGAGTGATCCCCAGAGAGCTCTTCTGAATGGGCAGTATGTGAGAAGAGTTCTTATGTGACCGAATTGTTGGAACAAGGCGACCAATGTGTTCGGCCTCCAAACAGTGCAAGTGTTGCGAAAGACTTAAACAAGTGCCATCAAAAGTCGGCCCTGCGCGCGCTACATCTACATACTTGTTTTCAGAAACACTGCAAGCTGATTGCTTGGATTGAACAATGAATCAGTTGAGTACTTACCGAATTTCGGAGTTGCCACATTTAAATTAAACTCCTTGTTTGCGGCAATTTAATGGTTCTGGCTTTTCAACTGAAAAGTCCATGCTGGCAAAACCACCAAAAAAAATAAACTGAAACAAGTTGTCTCATTGCAAAACGAAATATTAATATCAATAAAGTACAATCCAAACCAGTATCTGCCAGTAGAGTGGTCGTAGTTGAAACAAGTTCAAAGCATAAGGATTCAAAGTCCTGCACAGGACAAAAGATACAAGCGCAAACTATGAGGCAATGTCAGGTGTTGGATCTTTGGGCGCTGGATTGGCTTGCTTTTCATGCCTGCGCAGGTTTTCAGGTTTTGGAGCCTCCAAACCAATACTTGCATAGTCACGGCTTACCGACTTCATTCTGGCTCGAGAACGTGTTCATCGTGAAATGTCCAATGCAACAACTACAAGTTTGTAGCTTGTTCCGACCATTTCTCGAGATACTTTAATCAACTCAAACTCTGACCTGCTGAGCCTCTCCTTTTCTAAACATGATGATTTCCAAGCTTTCTTGTCCAATTCTGGCTGGTGATTCAAGAGTTCAAAAATCAACATTGCAAAGCATGCTTGTCCCGATTCTGGCTCGATTGACTTGCACGCCAACAAATCGCAATCCTCTTGAGTTGAGTTTGAGAACTGGCAAATCAAATGCACTCAGAGCCACAATGCGGGCCCCGGGGTGCCATGGGCGTGTATGTCTGTCTGCCATTCGTCCGTCTGCTAGGCGGTCTGTATGTCTGCATGCCTGCATGTCTACATGTCTGCATGTCTGGAAGTCCAAATGTCTGAATGACGTACATCTGTGCGTCTGTAAATCTGTACGTCCACAATCCCTTCCCCCTTTTTACTACCTGCACCATATTAATAAGTATTGTTTTTCCCAGGCACCCGGATCTCCGGGTGCTACTTTTAGAATAGGCCACTTCTAAAGCAATACTAAGCTGGCTGACTACCAAACCCCACCCTAGCCTTTTCAGGGGTACTCCAGGACTCAGGCCCGTGACCCAAACAAAGAGAACATGGAGCTTTGAAAGTTTGTACTCTACCCTGTTTGCCAAGTTATAATTTGGGTCCGTTTCGAGCAAGCACATTTGCTTCTGCGGGAGCCCATCTGACCCCTAATTGCCCTGCTAAGGGCAGGAACCCTTGATAAATTTACTTGTTGGGGGAGGGGGCGGCGTAGTAATTATTAAGGAGAAGGGATTACGTCTACGAGAACTCCCAGTCGCTCCGACATTTGGCTCAAACCTCACAACAGGCAACGGAATGCGGCAACAGGCCAACGGACCCACGCCGGTAGCCTCAAGGTCCAGCACTCACCGCCCCGTTTTGTTGCCTCCCGAGTGACAAGTGTTGGCCTAGGCGTTCACCACCTTTCCGTAGAAGATGCCCTTCAGCAGAATGGTCCTGCAAAGCTGAAGAGAGCCTCTGGTTGCCATGCTGACAAAACAAAGATCCGCTCATTTCTTTTGAAACAACAGCGTCCAGATCTGTTACGCATCGCCAGGGGCCACCTGAACCCTCCAAGCTCCTTGGAGCCTTGGCACCCATGTCGGTGTCGGAAGGCTGCTTGGACACGAAGACGCCACCGATCTCGCCGAGCTCCTGGTTCACCTGCCGCACTGCCCGCAATCAAACAAAACATATGAGCCACGGCCGAAATCTATCAATCTCGGTGAGTCTACCCAACGTCGCTTGCTTGAGTACAGGAGATGATGGTGAATATGGGCAGTTGCTCATATGTGATCTAGGTACCCGCTCGCGAAAGAACTGCGACCCCTTAGCAACTGTGCAACCTGCGCCAAGCACAGCTGTTCAAATCTGCGCCCCTCATGTCAAAATGTTAACCACACACCACACACAGACACAGAGACACAGACACGCAGACACACAGACACACAGACGCACAGACACACAGCAACACACAGACACACACAGACACACACAGACACACACACACACACACACACACACACACACACAGACACACAGACACACAGACACACAGACACACAGACACACAGACACACAGACACACAGACACACAGACACACAGACACACAGACACACAGACACACAGACACACAGACACACAGACACACAGACACACAGACACACAGACACACAGACACACAGACACACAGACACACAGACACACAGACACACAGACACACAGACACACAGACACACAGACACACAGACACACAGACACACAGACACACAGACACACAGACACACAGACACACAGACACACAGACACACAGACACACAGACACACAGACACACACACACACAACACAACACAACACAACACAACACAACACAACACAACACAACACAACACAACACAACACAACACAACACACACAGACACACGCAGACACACGCAGACACACACAGACACACACAGACACACACAGACACACACAGACACACACAGACACACACAGACACACAGAGAACACACACACACAAACAAACCATCATTTAAGAAAGCACACACACACACATACCTCATCCCCCCCCCCTTGAGACATGCTATAGCACTGCTATTGGAGTGATATAGCACTGTTAAAGTACTTTGCTCCCAAAGGCTTCCCGACTGGCATCGCGACAAGCGCTGGAAAATGACACCCACCACCATGCTCATGCTCGTCCCCCTCGCACCCCTTCCTTCCCCGGCCCCCTGCCCTTCCCGTCAGCTTCAGAAGTCCGCAAGTCTTGCGCAAGGCACCAAAACTAACAGCAACACACACACACACATGCTAATACAAAAAGCATGCATTCCATTCAACAAGCTGTCCTGGCATCCTGGCCTTGTTCACCTCCATCTCGATGGCACCCTTGCCAAGGTCAAAGACCTTGTTGGTCTCCTTGAAGAGGTCCTCCTGACCGCCCTTGCCATCAGCCTGCATGGCAGGCAGGGCCACCGCCTGATCGTAGCCCAAGTACATGCCGCGGGCCTTAGGGTCCAGGAAACCACCAGTCCGGTAGGAAGGCACGCTGAACTCGCCACCCCAAGTGAAGCCAGGCTTGAAGGAGCTGCCCTCACCCTTGGCCACCAGCTCCTTGACGGTGAACAGGAAAGGCACGTACTGGCCATCCGGCAGCTTCACAGTCGTGGCTGCGAAGTCCATGCCATCCTGCTCCTTGAAGGTGATGGGGTTGGGATCCAGGCTGCCCTCAACGAAAGCCAGGCTGTAGGTCTGGCGAGTGGTCAGCTTGGTGGTGGCGAACTCCTTGCCCTTGTCAGTCTCGAACTCCACCGCAAAGGACTTGGGCTCGAAGCACACGTTGATGAGGCGGGAGCCGCTCTTCACTGGCACCTCACTGCCGTTGGACTCCACGGTGGGGCAGCGGTTCGCCAAGCCGGAGCCCCTGACCTGATTGTAGGTGAGCTGGCTGAACTGCTCAGCCGTGATGGCCTTGGCAGGCTGGGCGGCCACAAGGCCGAAGACCAAGCCAAGAGCGGCGCCAAAGCTCAAGAGAGGTGCGGCCCAGGACCAGCTGCTCTCGCTGCTCTGCACCGGTGCCGACTTCAACGCCTCGATGTGGTGAGGGGCTGTGTTTGCGCGGGGCGGCTGTGTAGGCACTCCGCTAAGGAAGCAGCTCCCTGCGGCCGCCGCCGCCAGCAACACTCCCACCACTGCACAAGAGCGGGCCATCTTCAGGTCCACAAAAAATTCAATGGCCTACAAAATGCTGACACGGAGCCCCAGGCCAGGCATAAGGATCGTAATTCCACTAAAGCATTTGTTTTTGTGCCATGTCCCGCTTGCGAGGCTGTACGCGCGTTTGTGGAAACATAGAAATCCGAAGCAACTTATGTTGCTGTCTCTGTGTTGCTTGCGTGGGTGGCTACTCAAGGACCGCGCTTAGAAGGACTCAAAAGTGTATGCAAAGATGTGCATAGCGGCGCTATGGCATCATTTTTCACAGGCAGAATGCCAAGAGGAGGATCCGCGTCAGTCAAGGTTTGGGCGAAAAGGCTGCATGAATGGCTTTGCGAAGTTTATTTACGAACAAATCATAACTCTTGCATGTCTTGCCGACCCACCACACATGAAAGACCCTCCCTGACCTGACCAAAAGTGGCATCGGTCATGTGAAATGTCCAGCTGACCTACACCATGTCCGACGGCTGATCGATGAAGGCCTTCGGCGCTGGCACAAAAAAAAGAACTTACTCAAATCAAACTGTGCATGTCATTTTGTAAAATAACATTTCCTGAGCATGCCCTGAAACAACGCGGGGGCACCTTGCGGCCACCCAAAGCAAACCAGCTTAAAATAGCAGTGTCAACACCACAGAAAAAAGACAGAGAATTGTTCGAATCAGAACCAAGCAGCTGAATAAAATGAAAGCACTCCTCAGCTTCCAGCATGCGAAAACCCGCATTTTGGTGTCAATAAGAAACGGCAATCATTTGCAGACAAATGCATCATTCTGCGCCCTTGTACTTGTTCCTGTGAGCGTGGTGGCCTTGACTTGTTCCAGAAGCAAACACTGTTTCTAAGGGAGAACGCCCTTGTCGACCGTTGGGAAGTTTGGGTGTTTACGGTTGGAGCAGCGCATGCATCTTATAATGAAAAGTAATGGGCATGGACCCAAGGGGAACAGACTCTCATTTGGCATGGCCTGACTGCAAGCAAGAAAACTCAAGCACAGAGACCGCAAAAGGAACAAACAATGAAAATAACGAAAATCCGTTTTAGGGGCAACGTTTTGTGCAAACTCTTTGAATCTGGCTGCACCGATGCTGAGTTTACGTCGCAGTAACGCCCCGGTGGTTCAATTTTTGCTGTGTTGCCGACAAGGAGTGCGCTGCAACGAGATATGTTACTCCGCAGTTGTCCTCCTCTACGTGAAACTCAGTCACTTCGGTAATGTGGCCAGCTGAAAGTTAATACCACGAAGCTATCAGTTAGAATCCTGTTCACTGCTTCAAGCCAAGAGATGACCAGTAATAAAAAGGGGGGAGGAACTCACAACTCGATCGACCGAATCGCCCTGCTCCTTTATATTTGGCGTTGCTCAGAAGTCCAGGCTCGAGGATGCAGGAGGGACGACAACGCGTGTCCATCCCCTGTCCTGCATCCCTGTGCGAAGCCTGCGCATATACCCACATATAGCAAGAGGGTAGCTTACAACCAAGCAACATCCGTCCAGCCCAAAGCACATATCAAAACCGCCCCCCAACACATACCAAAAAACCAAACAAGGAACAGAACATAGAACATTCCAAACCAACCAACCAACCAAAAACAAGCAAACATTCCAAAGCACATATCAAAACCGCCCCCCAACACATACCAAATACCCAAACAAAACTCGAACCATATACCATTTCACAAAAAAAACATCATAATATAATGACATATTATGAAGTATTATTCAACATCACGCCACTTCTGTTTTATTAACCTCTGTATCCTTCATTTTCTCTTCATTGAATTTGTGTGTCGCAGTTTTAATATGTTCTGGCCACCTACATTTTTTAACTTTCCATCCACAAACCTCGCAATCAACTTCAATTTGTTTGTAAATTCGGTTTTTCTCTTTGATTTCTTCCTTATGGTTTTCTCGGTATGTTTTTTGATATATTACCCTTTTCTCTCGGCACTTATCACAAGTTTTATGATTATCTGAAAATAATTCAACTTTTCTATGAACTTGACAATGTGAGCAGTATTGTTTTTTCCTTCATCTGCTACTGTTTCTTTCTTAATCGCTTCTCCTTTCAATTTCTTTATTTCCGACTTCCTTCTTTGCTTTTCACGGCATTTATCACAAGTTTTACCATTATTTGAAAATAAATTGTAATTCTTATCTCTTTGACAACCCGAGCAATGTTTCTTATCCATAATCTTCTAATATAATAAGCCACCAACCCTTTAAACCATTTTAAGACAAAATATTTACTCAGATAGGTTGTAAGCCACCCTTATCCAAAAACCCCCAACAACAAAGAACATAACCAAAAAACTAAACAAGGAACAGAACATAGAACATTCCAAAGCAACATCAACAACTCACTGACTAACTCACTAGGGATTTTGTAAAGTTCTTCCTGCTTATGTTTTACATAATTCTCGCCTGTCATATTTGAGCCCAGAAACCACCAGATTTGAGCCCCCGAATCAGCCAGATTTGAGCCCAGAAACCACCAGATTTGAGCCCCTGAATCAGCCAGATTTGAGCCCCGAATCAGCCAGATTTGAGCCCCGAATCAGCCAGATTTGAGCCCCGAATCAGCCAGATTTGAGCCCCGAATCAGCCAGATTTGAGCCCCGAATCAGCCAGATTTGAGCCCCGAATCAGCCAATCAGACTTCTAAAATTCAGCTTTTCCAATTCTGAAATGACGGTGGTTTCCCCTAATCTGTCAAACTAACCAAGATTTCACAAATTAATTCACTAGGAACTTTATAAAGGTCTTCCTGTTTATGTTTAACATAATTATCGCTCCAAGTTTCCTTACGACCACTAGGTAAGCGTTGTGCTGTTTCAATGTGTTTGTTGTTAATCACTTTACCACAATCTTTATTACATAAACTTCTAGGCGTCCAATTGTCAAGATTATTCCACAACCTGGTTCTTTTTCTGTAATTAAAACCATATTTGCAATAATCAACATCATTGTATTTCAAACCACTCATAAAAGGTTGCATCTTCAATAATCCTGTCTGTGGATTTTCAATCACCCAGTATTTAGGTTTAAAGTAATCTATTATTTCCAGGGTTTTTAAAACAATACTATTTGCATGTTCTATGTTCCTTATTCCCGTTGTTTTTGCTTTGCTGTATTCCGTGCAAGGTGGAGAAGCCCAAATAAAATTGAAATGCCCTTTGTCAAACTCTTTGTAATTCCATTTCAAAATATCAGTATTGATGTTAGCATTCTTCAAGTCCAACGAAATTACATTAAAACCTAGCGACCTCGCAATCGTTCCAACACTTCCACTACCTGAGAATAATTCTAATAAATACATATTATTAGAATTATTTAGAAATTAATCTAAGGAATATTTGCCGTTCGCATCCTTAACCAGTTTGTAATATTCAATGGTTTCTTGTCTTGGCATCTTGATTTTATTGTCGTTAATCATTTCACAGTATTTCTTTCTTTTATCATCAAAACTCCCAGCTGGTCTGCCTAAGCCTTTCTTTTGAAAAATATTATCAATCTTTTCCTTCTCATCAACATTATCTGCTATGTTGGCTTGAAACTTTTCATCAATTGCTGTTGTTAAATCTGTTAATGCCTTGATATTCTTATTCAACATATTTACCTTCTTTATCAACTCACTTAATGACACATTATCACTATCTGACATATATATTTATATATTTATTTATTTATTTATTTATTTATGCGTTTAACGTGGTGTTAAATCTACTCTTTATATATTACTTTTTCATCATTTCTCGTATGGTTTCCTGTGTTTCATTCTCGCCATTATCGGATGGTGTGATATTTCTCCCAAAGCGTATAGCAATATTATGAACGTCCGTTTCTAAGTTGATACTGTCTTTGGATTTATCAATATGAGTTTTCTTGTCCTTCTTAATTATATTGGAGCCGATAGGCACACAAGAGCATTTACAATTTCCCTTCTTTTGTATTTCTAATTCGTTTTTCATTTCTAACATCTTTTGACACATTGGACACATAAACTCAATGACTGATGTTTCTTTAACAATTTCTTCTTTATCTTCATCTGTAGAAGAACCGCAGGAGGAAGTCTTATTCTTTTTGTTTTTCTTTTTTCCCATTTATATTAATATTTATATTTTTATTTTTGATATATTGAATTCCTAGCTTAATTAATTCCATTGTATAATGACAACATTTTTTAGTTTTATTATCAGTTATTACAACTTGTTCTACTTTCTCAACTTCATCAATTATATCAATACAGTCTGAATAAGTCCTATCCATATAAAATAATAAGATAAATTATTATAAATTAATCTTATTATTAGAATATTCGGGGCTCAGCAATGGGGTTTTCTTCGGACTGGACAACACAAGCGAGGTTCAAACTAATTCAAACTAATTAGCTTCAATGCTTATTGATTGAAGCAATGGACGCATCGGCGATGCCTCGCGAAGCTTCGCGACAGCCTGTTCCATTATGTTATTCACCACCACACATAACATAATGATGGTCGCGTTAGCACGCGAGGCTCGTTCCTCGCGACCATTCAATAATAAATATAATTATTTTTTTATAAGTATTTATAATATTACTTAATGATTGATATTAAACCATATAAAACCAAAGAATACATTAGTAAGCAATCTAAATATGAACATGTAGGAAAACTACCAGCACGTCAGATATTGGCAGCGCCATCAGATGTGGGAAAGACCGTAGTCTTAACGAATTTATTATTAGATATATACCGCGATAATTTTGAAAAAATATTTATTTTTAGTCCAACAATACATTTAGATAATAACTGGGATAGTGTCAAAGACTATATCAAACATAACTTGAAAATACAACATACCGAAGAAGACCCTATATATTTTGATACATTTAATGAAGAACAAATGAAACATATTATAGATACTCAGAAAAAAAGTAAAATATATGAAAGATAATGATTTTAGTAAAATCTTTAATATTGCTATAATTGTGGATGACTTCAGTGATAACAAAGATGTCGCCCGTAAGAATAAGGAACTAATCCGCCTTTTCGTGAAGGGACGTCATTATTTCATATCAACATTTATAACCTGTCAATCTTACACTTTATTAAATCCAGTAGTTAGGAAAAATGCTACTCAATTATATGTATTTAGATTAAGAAACCAAAAAGATTTAGATAGTATAATTGATGAATTAAGTGCCTTATATGATAAACAAACATTATTACAGTTATATCACACAGCAACTGATGAAAAACACGGATTTATGTACGTAGATTTAATGCAATCTGATAAAAAAGAAATGTTTTATAAAAACTTAAACCAGAGGATGATACCTAATAATTAATAATATTAATATTTTTTAATATTATTAACTTAAATTAATGAACAATTACAAATCTGAACCGGTGATTTATATATTAGTTTGTCCGATTTGTCTTTTTCTAATCTTTCTATTCGTGCCACACATTCTTGAATAGATTTAATGATTAAAGTATCTGCTCTTGTTTTTTCATCTACTCTTAAATTCTTAATGTCTTCCATACTGTTGTTTTCATCGTTTTTGCTTTGACCAATACCCATTATATATATTATTTAGATTTTTTCTTTTTCTTTTCAAATAATTCTTCTAAATATTCTACACGCCTAATTAATTTAGATAAAGCATCCCAACTAATACACGCCATACGGTCATAACACATTGTTAAATAATCACCTGTATCATTTACAATATTGTATTTGAATTAGTATATTGTTGAACATCTTGTGCAATCCACCCTAATTCAGTTTTTCTTGTTTTCTGATTTTTTATAAATGTTTTTACCTTAATATTTTTTATCATATTAATAGTGTCATCATCTACATCTTCTATATTATCTTTCAGTCTTCTATCACTACTTAAATTGAAACCGTTAAATGATGAAAATTGCGTATCATCTAATTCCAAATATTTAGTCCCATTAATATAACTATCTATTGAATTAGATGCTTCTAATCTTAATACTGCATTGCTATCTATATAACGAGTATTAATTTTATTTGAAGCACTTACTACAACATCCTGAGTAGTTAAAGTGCCTCCATCAATAACAATATTAGAATAATAAAAAGATGGTTTAAATACACTTAAATTGTCATACGACATTGTAACTGTTGTAATATCTACGTCAGGTGTCTCACCAAAGTCAAAAGATAAAACACCTAAATCTTTATCAGTATTAGTAAAATTCATTCTTTTTACAACTGCGGGAGTTTCAAAATATGATATTTCAACATCACCCATAATAATTTTATTAGTAGTATTAACATTCAAGTGACTATTGATATTAATATCGCTTCCGCTATATGTTTGAACAGAATTAGTAGCAAATGTACTTTGACATTCTAAAGCCTTATAAATAAATACTTTTGTATTGTTTCCATCTACTAACATATAAGCATTAGCGGCAACGCTGGGGTCGTCACCAATATGTAAAGTAATTTGGTTATCATCCATTAAATATAAACTTGATGTAGCATCATTAAAATTTAATGATGTATTATTTACTAAACTAACAATTTTATCAGTTCCACTAAAATTTATATCACCAGTAGCAGTTAAATTTCCATTACTCCAGATATTACCTAACACATCAATAGGCTTACTAAGAATAGTTTTATTCACTAATCCATCACACATAAAATATTGGTTAGAAGCATTACTAACATCACCAACACTACCGGCAACAAAATTATTATGAGCCATATATAAACCTTCTATAGCATCAGGTGTATATCTTCGTATTGAACCATTGTTATTAAAATTCAAATATGAACCATTATTAAGACTTATTGCGCTGTTAGTCCCTACAAACTGAGCAGCACCTGTAAATCTCGCTTGTCCAGCACAATTTAAAACATAACCATTAACACCAACAGCACCTAAACCAAACCTATCTTTAACCCACACACGACCAACATTAGCATCTCCGATTTGAGTTTCCCATTGACCTCCTGCGCTACTCATCCACATTCTACCATCTCTATTAATATTAAATTCACGATTAAACATTTGAAATGTCATTTGTAATCCTAAATCAGGCGAAGGTGTAGTTTTAAATTTATTACATATTATAGAGCCAGTAGTCAGCATATTTGAATCACTGTGTAAAGTTGCATTATCACTAAAATTAATAGCACCTGCTATTGATTGAGCGTTAGTATCTATTTTGTCTAACTTTTGACCTAATAATGATACCTGTGAATTATTGCTAGTAATTATTGAATTAATTGTGTTTGTATCACCTGTTATTAATCCACTTAATCCATCACTTTGTAAAACATAACGAGCATCAGAACCAGTTATATCTAAAACAGATGAACAAGAAAATAAGCCGGATACTTGTAAATTACTTAATATTGTGGTATTATGATCTAATATTATTTTATCATCTTGAAAAGTTGAAGAATTATTAATTTCTACATCTCCGAAACCACGTTGGTTCAGCAGCATTGTAGCCCCAGTCAAACTACCGTAAATATAACTATCAAAATAATTATTATACATTTCAAAGAAATTATTAAAGTTTCCAAACTCTGCAATTTTAAAAAGTTGCTGCGGTTGTTATATTATGTGTTAATGTATTATTTAATACTGATGTATCTAACTTATTATCTAATAAATTATCCGTTGCTGTTTTATCATAGTATAAATTACTATCAAATGTCCCTGCTTGTACTTGAGTTATTAAATGAGAATTTGATGAAATATTATTAAAAATTAGTTGATACAGTAGAATTTAAATTGCTTATTAAAAATGAGTTTGATGAAATATTATTAAAATTTGTGTCTAACTTAGTGGCATTCCCAGTTATTGTTGGAAGTATTGACGCTATTGTTAAACCGTGTGCGGTGTTGTTATTAAAATTAGTTGTAATGGTTGCATTTTGATTTATATTTTCATTAAATGTTGTTGTTGATGTAGATTGTAAATAAGATATGTCTGTGATATTAGCATCAATTTTTGCTTTTTGAATTGCTAAAAAGGCATCTGTCTCGCTTTTTGAATATGCATCTACTGCAGGTGATGCATCAGCTTGTTTTCGATAGATATTATCTAAATCTAATAGGGTGTTTCCACTGATGCGACTATAACTATTTGATACATAATCTACGGAGTTAAATAGTGTTCTACGCAGAATATTAATATTATAGAAAATAATATCAATATTAATTTTCCTGATTAATGAATTCTTGATGTTTTATAGATTTTAAATGTCTTGACTTTTGACCCTTTTTAATTATACTACCGCACTCGCATTCAAAAGGTTCTGCTTGTCTTGCTTAAAACCTTTTCTTTAGTCCTTTGGTATGATTGATTATTTAATTCTCTTGTTCTTTCTCTGTTATCGTCACGCCACTTGTTATTTCTCTCTTGTATTTCTTCTTTATGTTCTTTACGATATTCTTTGTTATATTCGTTATGTTTGTCTCTGTTTTCTTGATGGTATTTTCTGTTATATTCATTTAATTCTTCTTTATGTTCTTCACGATATTGTTTATTGTATTCTCTATGTTTTTCAATATTGTCTTTGTAATGCTGTTTGCTGCGTTCTTTTGCTCTTTCCCTATGCTCATCGCGATATTCTTGTTTGGTTCTACCTGCGATTGCGTGGTTCAATGTCGCTAATTGTCGTGTAAAGTGTCCTTCACGTTTTCGTAATTGTTCTACATTATCACATTTGATTTCCTGTATTAATTCTATGTAAAAGTTTTCTACTCCGAGTTCCCGCATTTTAACGTAAAGTTTTATTGTTTCAGACTTCGGTTTATTCATATCAGTTCTATGTTTTGACATTCTCCGACTTAATGATTGAGTCGTGCTGCCGACAAAGATGTCTGCGTCAATATTATTTCTAATACAATATATTTTCCCATTATGATAATTTCGCTCCATATTACTACTACTTACTATAAAATAATATTTCTTTATACTATTTTATGGTAATATTATTAGATTAATCGTAAAAGGTTACGCTATTGCTACGGGTTTCAAGGATACATTCGTGTATTAGAAGCAGATAAAGTCGCTCACCCATTTTACTATCAGTATATATTGTTGAGTTCTCCATTGCCTTCACTTTAACCACCATATTAGAATTATTTTTAAGGTTCATACCAGTATAATTTGCACTCTCTAATTTTTGCAAATTCCAACCATACATAAAACAATGAGACCTATAATCTTCCGCACTAACTAAAATAGGTTTATCAGCGCAATGCATAAGATGAGCATACGCTTCTCTAATTCCTTGCACCTCCTGACTAGGGATGACTTGATTACCAATTACCAAAGAAGCCGATAAATCGTGTTCTGGGTCATGGTATCCCTTATCATTTGTTACGTGTGCAAGTGGATGATACAAAAAGTTATATTCTTTCAGTAATTCGCCATAACCGCCTACATACCCTTTTTGCGTAGCAGTTGAAAAAGAAATAAACAGTTTATTTAATTTAGATACATTACGAACAATTGTTGTGAATATTTCGCTGGATGTTGAACTTGTTTGCTCTTGTAGTGTTTCGGTTTCAAAAGTTATTGGAAGAGAACCCTGCTCAAGGATTTTTGCATACTCTGCATATAAACTATCATCAAGAGTATAGACATTACCCTTAAATAAAGGTTTTGTAATAGACCACGTGATACTCGTATTTGAAGCAGTAAAAAGTCCAGTTCTATTAACAATTGGTTTTAATACATCAGTGGTTAAATATAATTCTATGGTAATGGGACAATAAGACAATGGTATCCAATTCTCACACGTTTTCCAACATTTCAAGTTTAAATCAAAAAAGACATTTGCACTTTTACCTGCTTTAATTCCTCTATAATTGTTATCGGTGACATTTCTAACGACTGCTTGGGCGTTATTTGTTGCTGTTGCATCGCAAGTTAAAAACCGTCCATCATGGTTAAGTAGAGTATTTCCAAAACCTAATGCTTCATCAATTCTTTTTTCTTCTGATGATTTTAATAAATCTTTCATTGCGCTCGCACGAGATAAAGAATTTTAATCACATACAATGACATCACCCATTAACACACGCACCCTATCAAAGAAACCGGCTGTATCAATTGGTCGGAGTTCGTGATTTGCTGTTGCGTCAGTGTTGTTTAGAGTAAACCCTAATAATAGTGAAGGAAGCGAAAGCCATTGATTAGGCGAACCGGTAATGTTAAATCTAATTACTGAATTTGTATCAGCGGTATAAGTAGAAACCGACGAAGGATAAAAGTTTTTACTTTCTTTTGAACGAACATAAGACCCACCCGATTTCAGCTTGTATCTCAAATTCTTCTCTACAAGGACATCTTCTATTTCCAAATTTTCCATCTTTATATATTTAATAATAGAAAATAGTATATTATTCTATTATTAAATTTATTTATTTTAAAGTGTGAATAATCTACTAAATCATTTTGTTTAGATTTTTTAGTTAAAAGTTTTTTAGATTTATTTTTAATATTATTATGTTCAATCTTATAATTCGGTTCGCGTTCATCTTCTACTATTTTCTTAATATCATCATAACTGATTTCCTTTTTAGGATTTATAGTGTTTTTAATATCAATATTAGGCATTCTTATATAATAATTTATATAAATATTTACATCACAAGCCTAACTGGGTCTCCACCTACAGTTGGTTCTTTTCCTTGGTCTTCAAAATTTGTATATTGATGATTTACTACAGGGTTATAAGTATTGGTTCTTGTTTGGATACTACCTCGGTCTAGAATACTAACTACATCGCCCCCGCTTCTAAAATTAGTATACTATCATTATTTTTAGATGACCAAGATACAAACGGAGCACCGTAAGTTGTCAAATGTTTAATATTATTATCAGGGTGATTTTTTATATATTCTGAACTTATTGACGAACCTAAACTGTGAGAAATAACTGTATCTATATTCATATTATCATTCAACACTTCTGATACATCTTTATAGCGTTCTGAATATCTTGTAAGGTTTAGTGGTAATCCTATATCACTTAAAATATCATTAATGTTTGATTTGATATTAGACTTACCAAATGTCCCAGCAACATACAATTTATTGCCATCAATAAAGAAACCTTTCCCATTTGTATATGCTTTGTTTAATCCTTCTGTGTCAGATAAGTTATTATTATATTTAGGATTGAATAATGACTTTTCTTGTTGAATTTCATTAATTATTTTTCTATACATTTCACTATGACCTTGATGAAGTGGATTGTATGACTTTAAACTACCTTCTTTTAAATAATATTTATATTTCATTATATAATTGAACTATAAATTAAAATCTAATTAATTAATATAATGAGATTTCGTAAAATATATATCAACAGTGCTTAGCGTGATTTGAATGACAGTAATTCTACATCAGACTTTGTTATTAATTTAAGAGAGCAACAAGAATGCGGACCAAATACTAAAATGATTTGTCACGAAGTATCTATCGCTAATTCATTTTATCCAATTGAAGATAATTTAAATAACAGATTATATTTAACATTAGGAGGGATATTAATAGGAGCACCAGTATATTATTTTATTGTAGCACCTGATAAAGGTAGTTATGTAGGTAGTGAATTGGCAACCGAATTACAAAATAAATTGAATACTGCTACTAATGGAACTGATGGAAATAGTGATTTTTTTACTTGTAGTTATTCATTAAAAACAAATAATATAACTATAAGTTGTAATTATATTTCATATTTTTTTATAATCCATACAGATAAAGAATTAAAAACAAATTACAGTTTTGGTATTGATTATGATAGAGATTATCTTAATAGTATTAATGATATTTTAGGAAATACTACTGAAAAAGTAAATAGTACAGCAGACCCTTTTGTTAGTGGTTTTGTGTCATTTCTACCTGTTAAGAATATATATATTCATTGTAATGAACTTTCTAATGGGAACCAATTATGTAGTTTCGGTACGTCTTCAATAATTAAAAAAAGTGCCGGTTTTAACCTCATTCGGTAATTTAATCTATGATAATGAACAAATTTTGAGTGATGCTAATGATGTTAGTATGCGTTCGTTAAATCGGCTTCATTTTAGATTTACTGATGCATCGGGTAGAGTTTTAAATATGAATGGGACAACAAGTAGTTTTAGTTTAACATTTTTTGAGGGTTAAGTATTTAATATGTATTTCTATATAAATAATTATATATAGAAATACATATAGATGAAAGACATAACAGTTGTTGATGTAAATGAAGGCGATAAACAACTTGAACCAATTGAAGAGAAAACAGAAGAGACAACAGAAGAGAAAACAGAAGAGAAAACAGAAGAACCAAAGGAGGAGGTGCAAGAAATTACAGAACCGCCTAAACCAAAGAAAGAATATAAAACAAGACAAGTAAATATTGAAAGAGTTGTATGTCCTGATTGTAAAGTAGAGATGAGTAAGAAATCATTAAAATATAGTCATGTATGTAAAGGCGAACGTAAAAAAGATGTTGATTTAAATAAACCAGTTAAAAAGCGAATAGTGCATCCAACGCAAGTAGAAGAGTTTAAAGATGATGTCTGTAATAGAGTAAAGGATAATATTAAAGTGAATGAAGATGAAATAGAGAGGCGAGTAGAGGAACGATTGAAAAAACATTTAGAAACAACTGCTAATAAAGTATTTGAAACTGCGAAAGATAGATATAATAATTTGAAGGTAGAGCGAGATAATAAAAATAAACAGAAAATTAATAATTTAGCAAGTAAAACTATTTAATCTAATTAAATTATATAATGCTTTCTAATAGAAATGAGTTTGAAAATATAACATCAACACTTACAAAGAATGGTAAAGCAGGTAAATTACCAACATCAAACAAATTTTATAATCCCATAACAAAACCAAGTAAAAAAAATCTAATGTCCATTACTATTACGACGGAGACAACAAAGCACATCAACCAAATTATACATATCTGAAAGAAATGAAGGAACAGTTAGAATTTCATAACGCTAAAAAAGATTACGCTATATTTCAAAATAGAAGAAGATATCAAGATGAAGCACAGGCGTATTTTAATGAAATCCAAAGGATAGAAGGTGAAAAAATAAGACATCATCCATCAAGTGAAACTGGTAAAACCTATTCGGAAATGATTAAGAAGAAAAAGGATATAATCAATCAATTAAGAAAGAGTTTTAAGTTTGAATAAATTAATTAGATTAATAATTTTAAAATCTAATTAGTCACATATAATGAGATTAGACAACACACAGATGAAAACGCTAAAATCACAATTAAGATTAAGACCGTCTTATAATGAACTCATCAAGGAAATTACAAAGGAAGAATATAAAAATAAGAATATAAGAGATGTAATAGACAGAAACGCTTAATATTTTCGCGACAGTCCGTTAGGAACAGTTTATGATAATAATACCGTAGATTTGAGACAACAACACTTTCAAAAAATATTAGAACAACCTAAAACAGCCCCGCATTATGATATGGCAAAGGACGATGAAATGGATGATTTAAGAGACGGAGCAATACAAACACTAACTGCCACAATGGAGAACGCCGAGGAACAACACGAACAACAAATAAGTCAAGCTTCAAAAAGAGTTAGTAGCGAACAAATAGCCGACCTACACGAACGAGCACAACGGGCAAGACAATTAGACAAGAAAGATGAGTGGCAGTCAGTAGCAACTGATACATCAAGCGATGATGACTTACCACCGTTAGAACCATTGATGACAGAAGACGAAGCAGTTAAACGGATACAAGGGGCGCAAAGAGGTTTATTGTTAAGACAGAAAGTAAGACGAGATGATGACCCAGAAAGCACACACGAACCAAAGGGAAGAAGAGGAAGACCGAGAAATGTTCAACCTATGCCCAAACCAAGAGCAACAAAGGACTAGATGGAGTGAATACGACAACTATTTGGAGTGAATACGACATCTAAAAATCATTTTACATAATTTATCAATAATTATATAAAATGATTAACAATCTCAAACACGAGTTAAGGAAACGCCCTACTTATGATGAAATGCTTAAACAAGCAATAACAAGCAAAATAAAAACAACAGTTATATTGAAGAAATACAAGAAAGGAATGTTATTGAATAATTTTGATTTTGATGAACCAGATTTCATGAATTATAAAAATAAAGAACGATATATGAACGCAGAAGTTATGATGGCAGACAAGGCAACGCAAACACTTAACAAAGAAAACAAGGCAACACAAACAGACCTACCACAAGATAAGGCGACACAAACGTATAATTTTGATGATGAGACAAAACTATTAGGTGGGTCTTCAAAGAAGTTTAAGAGCAATCTAACGAACAAGGCAGAAGCAGAAGCATTAGCATTTACATATGACCCTGATTTATATGATGACGATGATGAAGATAAAGACAAAAAAGATGATGATAATGATAAATATAGAAAGAAACTGTTTATGTTGATGAGGATTATAGATTTTATGTTGAGGTCAGGTTTTAGTATAGGGCAAATAGTGGCACATTTAACATATCACACTACATTAACTACAATTCAAGGTTCAGAGTTGCTGGTTAATTTGACAATGAACTCATTAGTATCATCTTATGATATAGCAAGTGCCATAATGAATTGGCTGAATACAAATGTTAGTGAAGAAGTTGAGTTAAACACGGCATTGCAAAGCAATGGCGGGGTTGATTTATCAACCTCCGAACCCCCTATTAGTGTTCATAGTTCTCCACCTATCACTGTTAATAGTTCTTCAACGCATACTGTTAATTCATCATCCTCAGAAGAAAATCTGTTCCTACCGGTGTGCATGGTGACGAGTCTGAAAGTGAAAATGATGAAAATAAGGATAAGGAAAAGACAATCTAAAATAATATTATTTTTCGTTAAAATAATATTATTTTCAATTAGCAACAGCAACCATCGCATATTCGTGCTTGTATTTCCTGCTATGGTGATACTTTGGTTTCTCTTCATCTCCCTTTTTCTCCTCTGTTTCCTTTGCTTCTCTCTCCGCTTTTTTCTTGTGATACAACGCTTTCTCTGTTATTCTTTTTCTCGCCCTCACAGTATCCATATATTCGGGGTCTTCTTCCTTTCTTTTATGATAATACAGTCGGCAATATAAAGCCATTTGTTCTTTGATTTCTGCCAATGTCATATCTTCTGGTTTCTTTTGCGTGGTCATTTTATTCTAATACTATAAGATAATGTCTTTAAGACTGTTTGAAGTGGTGCGCTTTAATTAAAGTTTATGACAAAGGCATTTAAAGAGTTAGTAATTTAATATATTATAATATAGCTATAAATATGACTAAAAAAAACATCAGAGTATATTTACAGAACCTGAGAAACACAAGAGACATTAAAATAGGCAAAGTCCCGCCTGACATACAAACAAAAATCAACAAAATCGTTGATTTGTATGAAGACCGCAAGATTTCACAATACGGAACCGCAATGAACCTGATAAAGGACATCAGTCAGACCGACACAAGAAGCGAGAGCAAAAACGGATTAAAGAAATACGAAAAGGCAATGGCAAAGTATGAAGATGCAGAACCAATAACTGAAAGGATGGCAAAAACAGCAAAAAAGGCAAGAACAGGCAAGGAAGCGAAAGCGGTTGTAAAAAAACACGACAAACAACCTATTTTTAAAAGAAAGGCAATATCAGGATTAGCAAGTAAAGCAAAGGATTTATACAAGAACAGAAAAACTTACGATGTGAAATTTATGTTGTTTTCTATTGTTGATAGGGACGGAACAATGAGACCAGCATTTAAGTTAGATGGTGTATCATACTATCCAATTATGCTTAAACCAAAGGGTAGTAGAGAGAGAGCGGTAGGTGAAGCCAATGCGAAAGGTAATCAGTTCATTGAAACCTTAGTCAGTAGAAAAATAAGGAAATACAACGAAGATGAAAGGCATTTATTCAGAAAAGTTATGTTGATAATGAGTACCAGTAGCGAATTTCAAGAGTTAGGGCATATGATAGACTATGCTGACGCAATTAGAATTGAAAGCGTTGAGCTGGTTGATATTGACACCTCAGACTTTGATGAGAGAGATGAACCGTTAAGACAGAGCGGTCAAAATGTAAGCATCTATTACAGATACATTCAAACCCAAGTGGACACGGAAGCACTGACAATAAAACAGGCATTACAGAAAAAGAATTACAGAGAAAATGAATGTTGGATTAATGCATTGCTTGAAAACTTTGAAGGGTCAAATTTAATAAAAGAGAAACATAAACATAATGCCAAAACATTAACCAGAAATAAAGTGCTTGAACTGCTTGAAATGAATGAAGAAGAATTCATTAACAACGGGGCTTCTGTAAATCAAATGGACAAGGCATTTAAGTTTTTCAATATTCCAGTTAGACTTTATAATTTCATAGGAAATATAATTTATGAATATAACCCTAACAACTACTTAAATGGCAAAGTAAAAATGTTCAGAGGATTAGTTAAACACAATCATATTTATTTGTTAAGCCATGATTTGGACACATTGCGCCAAAAAACACCAAATGCCACGTTCAAAGCACCAACAACAGGCAAATTTTATATCACTGACAAAAACGAACCTCTTGAATACAAAATGTTTAGCAATGTAGATGAGCTACTACAAATGAGAGAGCAGGATGAATACGCACTAATTCATTCTGAAAATGATATGGGAAAGGTCTTCCACCAACTCAATAATGCAGGATATAAGCCTTATATTAAGTATGGCAATTCCGGACAAATTGCAAATATTATGTGTAAGTTTTATTATAAACAACTCAAAAAATATGTCAAATATAATATTGCATCACAGAGCTTATCAAAAGATAGGATGGATGAAGATGTGGAAGTGGATGATGCAACAACATATAATAATATTGTTAAAGCAATGTTTAAATTACAAAAAGAAATGTTTAAACAAAACCATTTGTCTTATTACAATGACGTTGATACACAGATATTGAAAGACTGTAAAACAATTGCCCCCATTGGTAGGATGCCTTATTTTATCAAAGATGTAGCAAGTAACAATTTATGCGAGATTGACATTAGAAAGGCTTTTTACACATGCTGGGTGCTGTATTAAATACATACCTAGATTTACAGAGTTTGATATTTTCAAACCTTTTAAGAATGAGTGTGATGTCAATGAGTTAAACAGTTTGACTTTATACATTGTGGAAGTGTATGAGGGCAACATCTTTTTCAATAAAAAAATATAACTTGGTGTGTGGCAAGTTGTTAAAACAGTTAATTAAACATTATGTAAAATTAAAAATATTATGGTATAAGCAACCTAACCATGTATATAAAGTAAATTACAAAAAAATAATTGATGAACTGTATGATACAAAACTGTCTGATAACGAAGACCTGAATAAGCAACTCCATAAGAAAATATTTAACATTAGCGCTGGTATGCTTGAAAAATCGCATAACACTTCGCAAAAAAGCAGTGTATTTAGTTCATTGAAAGAAGCCTGTTACTACCATAGCCTATATCCAAACAGTAAAATATATACAATCAGCAAGTGCCAATTGGAAGTGGTAGAAGTAGATGAAGATAGCTCTCAATTAGAAGAATCTCCTGTTGGTGAAACATACTATGTGTTGAATGTTGCTGACAAAAAAGTTTTAACTAACGGATTTCTGCCGATAAAAGAATTGCTATTACAATATCATAATTTCAAAATGTATGAAGCTTACAAAACAATGACTGATAATAATGTCAAGGTGTATAGTGTTAAAACAGATGCCTTCACTATTCATGAAGACGACTTAGGCAAGTTTGGATTTCAATTATTCGGAAGAAGCAACAAACTGCTGAAATTTGGTAATGAGATAGGAGATTGGAGGATAGAAGATAAAAAACATATCCAACTACCTACCAACTCATATACATATAAATATAATGAAGTTCCAGAAATACCTGAAATCAGAAATTTCAATATTGATGTTCAAGATGAATGGAATACAGAAGAAATATGTAAGAAGATTATTAAACAAAACCCGGTGATTATAAAAGGTAAATTCCCAGGCACGGGCAAAAGTTATATTGGCGAATACTTTCAAAAGATGAATAAGAATGTTTTATTTGTAGTTCCAACTAACCGGCTGTTACAAGAAAAAGAAGTAGAAGCCACCACTTACAATAAGTTTTTTAGCATTGCCGTTCATGAAGATGTCGGAGAGAAATTGCCACAGTATGATTACTCACCTTATGATGTGATTGTATTTGACGAGATATATATGTCAAATTTGTATGTTCGTAATAAAGTAAGGTTATTTATTCAAAATAGTCCTGATAAAATTGTAATTGCCACGGGCGACGTCAAGCAATTGCAAGGGGTGGAAGCAATGACCAACTGCCAAGACCCAGCGACATATATGGACAATTGCTTAGATACAATTGTTAAATACAACATCTTTTTAACAGTATGTAAGAGAGTAGGCGCAAAAGACAGCATTGAAGGAAACATGAACAGAGAGATAATAAATAATATGTATGAAGATTTCTGGGAAAAGAAACTGCCTAACAATGAAATAATACCTAAATACTTTGAGATTACTGATGATATAATGGCTTCGGAACATAACATAGCATACACTAATATTCGGTGTAGAAATGTAGCGAGTGAAATCAGAGACAGATTAAACATAAATGCCAAATATGTAGTAGGTGATATTCTGATTGCCAGAAAATGGATACAAAAGCCGAGGGTTAATGTAAATTTGAGATACAGGATTACACATATACAAGATGATGAATTAGGAAAACAAATCACATTACAAAATATAGCAAGGGAAGAAGATAAATTTATGTTGTTTGAACCTATTGTAGATGCTAATTTCATTTATTCATATTGTGCAACATGCCATTCTTCACAGGGTGCAAGTGTGAAAGAAAGCATGACAATTCATGAATGGAATTTACCATTTGTAAATCGTGAGTGGATTTGGACTTCTATTACAAGGTGCGTTGATTTCAGAAAAGTCAGATTTTTCAAGAATGATGACTTTGAAAAGCAATTGAATAAAAATATGATAATGACATATTTTAAGAATAAAGTAGAAAATTATAAAATACAGGATAGGAAAGCAAAGAGAGAAATCAATGAAGAGGAATACATAACTGCCGAATGGTGCTTGGATAATTTCAAGAACAGATGCCAGAAGTGTAATACACCATTTAACTTTGAAACTAAACAAGGTAAATTGTGTAGTAATTTTACCGCACAAAGGCTTTGTAATGATACAAGCCATGAAATAGATAATTGCGTCGGTTATTGCTACTATTGTAATGTATCAGCGCATTAAGATTTTAAGATTTTTATTTTAAAATCTTAATTAATTGTATGGATAAACAAAAAATAATTAGTGATATTTATTATGATAAAAGCGGATACGGAAGTAAAGCTATAACTTTACAAGATGCAAGAAGGAAGGACAAAACAATTACTATGGACGATGTAAATAAATTCTTCAAGAAGAACATTGAAGAGAAAAGAAAACCAAGAGGACAAAATAGCTTTGTTGCTCCTCATGCCTTCTGGGAATTCCAGTTGGATTTGTTTTTCATTTCAAAAAATGATTTGGGTAATCAAAAGTTTAGAGTTGGATTAATATTAGTTGATATATTCAGTAAATATGCTACTGTTATACCTATTAAAAGTAAGCAACCTGCTGATGTATTAGCTGGAATAATGGATGGATTAAAAAAGATGGATGGCAAACCTAAATTAATATACAGCGACGAAGAAGGCAGTCTGTTTAGTTCTACCATTGCAGATTATTTGAAGGAAGAGAAAATTGAATTACACACTACACGGGGACACCCTGCTTTCGGAGAACGTTTCAGAAGGACATTGAAAGATATGCTTTTCAAAGGTAAAAATAATATTCAATGGACTGACGACATATTGGAAATCTTATTAACTTATAATAATACATTGGTAAGTTCTATTACGAAAATGACACCATTAGAAGCAAGGAAACATAAAAATGAGTTTGAAGTCAAACTGAATATATCAATGAATGCCAGAAAAACCCGTTTGTATCCTGATTTAGATATTGGAGATAAGGTTAAGATTATGAGGAAAAAAGGAATTAATGAAAAAGAACGGACAAGCCACTGGTTAAAATCCATCCACGTGGTGGAGAAGATAGAAACTAAATTAGGGCAAAAATATTATTATGTTACTGATTATCCGAAATTATTATTGAGACATGAAATGTTAAAGTTATAGTTTTAGACTAAAAAGGGTTCAAACTGCCTATATATATTAGTGATAAATATGGGGTGGACTTTACAATCAAGAGATACTAAGGATTGTGGATGTGTAGAAGAAACACGAGTTCATGATGATTTTCCTACAAGCGATACAACTTTAACATTTTGCAAAGAATGTAAAACTAAACAAGTAGAAGAAAAGAAGAGAAGAGAAGAAGAAGAAACTGAATTATATGATAAATTTATTCAAGCGTTAAAGAATACAGAAACTAAATTAGTTCCACGAAAAAATGTGTATCAAGTTATATCTACCCATCGTTTTCGTTTTAGGGGTTCAACGGGATTCAACTATCAGTCATTGTATAATATATTTAAATACCAAAAAATCAAGAATAGATATTATATAGATATTAATGCTGTGCAATTATTTTACGAGCATGAACTTGATAAATATTATTCCTTGGAAATAAAATAGACGTGTTGCCGTAAAATGTCTTACTTCATCATGAATAGTTCTAATAAAATAAAATTATTATATTTATTCAATATGTTTGTAATTATCTATTGTATGGTCTGTTGTTCTGTTCCTTGTTTGGTTTTTTGGTTATGTCGGCACATAAGAAGAAACCGAAACATATTGACTTAATGAAGCAAATTGAAATGTTAAAGTTATAGTTTTAGACTAAAAAGGGTTTAAAGACAAACTGCCTATATATATTAGTGAAAATGTTCAGTGAAATTGAGCAAGAAAATATTATTAACGAATTCTTGAATACAATTTATGCAAGTGATATGTGTAAAATTATGAAAACTAAAATCATAAATTGCCCTTGTAAATTAGAAGATAACAAGGTTGAGTTATGTAAATTAAATTTACCTCAAAATATTATCAATGATATATGTAAATTTAGTTATCAAGAATGTGAAGACTGCCAATACCTAAGGAGACTACCTAAAAATGTTGAAAGAAAAAACAAATGTAAAGCAATTGACGGTTTAACATATTTGTTTGTTAAATGTAATTTCTTTCCAGATAAAAAGGTATTGAGAGAGGAGTTTAACTTTTCATTTAAAAGGATAGACTGTCTAAAACAAGTTTATTGGAGCATAGGTAATAATGATGTAGATATGGTAATTGACATTATTAAGTTGTTCTTCCAACAAACCTTGCTTGAGCCACACTTGTGCTTTAAAAAGGGGGGGGGAGGGCTTCTCCCTAGAACTGCCGCACCGCGGAGGGTCACCTTTAAAAGAACACGCGCACCCCCAAAAACAACCCAAACTTTGGGGTGGGTGGAGAGCAGCATTCCGTTCACGTGTGCAGTGGTACACACAAAACGTAAAGGCGTGTCCATCTCGAATCATGCGACAGCATTCGACGACACCGAACGCGCTCTGCTTATTTCGGCTTCCTCTTCTGGTTTGTGCAAGTGGGGAGTCTCGAAAAAATTAAATTCATCCTCCGGGCCAACCGCTCATACTCAGGGCACCTGTAAGGTGTGGTTCCTGTGAGCACCCGCAACTCCCCGAAAGGAGAGGAAGGAGGATGTAACATCATGGGCTGGGTGGGCGGGCCAAAAAATTCTCAAATCCTCTTGTCAAATTTGACAAGAACCCACCATCCCTCCCTAAGCCAAATGTGTGCGGTATGTAAAAACATTCAAAGCCCAAGTGTGTTTGCCTGTTCATAGTCAAACCACTAACATGAACAGTCAAACGACAAGCAAGGTTAGTGGGGAAGAAAGTGTTCATCCTTTCAGGAGGCCCTACTTCTTCCAACAAACCTTGCTTGAGCCACACTTGTGCTTTAAAAAGGGGGGAGGGCTTCTCCCTAGAACTGCCGCACCGCGGAGGGTCACCTTTAAAAGAACACGCGCACCCCAAAAACAACCCAAACTTTTGGGGTGGGTGGAGAGCAGCATTCCGTTCACGTGTACAGTGGTACACACAAAACGTAAAGGCGTGTCCATCTCGAATCATGCGACAGCATTCGACGACACCGAACGCGCTCTGCTTATTTCGGCTTCCTCTTCTGGTTTGTGCAAGTGGGGAGTCTCGAAAAAATTAAATTCATCCTCCGGGCCAACCGCTCATACTCAGGGCACCTGTAAGGTGTGGTTCCTGTGAGCACCCGCAACTCCCCAGTTACAAGTGGTGAGATTTCCACCTTACTTGCTGATGCCAGAAGAGGATGGCTAAAATCTAGCCTGCTTGGACCGTCACTCAAATTGGACTGGGAGGGTACGCGTCCATACCACGACTGCTGATGCCCTGGCTCTAGCTCCAAGCATCTCTCAATCAGGTAGTTGGCAATTGTACCTTCGGTGCGTCCTCTCACTAACGCCCCTTGTGCAGCACTGTTGTCTATGTAAACCACCAATTGCCTCTCTCTCAAAGCGTTTCCCCACAGGTCGAAGGAGATCCAAACCGGCAGCAACTCCAGTTCAAAAATGGGGTGGTCTCGGTGTGCCAAAAGGGAATCCATGATCGAGCGCGGCACTTTACTACCAAAACATGCACAAGCCGTTCCTGAAGGTGACACTAGGACTCCACCCACAGACCCAGGCTCTGCTTCATGTGGTTCAAAGGCGCCATCCGTGAATATGTACCAACATTCCAGAATACGTCTTGAGATCGAGACGGGCCTGCAAACGTTGACATACTCCAGAAGGGACGCCAGGGCAAGTTTGTGCTCTTCAGCCAACGAGGACGAATGCGAGGCACCTGACGCGATAGCACTCAGTGTAGCCACAGCCCTGTTAGGCCTCCGGCCAAATACAAAAGAAGAAAACCATATCAACCTTCCACGCAACTTCTCCGCTTCTTTTCGGCTCAAAGTACCCGAGGACAATATCTGACCGAGCGTCTCCTTCAACTCCAGCACCCTTTGTTCGGTGCGCATGACCGCAATGGAGCCACCCCGGAAATGGTTCATGTCCACCACAACTCCGAGACATGAAAAGACCGCAGCAAAGTCGGGAGCTTTTGGTCCCTCTCTTGCGTACTGGACGCCCAGGAGTTTGAACAAGCCCGTCACGGCGAAGTTTGTGCTCTCAGCGCCAGACTCGACAGCCAGCGCCGTGAAGTCGTCAAAGAAAGAAGTGATAGGCACTCGCAATCCTTCCCTGGCGATATGGACGATGCTCCTTGCTATCCTCAAGAAAGCTGCCACGCTAGCGACCGCGCCAAACGGGAGCGCCAGGACCTTGTAGAGCCTGAATTCCCGTTCGCCTGGCACCTTAACTGCAATACGCAACGTTTCAACATCTGAAGGGCATACTCCGAACTGCTTATAGGCGGAGACCAGGTCGTAAGTCCGTCCCACACTGCCATGGCCAGCACCGAGTCAACAGGTTCTACTTCAAGCCGTTCCGGAAGTCCACATGTGCTGTTCAATCCTCCCAAAGAAAAATCGTCAATCATCCGAACCTTATTGCGCTGCACCACAGCAAAGCGGTACGCAAGGATCTTGTCCTCAATGCTGTTGTCGTCATCAAGAGCAAGCCATCCGCAAGCGACTTCTTCTTGCGTTTGACGCCAAATCTCCTGCTCCAGAGTCAGCTCATTTTCCGTCAGGACTTTTGCCACAACAGCATTATTGAGTCCTTTGGCCACTTCACGAAGCTTGTTGACAGAAAACTTTGGAGGTCTGACAAAAGGCTTGAAGATCTTGCTTGCCGTCATCCAACCAGAGAGAGCGAATCCATCCGCCACCTCATCCAGGACGCCTGCATCAGCATATCCTATTTCCATGAGGATCTGCTTCCACAAGACAAGTCTTTTTCCTTTCAGGATCGGTCTCAAGTGGGGGGCGAGAGATTCCCATTTGGATTGCTCCTCCTTTCTCAAGCGCAGTGCCCTCGTTAGCCACTTCTTGAAGAAGGTCGTCCGCGCCTTCTCAACTTCGCTCGTGTCGGCGCCCAGGCTGTCGGCGGCCAGCGACCTCAACTCCCAGTTAGGTCTGAAACAGAAGGCTCTGGGGTGACCTCTGGCGATGGCCTCCTTGACAAAATCCTCGGGCTCTCTAGGGATTCCGATTTCCAAAAATTCAGCGGGCCCAGATCCGGCAAGCTTCTCCATGTCTGGGCTGAACTTGGCGAAATCCCATCTTTCCGCACCAAATAAACGGACGAACTCGCCCCGGATATCCCCCAAGCACAAATGGCAAGAGAGAATGGCGCTCCCTTTGGGCAGCTGCCTCAAAATGGCTTCAGCATGATCTGCATTGCTGGCAGGGACGGTCCAGACCTGTGTGCAGCCATACATAGAGACAAGAGGCAACCACTTGTGGCCTCGGGGCTGTCCCGCATGTAGAGGTCGGCTATGCGGCGTTTCCTCCAAATCTGCTTGTTGCTGCAAGTCAGTTGGGAAGTGGAAGTTCAACTGCACAGCCCTGTGTTGCAATGCTGAAGCAAGACGCGTGCAAAGAACAGTGGGATAAGCGGCTTCATCGGCCGTGGGAAAAATCCATCTGTTGTCGACCCAACGTGGCTTCCAAGATGCATGCTCGTGATCCCGGGAGCACCTCAAATTCAGGCTTTGGAATAGGGAAGCGTCTTGTCCTTGCGGCACGAAAGTCCACAATCTAGTTGTTTTGTCTCGTCGGCCTCCCATCATGCAATGATCAAACACCACGTCTTTGCCAGCCAACTTGGAAAGCATCGTGGCAGTAGCAGTGGTCAACCAAAACAACGAATTGAGCGGGTTTTCCACGCTGAGGGAGGCACCGAGGTTTGCAGCATGCATTGCGATCTCGGTGGTGGCCTCATACGTGCTGTTGGCCAACTGAACTCTGGTCAGCTCGGAGTTGGTGAGGTCAGGCAGGCCATCTGGGTGAAACTCATCTCTCAACGGTCGAGGTGCGTTGGCACACCCCGGCACTTTGCGTTTCCGCGCCTGAGATGCTGTCCCACAGGCTGGAGCAAAATGGACATGCAAAAGACTGTCTTGCTCGGCTGACAAAATCTCTTTGACTAGATTTACGTGCTCAATCTGCACGAGGTCAAATCGGGCGATGGGTTCTCCTTCAGAGCGCTCATCGGTCTTGTCAATGGCCAAGGCTCGCATTCCGTGTTGTCGCACAGCTCGGCTGAGTCGAGCTGTACCAGCAAAAATCTCCACAACCAAAGGTCTGAACTTTCTAGCCGTGCTTTCAGCAGTCTGAATTGTTCTGACATCTGTTGGATCTTGATGTGGAGGGTCGGGTGATACCTTCTCAGGGTTACCCTGCAAAAAGAGCTCTCGGCTCATGTGTCAGGACTTGTTGCACGTAGATGCACCATGGTTGGTCGCCCCGCACTTCATGCAGTGATGGTACCCAAAACGACATCGACCCTTCTTCAGCGGGTTTTTGCACCCATGGCTGCAATTGTGATGCCAGCACCTTGGCCTGCCTTGCGCATCTTTGGATTCGAGCCCCTTCAGCTCATCTGGGAGGCCCCTGATGCTTCCGGCTGAGTCCTTGCGCTTCTGAATCGCATGCGTCACTTTCACGGTCTCCTTTCTAGTGGAAACAGACGGTTCTACGCGGACTTTCATTTGTGTCTTTATGTTGGCAGCACACGAAACTCGTAAACTCAAAAGAGACATGCAAACGGTGGGTGGACATGTAAAGCACTGCACAGCGGTTCCCCCTCTCTCTTTTCTTCACTTGCCGAAATCTGAAGATCAGAAAACCGACATCCAGGAGGGATCTGAGTTGGATTTCAACTGATGGATCTGAACCTTTCAACTGATGGATCTGAACCCCCGGATCTGAAACCGATTTGTGACCTTAGGTCACCAGAAGATCAGTATGCGATCCTAAGGATCACAGAACAGGTGAGGGAGGGAGGGTTTTTTTTTTTGCTTCAATCCCTCTCAAACGCAAGGCGAGATGCCAATACAAATGAAAGTCCAGCTGAGCCAAAATGGAGCGGAAGCCTCAAAGTGAAGTTCCACGTAAAACACAAACGAACAAGTACGTCAAAAGTTCTACGCGGACTTTCATTTGTGTCTTTATGTTGGCAGCACACGAAACTCGTAAACTCAAAAGAGACATGCAAACGGTGGTGGACATGTAAAGCACTGCACAGCGGTTCCCCCTCTCTCTTTTCTTCACTTGCCGAAATCTGAAGATCAGAAAACCGACATCCAGGAGGGATCTGAGTTGGATTTCAACTGATGGATCTGAACCCCATAAATGCTATCAGGGGAAATTCAATCGCCAACATACCCCCAACCAACTGTGAGTGGATTTCCAGCAAGTGAGAGAGAGGGAACAAAAACAATGAAACATCGCAGAGGGCTAATCAGTGAACATTTGTACGAGTCGGCAAAACCCAAGGCAGCGAATAATCGGCAGGAAAGACAGCAGGGGAACCATGGGATATCCAGAGATCACTCAAAGAGATGCGGATGCGATCGCGCTCCAGAAAATTTCCAGGAACGGGAGTGCTGCCATCCCAGCGAGATAAGTCATCTGCCAAAATATTGAGAGGCCCCGGGATATGGTGAACGTCAAGTTCCATTCCGGAAATGGCTGCAAGGAGACATAGCTTCTCCAGGAAGAAGCACATCGGTCTGCTCATGCTGAACATCTTGTTGCTACCGGCTTCAGCGCCAGTATTGTCACTCAAGCTCTTGATGCAAACCGGAAATCGATGACCTGGGAAACGTCGAGAAGCACAGAAAAGCAAAGCGATCTGGGCCAATGCCTCAAAGCAAGAAATACTGCGCTGCATATTGACATCCAAGTCCAGGTTCAAAGCCTGAAAATCATCATGAGTAAATCTCTCCGAGAACCAAACTGAACCAATATTGCGAGAACGCACAAAGCCCCCAATTTGACACGAGTTTCGAGCAGCACAGGCGTCGGCTGCTGCATCGTCATACCAGTATTGCTTAGGTCGCAGAGGCCGGAGTGGATGCAACGCAAACAACCACTGCTCAAACATAGAAAGAACCCGCTGAGAGGATTCACCAGTTGAACGCCGAGTTGACTGATGGTCACGAACACGCATCCAAATGCGTTTATCAGAGAGTCGCAGGTCTCGCAAATCAGTCTTGCATTTGACGACCTGATGTCGTACAGAATAAAGCTGACTACCAATGGGAATAGCTGTTCCCGGAGGCCGAGACGTGAAGATCAATGTGTCCGATAAACATGGAAAAATCTGCGGCCAGTCCCCATAGTCGATGGAAAAGTTGGTCAAAGGAGGCTGGTACAAGTCGCGGTAAAGATGATGGAGCCAGATTCTCATATATGGCCACAGCTGTGTTAACCACATGGCTAACCCGATGAACTTCTCTAACAGTTTCTTGGTGGTCCGTGAAGAGCGCCGAAGGTCCTTGATGTATGTCAACAGTTTCTGAAGTTTGTCGGCAGGGATTTCCACAAAACCTGCATGAATGTGGAACACCCAGCCAATCCATTTGATTGTGGGAGCCAGCTCACATTTCTTCCAAGATACCGGAATGCAAGTGAGTTGGCACAGAATACAAATCATAGCCGCGGAACATGGCATCATCTCATGGTCTTGCCAGAGCAAAAAATCATCGACGTAAAGGAAACCAACATGGCTCAACCAAAGCAAGTAATGAAAGAGGCGCAAAAAGAATCCGCCCAACCGCGACCACCAGTGCGCACTGAAAGCAGCACCAAAGGGGGCTACCCTATAGAAGTAAAGCTTTTGATCCAGGGAAAAACCCACAAGGCCCCATTCTTCCTCACGTAGGACAATTCGTTTGTGGGCTGCCTTAATATCAATGGAAAAGGCCATCACGTCTGACTGTGAGTTGCGAATGGGATAACTGCGAAGGACATCTTTTGCTGATGGGAGAGTCGAAGCCTCAGGAATGCGGCACCTGTCATTTAGGCCACAAATGGTATTGTCCAGGACTAACCGCGGGGCACGTCCTTCCACAGCAGCGATCCCCAGTTTGCCCAAGGACAAACCAATTGGCCATTTGTCTTGAGCCGCAGCCAGGTCACCATCAAATGGTAGGACCCACCCTTGTGAGATTTCTTCCTCAACAAGCTGACGAGTGAGAGGAAGATCGTTTTCGGCTGAAGTCCAATTGCTCAAGTGTGCCGTCAAAGGCACATCTGCGGCGACCGGTTTATCATTTACCGGAAAGCAGTATGACCTAGGTATGTCCTTTTCAAAACCTGTCGGAACCCCAGCAATCAAATTGTCAAACAGAGAAGTATCGGGATCCTGCAAAATAGCACTCAGGCTGGATAAAATGCGCAACGCCATGGGTTGGTGAGGTCGAATACTCCAATCCGGAGTTTGATTGTGCGCCAGCAAAAAGCTTTGAAGGTCCTCCCGGAAAGGCTGCAAGTCCACCTCTGAAAAGGGGGGAGATTCATGATTTGATTGAGAAAAGTAGGATTGAATTTTTTGGTGAAGGCCCAAGTCAACAATGCGACGTAACCAAGGTTGTCGGAGATCCCGCAACATGTCTGATTGGATGCGGTCTCCGCGACTCCAATCCGGCGACGAGTGAATGCCACCCCCATCCACTGAACTGAAGGGAGGATCGTGGACACCTTTCATAGTCAAGAGTGAGTTAACAGAGGACCACTGAATGTCCACGGCTGAACCCGATAACAGAGGGGTTATGACTTCTGCAAAGGCAGTGGCCAACGGATCCGGATAACAAGCAGTTTGCCTGCTCGTGAAATCTCCTGAAGGTGTGTAACACGGCCGGCGATCTGAACATGAGCATTTGCACCATGAGGGCAACGACCCCCCAACGACGTCAAAGGTTGAAAGCTGGATGCAAACAGCCAAGATTTGTACCAATTTGCTCCATAAAGGCACGCCGGAATAGCGGCGCAGGATGCTGAGACCAATAAAAGGAATTGCTGAACTTCAAGCTCGAGCCAGCTCATGGCGGATGGTGGCTGCTCCAAATGAACATGCCCGCCTGCCTGAAACACCAAGGAAAGAATAACCACGCATCGAATAAGCATCAAATGGCTCTCCTGAACCTTGGCCAACTCATCTGAGCCAAGATTGGGAACGCCTGACAGAAATTCTGGAGTTCGAAGTGGGCCAGGATCAAAGTCATTGCGCAACTTGAGGCGGCTGTAATGGCCGCAACTGGGGCTGGCCGCCCCATACGCAACTTGCCCACTAGCAGCGATTTTTAGCAGCTGCTCATACGTATCATCATTCAAAAGATCCATGTGTCCATTTAACAAAATGTCAAAGGACAAAACTGAACCCCCTGCCTTCCAGACCGCCTGGGACAAAGGTCTCGTTGCACCTGAGCATATGTCCAGGAAAAACCTGCAGCCCGGAAGGGAAGGAAGATGTGTCGCCAACGGAGGTGAAACCGGAACCGCAGGCTTAGACTGAGATTCCAAAGCAGTATCATTGTCTCCTTGTGGAGGAAGATCAGCATGCGGGCCATTGTCATCCAAGTTAGATGAGCATGGCAAAGCCGTATCAGGCGATTCATGGGTGTCGTCAATCTGTCCATCGAAGTTGTCAACGGCGACCGGCGCGAAGGATGCCACTGGTGTTAGTCAGTGCGGAGTAGACTGATGCTGCAGCGCAGTGTGATTCAAACCGCAAGCTGCTCCCGAAGTGGTCGGGTGGGCGCAGCCATGCTCAAACTTGCAAGCCTGGCCCAACTGGCATTTCCCCACCTGCCAACGCATGCATAATTGCTTGCGCTGACCATCCTTGGAGATCTCAGTCACCCATCTGACCTTTGGGGTCTTGCCCTTGCCAGAAGGCGAGCTTTTGCCCTTGCCGCCTTGGGGCTTGCCACTCGGTTTGCCCTTTCCAGTGAACTGAGTGGATGGGCCAGCCATGGGCCTTGCTGGCCTCGGTCGTAATTGTAGCAAGCTGGGAAGGTCGTGGCGAATGTGTGTAACCTCATGCAGGCACTCATCCATAGACCATTCACGCTCCAACATGAGGTCCGAGATGGTTTGCCAAATTTGCCGATCCGCGGATTGGCTTTCCGTAACCGAGGCACACCGGAGACCAGAGTCCGCATCCACCCGCTGTGTAAGGAAGGCGAGAAATTTATGGGAATATGCTTTCAAATTGGCCAGATGGGCCCCATTGCACATTGCCACCGCATAGTCATGGACCGCAAGCAGATTCCGAATAGCGTTGATGCCCATTCCCGCATTGCTGATCTCCAAACTGGGAGGATCATCCAGAAGAAGTGCCGAAAGACCAGATGTCTCCAAGCGAGGTAGCTTGGCTGGCCGTTGCGAACTCACTTCTTCCGATTTGGATACCGAAAGCCGGAACTTCCATGGAATCCAAACCCAATGCTTTTTGGAAACCTGATTATAAACCAAGGAAAGGAGACGTGTGGACGGCATAGTGTCCGGGTTGACAAGCTCCGAGGGATAGTTCTTAACGAACTGTTTTTTCATCTTCTGAATGACTTCGTGATCCAACTTTGGTGCAAAAGTTTCCGCCCAAGTGCCGGACGGAGGCAAAGCCGATGAAGATTCCGCTGGTCGCAGAGGAGCCGGGGCAGGACTGGCACCGACCTGCTGCTGGCATTGCAAAAAGGCTGCCTTCAACGCGGATTTCTGCAAGAGAGTCAATTCGGCTCCCGGTATCAAATCCGACATCACAGCATCCAGATTCGCTGGATCATGCGTCAAACAAGCAAAATTTCTGACATTCCAGCCTTCCTCCAAGAGAGAGGAAGAATGAAATTGGTCCACAGCACATTGGGAAAAAATTTCTTCCAGTTCCATGTCCAGGGGAGCATCTGACATGGCTAGGAACGCACTGACTATCAAGCTGACCCTCAAACTGAAAGCAACGGCACCTGTTACGGCTGCCAACGCAAATCAGGTTCAGTTATGACCTGAATCCAACGCTTGGCTCTGACGCTCAACAGTGCTCAGCCACCTGATGGACTGAATGAGCCATACGCCGCATCCGCCAAATGATGCAAAACGCACAAGATGACAATACGCCATCGACGCTTGAGAGAAACGCAATACTCTCAAATTGGGCACGCCTGCATCTGGCCCCTTTCCTCCCTTGTCCCCTTTTTTTTTTTTTAATGGAACCAGCAACCTAAAGGTGAGAACCGGTACGCCCCAAAGTATTTTGGGCCACCAACCCCCCCAAAATCCCGTGGGGGGGAAACAGGGGGGGGGGAAAAACCTGACTGCCGCCGCGGGCCCGGAAAATTTCCCAAACTTGCCAGGTGCCTGAATAACACCCTGTAGCCCCGCCAAAACCTAATGAACGCAAATTGCCCCGAATAGGGTACCTTCCCCTGAGAAAATCAACCGCCCTGTCCATGCATTTTTTCCTTGTTGCAGCACTCAGATGCTGAATAGAGCTTCACAAAGCTCCAATGGATGCCCACCCCTTCTTGCAACCTGGGTGGTAACACAGGGTTTGTGGAGGTGAGAAATCCAAAGTCTCCTGTGCCTGAATCGTATTAGCAGAGAATTTACGTCCACACGCTGTACGGATCAAATCCTCGGATGAGCCCGAAAATCCAGGACGCTCCAGAAGAATATGCCACGTGCCTCTATGAAGGCCAACCTCAGCCTTCTTAGAGGCCGCAGGAGCGGCGCGCATAGGTTCGGGACAAGCCTGGGATCCGTCTGAATCACTGGATAATGTGGGGGAAGAAGATCCATCCGACAAGGGTTCCAGTTGGCCAAGCTCCACCGGATGCTCCAAAAAATTCAAAAATTGCCAATCATGTTGTTTGGCAACCTTGTCAAATTTCTCCAATGCAAAAGCTTGCTCCGGAATAGGGTGTTGACCCCCCCTGCCCTGGGGAGTGAAAGGCCTCCAGCCGCTCTGGATCTTGACAATGAGTTGCCACTGCAAATGAAGAGCTCCATTGACGTCGTCTCTGGAGTAAAGACGTGTCGCCTTCAAAGGATCAGCATGGTGGCCTTGCAAAAGGCGGAGCTCTGGGGCAATCATCGCTTGGCTGGCCCAGGAGAGCAACGTGCTCTTCAACCCGTGAACCGTATAAGACAAAGTGTGTGGTACGGAATACTGTGACTGCGAACGCCAGGGAATCTGCAAGTATTTTCGACAGTAACCCAAGGCTTCCGAATAATGCATGGGCTGCAAAGGTAGCCTCACTCCACCGTCATCCATGCCGGGGATCAAATAGTCAATTTCCGACCGTTGGGAATGCTCATAAATACCATCCAAAACAGCAAGAAATCGATGCACCCAGGTGTGCGAACCCCAGGAAAGAAGACCACAGCAGTGCACCCCAAAAGGGCAGCCAGAGGTGCTGGTCTTAGTACGAAATGAAATACCTCGCAGAGTCTTGCCATCAAAGCAAAGCGAATCCATGCGCAGACGTTGGAGATCTCCAAACCTCATGCCTGACCATGTCATGACAAGAAGTCCCCCTAAGACCACCACTTCTGTCTGAGAGGCCGAGTTTTGCAACATGCGTCGCTCCCACTGCATGATAGTCTGAAGGGGGTAAGGAAGAGCCTCCTTCCGATCGGCCACCAGCTTCCGCTTGTTGAAAGACTGTACCAGGGCGCTCTGAACTGCCGGAAAAAGGCTGATGCCAAATTGTTTCAATGCCCATGAGAAACTCTTGATTGCCATGCCCGGAGAAACACTCGGATCTGAGGATGCAGCTGACAGCAAAAGGTCCGCCATCTGCACTTCCGTCCATTCTTGCATCGGCATCTCAAGATTCAGGCTCCAACTGTGCAACTGCAAGAGCGTCGACATATATCTAAAAACTGTGCTAGGCGCAAAAGCATCCAACAAACGATTCATATGCATTCTGATGTTGGGGCTATCCCGAAGATCACTCAAAACCGCGGAAAAAGATCCAAACACATGCAAGAAGTCCGTCAAGATGCTCTGAACCAACGGGCTGTCGCTACAACATTGATTTCGTGCCAACTGCATCGTCTGGGGCAAACCTCTACCGCGTGAAGCGGCGCGACCTCGGCCGCGTCCGCGGAAACCTGCCAACGTCTGAGGTGGTGAAGTCCTGTGTGCGACCGTCCTGTCAGGAGGCCCCGGCGAATCACTGCCTTCATGTAACGATGGGCGCAAACTCGGCATGTTGGATGGAGGCAGCTTGGGTCTCGAATACGGATGCGACATGGGTAAAATATCGATGGAGTGCACTGACCAAGAGGTAAGGCCGGGACGATCAGGTGGTGGCAAATTATCCACTCCCTGCAAATCTGCCACTGAATGCAACAAGGATGAAGGACGACCCCGCGGGGGAATACTCCTGATCGGGCGTCGGAGCGGCGAAATATGTGAAACTGGCAGATCAAATGAGGTCCGGGGACGACCACGTCCAGCGACAGGCTTGGGTCGTGGAAACAACGAAGACGAAGCTGATGTGCTGGGAATCAAATCGCAAGCACCTGAATCGCCCGGAACCACTGAGAAATCCCAAGAATGAGTCTGATCCATCATCTACGTCCGTCCCAGGGTCTGAAAGAGGTCCAAATGAAATTTCCACTGGAGGGTCCGGCACAGCACGTGGAGAATGCCAAATACTGCAAATTCTCACGCAGCAAACCAGCAATCTATCCCAAGCATGCAGCTCGACGAAATGTAGATGCAGTAAGGCTCAAAATGGCAGGTCCTCCAGTCGCCAAGGGTAGCGGAATCTGCAAGAGATATGGCTCACGACCCCGCCGGGAAAACCCTCGTGTCCACAAGCAAAGCGAGAAAGCGTGGTGAATGACTGATCAAAAGCAAAGCATGGACCCAAGGACTTGAAACCACGTGTTTTTTTTTGCTTCAATCCCTCTCAAACGCAAGGCGAGATGCCAATACAAATGAAAGTCCAGCTGAGCCAAAATGGAGCGGAAGCCTCAAAGTGAAGTTCCACGTAAAACACAAACGAACAAGTACGTCAAAAGGATTTGTTTTGCACTTTGCTGCACGGGAGTCAAATAAACCATGAGCCGGTAATCAAACGCTGCAGTGCTGCATCCATGGGTTTTGGCGAACCTGCAGCCGGCCTCAACGGGTCTGAAATCTCCTGTGTCATCAGCACGAACAGCTCCCTGTCAGCTCTGAGTACCTGGGCCAAGGATACCCTGCCGAAACCTGCAGGAACTTCCTGGCTCAGCGTGTTGAACAACTTGTGGACCCAACTTTCGCGCACGTCCCATGAGAGGATCTCCGCCTGGTCGAAGGCTATCCCTCGTCTTTGCAAGGCCCACAGGCATTTCAGTTCACTGCCAACGTCGATCGGCTCCAGCGCATCTCCCGGCACGACTGTCAGCTGGCTGTTTTCGAACTTAATGATGGGCTTGGCCTTGTTGTCACCAGCGACCTCCTGATCCCGGGACCCACACTTCGAAGGAGGCAGATAAACAATGGCTCCTGAGACCGCCATGCCATAAACAGCATCTATAAGCGCATGAGATGGGCACATGTTCCCCTCGATCTTCAAGCCACCCAGCCGCGCTTGTTGTTCTTGCAAGCGCGCTCTCTTTTCTACAAAAGGAATCTTGCGGGAAACTTCACCGACCTCGGGCGCTGACACCTGCATTTTGAGCTCCGCTAGAACATAGGTGGATGCTTCGAAGATCAATTTCCTGACATCGGAAACGAGCGCAATCGCCGGCTCCTCGTCTACGATGACCCTCCGGACAAACGCTTCAACTTCCGCCTGACTTGGAGCCACCTGAGGCGTCCCAATCGCGAAAGCTAATTTGCTGAAGCTGTCCAGACTGTGAGTCTCCAAATGCGCAAATAGCTCGGGTCTAATGGCTTCACATCTCTGTTTGAAAGCAGTCCTGCTCTCTGTAAGAGACATGGCACAACGGATGGGCTACTGGCAGCGCTGCAAGAGCACAAGTGTCTTTGTTTCTTCGAACCCTGGTGCCAGGCTGATTCCTGAGGGTTTGAAAAAGACCGGCTCACTTAAAAAATTTGAAAAAGGTTCGCAAGTGCTTGATTCCAGCGTGATTGCTGAAGCACGTGCATGTTGCGTGCCCAGGTGATTTCCAAGCATGATGTCTTGGAGCCTGATGCACAATCCACAACACTGCCCCCATCACACGCATGCCACTCACGAGTCAAATTCAACTCAATGAAACAGCTCAGAACGCTCCCTTTTCCGGGGTGCATACCAAGATCCACTTCACGTGCTTTTCCAGCACACGCTGCACTTAGGGGTGTCATACCTGACACTCACCTCCGACGTGTGAAATGAACCACATCTTCGTCCGCACTGTAGCATCTTGACGTGTCCGCCTTGCTGCAAGTGCAACGTCTTCAGCTTGGAGTGCTGGACGAGGTTGAATCCGTCCGGTGGCGTGAAATCGCGCACTACCAGTCCCGGCCCCTTCTCGTCTTCCCCGGCTTCACAGCTGCCTGAAGACGTAGTGACGTGGCCAGCTTCCACAGGTTCAGGCGCCTCCGTGATTACCTCAATTGCGTCCTCGTTCTCGCTCTCATCCTTCACCAAGATGGAGGCTGCAGATTTCGAGAAACGTCCACTGCGGGTTTCATCAGGGTTGAATCTGGATTCCCTGATATCAAGCAGGAGCGCCTCCAAAATGCGCAAAGGCCTAGCCATAGCGTCCCTGCTATAGTTGATAGCCATCGCATACTGGCCTGCATGTCCACCCAGGATGAGCCTGTCCTCCCAGTTGTCTCCATGTTTGGACAAGTAGGATAACATAGTGCACTTGCAAGAATGGCTGGTCAGCCTACGTCCTTCCAGGTTTGGGCCCTCAAGAAGCAAAAGAATCCAACGTTTGCATTCCTCGGTGTCGATGGCTCGCTTCGTTGCAGTTCCATCGCAGTTGGGGGCCGGCATGACCGGAGACTGTTTAGACACCGTCAGCCCCATGTTGTCTCGCAAGCGCATCCACTGCTCGCCCCAGTTGTCCTCGGTAATGCCCTTGGCTGGAGCAATTGCCGGCAAAAATTGTCCTTTAAATGCTGCAGCCGCGCGACTCTTGAAAACTTCAATACGACACTCAACATAACACACGCGACCCTCAGCATCCTTGTCAAAGATCATGTTGGTGGCGCGTTGCATGTCGGACCACCTACTCCGACTGTAGATTGCAAAAAGCAACGTTCCAGCCATGAGAGCATTCCAATCCCGAGCACCGCATTCCCTCAGAGTCCTGTGTAGCGCCCTGAGCTCCACCAAGGTAAAAGGCGATGCCTGTCTCGTGGCATCTCCTGGAGGAAATCAAATCTGCAACATCCACTTGTAAAACAAACTGCACAAATGTCAGGGCTTCCATGGTACCTTTCATCCGTGACGGCGCTCTGCCTGCAGTCCTCTCAGCGCAAAGATATGCATAGAGGGTCTGCTCATCTCCTGGGAAAAGGTCTCCACGTTTATCCAGGTAACTGCAATAGTTTGCAATGGATGTTGCACACTTCTCCAAGGTGGCAGGCGATTTACCCTTGAGGTAGTCTCCCAACACTTCGTACTGCTCTGTCAGGCTTTGGCAATTCTGCAAGGCCTCGGCGGCCCCGATGCAGTTCGGCCAAGAGGAAACCAAACGGTGCCATCGTCTGAAAGCAGTCTGCCACTTAGCCTCACGCTCTTCCAACCAAGACAGGTCGTCACGAACCTTTACCACCTGAGTGAAAGACCGTTTGGCCTGTTTTGCAGCATGTGGGACCTCGGTCTCGCCGGAATCGTTATCTTCTACAGGGGGAAGCGCTTGCCGCGGAAACAACTGAGAAGGCAAAGAAGTACCCGAAACACTGTCTGAGAAAACAGCGCTCCAACCTTCGCGTTCCCACACATGTCGAACTGCTGTTTTTCAAGAGAGTGCCAAGCTCCATGCAGCGTCTCAGCTGACGCCTGAAACTCATCCCGTTCAATACCAGGTTCGAAAGCCATTCCAAACTCTGTTCCGTGCACCCCCCTTCACAACAGAGCGCGTAACCAAACACGAGACAATCGGTCTAGCAAAGGACGACCGAAGCGCTGTAGCACCACTCCACTAAGGTGGAAACGTTCCTGCAGAGTTCGCAAATACAAAATATTGCGCACAAGTCTGCACCAATTTCGTAAGGCTTGTTGACGGGCGCGGCGAAGGCGAGAAGAGCAAGCGCCCATGGGCCGCTCCCCAAAAAATTCTCAAATCCTCTTGTCAAATTTGACAAGAACCCACCATCCCTCCCTAAGCCAAATGTGTGCGGTATGTAAAAACATTCAAAGCCCAAGTGTGTTTGCCTGTTCATAGTCAAACCACTAACATGAACAGTCAAACGACAAGCAAGGTTAGTGGGGAAGAAAGTGTTCATCCTTTCAGGAGGCCCTGCGAGAAATTCAACTTGGATAGAACAATGTTATACAATATATGTATGACAACAAGAGGCACCGAAAACATTTATGCTGTAATCAATTTGTGGAATGTCCTGTGTTTAAAATACCACCTTTTGAAGAAGATTAACCCATAAACCTTACAATAAAAAACATTGTAAGATTTATGTTCATGCTCTTTGAAAAGAAGCTTTGGAATGTTTCGTTGGTTGGTTGCTTTGGAATGTTCTATGTTCTGTTCCTTGTTAATTTTTGTTGGTTTTTTGGTATGTGTTGGGGGGCGGTTTTGATATGTGCTTTGGAATGTTTGCTTGTTTTTGGTTGGTTGGTTGGTTTGGAATGTTCTATGTTCTGTTCCTTGTTTGGTTTTTTGGTATGTGTTGGGGGGCGGTTTTGATATGTGCTTTGGGCTGGACGGATGTTGCTTGGTTGTAAGCTACCCTCTTGCTCATATACCCCCAAGGTTAACAACGCGTGTTCAACCTGCTCACAGGGTGTGTCACCGAGCTGGAGGTATTGTGGCACTTCAAGCAGCAGATGCGTGCAACTTGTGTGCGAAACATGAGGATTGCGTCCTCAAAGGATAAGACCCACGGCTGGTCCTGTAATGTTGTGTCTCACACGAAGCAACACCTGCTCCGCGCGAGAGTCCAGAAAAAGCATGCCGGAGGAATGCGTCGTCGCATTTGCTCTGGCGCAAAAAACCACACGAAGCAGAAAGAGGAACGCGAAGGACAGGCCGGAAGAACGCGTCCTCGCAGTGTCCTGGCTGCCGCGCGCGGTTCTAAAAAAGCGGAAGAGGATCTCTAAACCGGTCCCTCAAAAAAGGCTTGAAGCAAAAGCGGCCACGCGGCTGAAGATTCCCAAGCGTTAGAACCCTGTTCGCTGCTTCAAGCCAAGGGGGGACCAGTAATAAAAAGGGGGAAACTCACAACTTGATCGACCAAATTGCCTTATCTGGCGTTGCTCAGTCCAGGCTTAAGGATGCAAGAGCGACGACAACGCGCGTCCATCCCCTGCATTCTTCTGCTGAGCCTGCACTTTACGCGTTCAGCCCTCTCATGGCCAAAAATCGCGCGGCGCGAAACGCCTCTGAACTGCGGCTTATTTTGAAAAAGCAGCCAGATTGCCCCTGCTGAGCTGGTCTTCTGGAATGTGGGTGGTGGTAAACAGTTTGTTCAGTCTTGAAGGCACTCCCGCCTTGAAGGCTGTGTTGTGGCATGTCTGCCCCGGCAGCCCAGGCAATGCGCATGAGCGCAAGTTGGACGAGGGTCTTAAAGCATGCGATGTACCGCTGTGAAGTCCACGTTTCTGCAAACCAGGAAACGCAACGCTTAGAAATGAACCTTGGACTTCCAGAATTCGAGAACCTAATGGGCATGAAAATGCCTTGAACAGGCGGGCAACAAGCAAAACGCGGGCCACGAGCCTGATCAGGTCTGGATGGAAATTCCAGTTGGCCTCCAAAGCCTCGTTGGTGACCGCCTCCACATGGTCAGCTGCATCCATCGGATGGACACTGGTTTTGGCCATACTCAAGAGCTGCTTTGGGGTGTGGTAAAAACCCAGCTTCACTCTACATGAGCCATCGCCAATAACCGCATCCTCCCTGGTGGACGCTGACCCAATCCCCTCTGAAGTGCTCTCCTTGGACCCAACTCCCCTAAATGAAGGTAGTTGCTTGGCTCCTTCAGGAAGAGTCGCAGGTGGGACCACCAAGGAGACGTGGTGGAACTCAGGCACCAAGGCCTTGTGCCATTTAGTCTGCTTGCCATGAGCTGCAGAGGACTTGTCATGCAAAGTGGCATGTGGCTGTACATCCCAACCAATGGCAACAGCGTGAGCCACCATGCAAGCAGCAGCTCATTGGGCAAGCAGGGGCGGATACGCGGCTTCCTGAGAGGTGTCAAAGCTCCAACCTGAATCTGTCCATCGCACACCCAGGGATCGTGGGGGGCGTGAGTCGTCACAAGTTGCAGCAAGAGCCTTTTGGACGCTTTTCGTCGAGAGCCACGCTGTTTGCTTCTTGCGTGCAGACCCATGGCAGCGTGCATGAAAAAGGACCATATCAAGGGTGTTCCAGAGGCGACGTTGCTCCTCACTGCACTCGCAAAATAGTTCCGTGAAAACAACCCAGAGCCAGCTTGAAACGCAAAGCAGAGTGGCTTGCCGTCATCATCTGTTGCCACACAACCTTCCGGGAGGTTTGGCCTCGGCCCCGGGCTCCCTGAGGCTTTGCCCGTTCCCATGCTGTTCGGGCGTTCCTCCTTTTTGGGCATCTTCGGAGGCCTTGGATTGGAAGGAGCCGAAGTGGACTCATGCGTACGAAATGCCGGCAAAGGTGTGAGGTACTGCAAGACCTCATACCTCATGCGAGGTTTTCAACGCCTGAATAGCTTCATCAAGAGGCTTTGGATCGGCAGGACCACGTTGCAAACAAAGTGAACATCTGCTTGTCACACTCCACCAACTGCTGCAAAGTGACCTTGTTGAATCCATGGGGCTGTTCACGAGCCACATGAGTGAAGAGAAACTGCACCCAAGCCTCAACTACCGTAAACTCTGCAATTCCCGCCAAATCCATAGCTAGGCTGCGGCGCTGGAGCGCAGCTCGTAGCTTCAGTTTGGTTGAAGCCTTGCACCTGGGGTCCTGAACTTTCGGGGAAATCTTGAGCAGACCTGAGGCATCAGTCAAGATAGCGCTGTCTCTCTTCATGGTCTGCGTCTCCTGAGCACGACTGCAGCAAAGCTCAGGCTTCACGTACACCAGAATACCAGTCTCGCACATCTCCAAGAATCGTATCCGGGTGAAGATCAACCCGCCCAGTTTGGCCTCCTGGGCGGACTGCCGCGCCACCCTCTCAGCTGTAGGCAAATGCTGCTGGGTCGCACTGGGGTCGGCGTTGGATTCAACACGGCTTCGGACATCTACCAGAGCTCTGGTGTGGCACTCGAAGAATAACCGCCTCGAAGTTGCAAGCTGGCTGGCATCAGATTCTGCCTGCAGCAAATCCGCCACGAACTCCTTGAACATCGTGTCATTCGCAGACTGGGGCAAATATGCCACCGCAAACGCAAAAGTTCCAAATGTAGCCAGTTGCATTGCTTTGAGCCTATCCACGATCCACTCTTCCACGCCTATCTTGGAAGCCCTGTCAACGAAAGCCGCTTCTGATTCCAAGGAAGAAGCCATGGCTGCACAGACGAACCCAAGAAACTGGAAAAGGCTGAAGTCCTGTAACAAGAGGGAGCTATCCACATCAGCTTCCTCAAAAACCCGGCATTCACTGACGATTTACAAAAGTGCGTGTTGCCACTGAGCATCAAGAATGCTGCGGGTTGTTTGCCGAGAGGCTCCCTCCCGACGCAAGCTTTTCTTGCTGCGGGCAGATAGGGACTGCGGCACCCAAGCACTTTGTACTCCTAGAACAAAACGATGAAAAACGGCGCACTCACAAAGTGTGTGTCAAGCACCACATGCTCCACCCAAGATTGTGGCAAGTGAGTCAAGCCTTCACCTTTCCACATGGATGTGATGCGCAAGCAAAGTACCCACAAACACCACAGGCCAGATCCGAGTCGGTTTTCACCTTTCCACATGGATCACTGGCTAGGCGCTGCCAGCATGCATTGCACCGCTCGGGAACCGAGGTTTGAGAGGCAATCCTTTCAGGATCACACGACTCAGCGGCCAAGCCTCAGGCTCGACCGCCATACAGCAAAGTGAAACACACCGTATCCGAGCACTCACATCTCTCGTTGATACACTCTCTTGCACTGCGAGCAACCTTCAAGCAGCCCGATGTCGACAAGGCAGTCTTTCAAACATTTGAAGTTTCCCGTCAACCTACGTCCGCAAATGAAATGATCGTCCTCGTTCACAACATGAACCAGTCCAGACAAGTTGTGCGCAACCATGGCCTCAACAGGGGTCTGTGGAAAGTCCGGGAATGCATCTATGCCCGGAAGTCTTGCATCTTCGGGAGAGCCATTGCCTGCATCCGAAGCAACACTTGACTCCGAATCTGAGTTTGCCACCGCTTGCCCAGGGTCAGGTTGTTGCAGAACGGGATGAGCAGGTCCAGCACATGATGCAATACGCAATACCCGGTCCAAAGCAGGTAGGTCAGGATTGTACATACCAGCTCTGATCAATACAAACATCTGCAATACCTTTGCATACAAAGTTGTATAAGATTCGCGAGCATACGTTGCCACAGACTTCATACCCGGATCCAGGTGGTGACCCAACAGGCGTCTCTCAGCAGGGGTGAAGACGATGTTCAGACCTACCTGCCCAGGTCAGAAGAGTCGTTTTGCAGCGTGCGATCCAAAGCTGCGTGGGCCCCAATCTGACATGCGCTTGCCCAAAACCTCGCGCAACCAGCAGGTGCCCTCGGAGGCACTCATCGGGGCTGACACCCAGCAACCTTTCCGTTCTGAAAAGCTCGGGAGAGCGCAATCGTCAAAACCGAGGCGCTCAGCCTGCCTTGCTTGAAGCCATCGTGAAGCCCAGTCCTTGCCGGTCACCCCGTGACCTAGACGTACGGAAGAAAGCGTGTTCTCGCATCTAGGCTGAGGGAGGTTTTGGACGAAATGGCGTCAGCATATAGCAGAGACTCCTCCTCGGAAAATTCTACGCTTAGCTTCCGAAGTCTTTGCGCATCCTTCTAACGGCAACATGCGTGAATGCAGAAAAGGAGTTGACCCAAAATGCACTGCACGAAGGAAGGTTCGTGATTCATGGCTTCCTCCAGAATCCTGACCTGAAAGACACTCAAGGGAAACTTCTGTGACAGAGGATGCTTGCCCAAGTACATGCCTGAGACCACTGCATTAATATCCACAAGCAGGAATTTGAAACAAACTCTCAATGATGTGTTGGGCAGACGTTGCACCAGCTCCTGTAGCCCGCATCTCGCAGAGCGCCGCATAGAGTTCAGATTCGGTAAGCCCGAAAGGTCGATCCACACCAAGACCTGCCAGGATGTTTACCAAACGCTGTAATGAACTTGCTCGCTTCTGCAAGGTCGAAGAGGCCTTCATCCGGAAGCAATCAGCGAAAGACTGAGTTGTGGCATCGTGACTCAATCCATCCTCCAAAAGGCTTCCCAAGCTGGTACCCAACTGCGTGGCAAACTGATCACTCAAGTATCAAAGATTGCAGCTTGAGCAACGCCACCCTACGGATGTCCTCGTCCGGAAGCTCACGTCGAGAACCTTTCAACACAAGCTTCCTGACAGGAGTCTGCTGGGTGGAACTTTGAACAGAACTCTCAGGTCTGTCGATGACAGTGCGAGAATTCAACACGTCACTCGAACCAATACCAGTAGGCATGAGATGCCGGTCAAGAGCGCTGTACCCTCCCAAATGTTACCGCCTGCCGAAAAAGGTAAGCATGGCATCGACTCCCAAGGCAGAGGCTCACCAAGCAACCGCCTTCTTTTAGAGTCGGAATCTCTAGCACACTGTTTCCAAGCGGCTTCCGATCCATGCAAATCCAAAACAGCCAGCCAAAGTTGCGGTTGAGAAACAGGCTGTTCAGCAAGTAGGGTAGGAGGTTCTAAGGTGACAGATGGCAAAAACTGAACTGACGCATCACCCAAATCATCTGCACTGCTCTCTAGAAACGGAAGCAGAGTCTGGTTTGCAATCGGCAGCGGCCGAAGTTCTCCCCGACTGCGATACCCTCTCAAGTCCAGACCTGCCTCCTGGCCAACATCTAAGGAATCAGCTCCTGTGTCATCCAGCATAGCGAAAAACCATGGCAAAACCCCCGACTACACAGGATCTCCAAAGATTGAAGGCCTACCCGCCCACCACACCCTTAGAGCCGCAATGTTTCCAGACATGAAACATTGCGAAGTCACCTGATGACAGCAAAATTAAAACGGAAAACGAACTACACACAGAGCAGACACATCTCACAGCATGCGACTGAAACACCAATGTGTTCAAATGTGCATAGACAACGTCCACATTTCACATAAGAATCCAAACTGCGACGCCACAAAAAGCATGCCGCACAGACCAGGCTCACAGGAGCCTTGTTTGGCTTAGCTAGAGAGAAAGTATTGTCTGCAAGCAGAAATTCCCAAGGCAGCACCCATGACCAAGGCAGCACCCAAGGCAGCACCCAAGGCAGCACCCATGCCCAGGGCAGCACCAAGGCAGGCACCACAGTTAGAGCCCGAGGTACAGCCCGAGCGGCCCAAGCCCAAAGAAGCGCCTCGGCCAAGCGAGCGCGCCGCGCGCATGTTGGAGAGGCAGTCGACCGCCTGACGGCAGGCGCGAGCGTACTGGTATAAAGGCAAGACGATGTCCATCGAGCCCCGCCTTTTTTTGGGACCCCTTGTTTTCTTTTTTTTTGTTTTTTCTCAGCCTTGCAAAGGTTGGCTTGCTTGAAATGCAACCTGGAGCCAAATTGCGGCGCATATCTCGGGGTCGTTATATTGCAGCCAGCGTTTTAGGTTTCGAATCCTTTGCAGGACGAGGTCGTTTCCTGGACGGACGAGTGCTAGGAGCCTGTCAGATAAGATAGAATAGAATGCATTTGGGAAACCCCCTCTAAAGAGAGAGCCCGCCGTAGCGCAGCTGGTACCTGGCGGTGCACTGCCTCCGCCAGCCGGCTCACGTCGTCCAGGTGCCGCTGCCCCTCCTGGGCCAGCCTGCGCTCCCCCAGCCAGTTGTTGAAGGCCCACGCCTCCTCCAGTTCCCGCTGGCGCTTCAGCAGCAGCGGTTGAACCACCAAAGCATCGACGCACCAGTGCGAGCTGATCATGATCAACGACGAGGCGCTGGTGCACCTCCACGGGCCCGCTGCCACGAGCGGCGGAGTGTCGACGGGCAGCGTGGTCTGCGGCGACGTGCAAGCTCGGGCACGGTCTCCGCGCCGCAGCTCTTCGCCTCCAACACGGGGTCCCGAAAAAAAGGGAAAAGGGGTTTCCTTTGGCAAAGCTTGACCTCGCTTGAAATGCAACCTGGAGCCAAATTGCGGCGCATATCTCGGGGTCGTTATATTGCAGCCACACGCCTGCACGCAGCGTTTTAGGTTTCGAATCCTTCGCAGGACGAGGTTTCCTGGCCCCTCTAAAGAGAGAGCTTGGCCTGCTCTGCAAAGAAGCGTGCTCTGCAAAGGAGAATGCTCTGCAAAGAAGCGTGCTCTGCAAAGAAGCGCGCTCTGCAAAGAAGCGTGCTCTGCAAAGAAGCGTGCTCTGCAGAGGAGAGTGCTCTGCAAAGGAGTGCTCTGCAAAGAAGTGTGCTCTGCAAAGAAGCGTGCTCTGCAAAGGAGAGTGCTCTGCAAAGAAGCGCAAGTGTGCTCTGCAAAGGAGAGTGCTCTGCAAAGAAGCGTGCTCTGCAAAGAAGTGTGCTCTGCAAAGAAGCGTGCTCTGCAAAGGAGAGTGCTCTGCAAAGAAGCGTGCTCTGCAAAGAAGCGTGCTCTGCAAAGAAGCGTGCTCTGCAAGGGAGAGTGCTCTTGCAAAGGAGAGTGCTCTGCAAAGAAGCGCAAGCGTGCTCTGCAAAGAAGCGTGCTCTGCAAAGAAGCGTGCTCTGCAAAGAAGCGTGCTCTGCAAAGAAGCGTGCTCTGCAAAGGAGAGTGCTCTGCAAAGAAGCGTGCTCTGCAAAGGAGAGTGCTCTGCGAAGGAGAGTGCTCTGCAAAGAAGCGTGCTCTGCAAAGAAGCGTGCTCTGCAAAGAAGTGTGCTCTGCAAAGAAGCGTGCTCTGCAAAGAAGCGTGCTCTGCAAAGAAGTGTGCTCTGCAAAGAAGCGCAAGTGTGCTCTTGAGCTCCCTCTACAAAAAAGGTGGCCTTGCCATTCTTGAGGCAATATTGACTCAAGATGATTCATTATTGCCTCAAGAATGGCAAGGCCGCCCGGCGGCATAGAAGCCTCCCTGGCGCGCCACCTGCCCGGCATCGGAGCACGCCAGCCCGCCGAGTCATACGGATCATACGGATCATACGGATCATACGGTCATACGGTCATACGGCGGCTTGGCACTGCGCCACCCTGCCGCGCCACCTGCCCGGCATAGAAGCCCTGCCGCACCACCTGCCCGGCATTGAAGCCCTGCCGCGCCACCTGCCCGGCATCGGAGCCTCCACCCGGCCGCGCCCCTTGCCCGGCATAGAACGCGCCGCGCGCATTCTTGTTTCGCACGATTTTGCATGGTTTTTGACATGGTTTTTGCATGGGTTTTGCATGGTGCGGTTTTTTGCGTGACATGACATGTGGAACAGCTTGTTTTTTGCACGACATGATTTTGACATGTGGAACAGCTTGCACGGTTTTGCATGTTTGCATGTCATGTGGCTCAGCCCCGTGAAGTGCCCCTCCCCCTCCCCCCCCCCGTTTTTTTTCTCCTGTCAGCTGTACATCCTGGAGAACTTCGCGGCGCTGGGGGGAGGCGGGGCAGTGCCGAGCGGGCACTAGGACGTGCCGAGCGGGCACTGCGCCGAGCAGGCACCGGGTGCCGAGCGGGCACCGTAGGCACTACGGCGCCGAGCGGGCACCGTAAGAGTGCCAGCGCCGAGCGGGCACTTGCAGTGCCGAGCGGGCAGAGCGGGCACAGTGCCAAGCGGGGCCACTGTGAAAGTGGTTGAGTACTGGCTCGCCCAACGACTCTTAGTACTGGCTCGCCCAACGACCCTTAGTACGGGTTCGCCCAACGACCCTTAGTACGGGTTCGCCCAACGACCCTTAGTACGGGTTCGCCCAACGACCCTTGACGGATCTTTCCGCCTCCAGCCCAGTGACCGCCTCTCCTGGGAATGAGAAATTTTCGAGACGGATCTTTTCATTTCCTGGGAATAGGAAATTCCCCGAGACGGATCTTTCCACCTCCAGCCCGGTGACCGCCTCTCCTGGGAACACTTTCCACCTCCAGCCCGGTGAGCGCCTCTCCTGGGAACAAGAAATTTTCGAGACGGATCTTTCCACCTCCAGCCCGGTGAGCGCCTCTTTTGGGAACAAGAAATTTTCGAGACGGATCTTCCCGCCTCCAGCCCGGTGAGCGCCTCTCCTGGGAACAAGAAATTTTCGAGACGGATCTTTCCACCTCCAGCCCGGTGAGCGCCTCTCCTGGGAACAAGCAATTTTCGAGACGGATCTTCCCGCCTCCAGCCCGGTGAGCGCCTTCCACCACCAGCCCGGTGACCGCCTCTCCTGGGAAAATGAGACGGATCTTTCCACCCTCCAGCCCGGTGAGCGCCTCTCCTGGGAACAAATCCCCGAGACGGATCTTTCCACCTCCAGCCCAGTGACCGCCTCTCCTGGGAATAAATCCAGGTGTAGCAAGGATCCATAGCTCAATCGGAAGAGGCGTTGCAGCTCTGAAGCTAGGAGGCCACAGGCTCGATTCCACCCGAGACGGATCATCGCCGAGAGACGGTTCTTTCCACCGCCAACCCGGCGAGCGCCTCGCCTGAGAATAAAAAAATATGTCCTGGTTCGAGACGGATCATCGCCGAGAGACGGATCTTTCCACCGCCAACCCGGTGAGCGCCTCTCCTGTGAATAAAAAATGTGTCGTCCGAGACGGATCATCGCCGAGAGACGGTTCTTTCCGCCGCCAACCCGGTGAGCGCCTCTGTGATGAAGGAAGCAGTAGCGAGCTTGAGTCCTCTGAGGATTCGGCACCTAGCCGTGCATATGCATGTTTGAAGCAATGCACACACACACGTGAGGGCGCACACCTGCGCATGCATGTTTGTTGTAAAGTTGGCAGGTGATGCAGATCTGTTGGAGGGGCACGCAGTGCCTGAGCTGGCCCCAAGCCTTGAACTCATCTCACGCGCCTTAGGCTACTGACAGCCACATGCCTTGGCCAGGTGATGAGGCTGCAACATCGCTGCCATCGCCGCCTGGCACAGGCATGGTGGCGCATGTGGACTCAGCCCACTGCATTCACGCAACCATGCCAGTTTCAAGACACATGCACGTTTGCCATTCTGCATGACATGTCATGAATGTTGTTCATGCATGCATTTCCAGTCATGCATGCATGCCTGTTCATGCATGTGTGCCATTCACTCATGCATGCAAGGCTAAACAACTAGTGAGTGCAATGCTTGTCATGTGTGTCAACATGAGTGTGTGATCAGCTGATGCCATGCATGGAATGCATTCGTGGGCATGTTGCACAAGCGAGAGTTTGAAGGCCAGGAAACCAAGCCTGGGTCAGAGCACAGTCGCGTGCTTGCGTCCACATCTTTCAGCCTGCCCATGTTTGCTTTGCCCAGGTGCTGAGGCTGCAAAGCAAGGGGTCATGGCAGGTGACAGCCCAGCATGAGTGGTGAGAAAGTGTCAGCCCCATCAACCCCGGCAGGACCGGGTGGCAGCATGCATGCATGCATGGACAAGTGTGAATGTTCACATGGGTTTCTTAAGGAGGTGAGCAGACAAAGGACATGCAGACTGATCTGGAGGTTTTGCAGCAGCTCATGGACTTCAGCTCCTGCAGTTGCGGGAGGAGCTGGATGAGCTCATTGAAATGCGGCAAGAACTGGCGCTGTGCTTGGTGTGTTGCATGCATGCGTCGCACCTTGAGGAGCGCGTGTCTTGCTAGATTTTACCTCCTATTCAGGACAGCGTGTCCGTGCGGCAGCAGAAGGAGATGGACGAGCAGATGGAGATGATCGAGCAGAAGATGGGCGAGCAGAAGGAGATGGGCGAGCAGAAGGAGACGGACGAGCAGAAGGAGATGGACGAGCAGAAGGAGATGGGCAAGCAGAAGGAGATGAGCAGAAGGAGATGGACGAGCAGAAGGTGGGCGAGCAAAAGGAGATAGGAGATGGGCGAGCAGAAGAAGATGGGCGAGCAGAAGAAGATGGACGAGCAGAAGGAGATGGAGGAGCAGAAGTTGGGCATTCAGAAGGAGATGGAAGAAGAAACGGCAGAAGATCGGCGAGCAGAAGGAGATGGGTGAGCAGAAGAGGGAGAGATGGGCGAGCAGAAGGAAGTGGGCGAGCAGAAGGAAATGGACAAGCAGAAGATGGGCGAGCAGAAGGATGGGCGAGCAGAAGGAGACGGACGAGCAGAACGAGTGGGCGAGCAGAAGGAGATGGGCAAGTAGAAGAAGATGGACGAGCAGAATCTTAAGAGATGGGCGAGGACGAGGCGGGGGAGCTTGCGCAGCTGCAGTTGCTTGCGCAGCCTTTGCTTTGGCTTTGGGCGCACGGCAGCCCTTGAACATCTTAGCGATCTCGGAGTCGATGTTGTGCAGGACAACGCCTATGGATTTTAATCAATGCCATTGCACTGGCCTGTTGCTTGTGCACACTTGCAGTGGGTTGTGGGCTCGGTCACCTGTAGGATTGTGTGGAGAACCAAGAACGCAGCGCACACTCTGGGGGTTTCATTTGCTGGTGCAAACACCGGCGGATGCGTGCGGGTGCCATCTGACATGCATCATTGTTTGTTTGACCCAACGATATTTGGGGGCAAGTGCTTGCTCTGAATGGTGAAAAGGTGCAAGCAGCTGGTGTTGACGTTTCAGTTATCACTCATGCCCATGCTTTTTTTGTCGCCCGCACGCCTTGAGGCAATTGCCATCGGTCGCGAAACCTGCTAAAATACACTAAGAAGGAGAGGTGAAACAGATGGTGAGACGTCACTTGAAAAAGCCGGCGAAATAGGACAGGCCACAGAGGAGCCAAACAAACGAACAGAACCAAACCAAACAAAAACAGCCAAAACAAACAAACCGAGAGCAGAAAGGGATTTCGCCAGCACGCGGAAGTGCATGTTGAAATTAATTACGGGCGGAAAGAAAGGCACCAAACGCACTGGCTACGCGCGAAAGAGAACCATGAGGCTGAGCGGGGCACAGACCATATGGTTCACTTGCGGAGCGCACTACACTCTGCCGGGGGCACATTTGCGCATCGTTAACCCCCGTACATGGTCATGCAGAGGAGCATATGCAAAGAGACTACACTGAAACGTGCATGAATTAGGGCAAAAATGCCACCGAGGCGACAAGCAAAAGGCATGCATGAATTAGCCGGCTCGCAGGCATCACCTGTAGCCGCAGGGACAACTTCGCGGCTTCAGCGGGTCGGTCCGAATGGTGCAGGACCCGAGCTGCCCCACCAAGCCACAGTAATCCTGAACGTCAAAAGTCCAAGCCCCTCCCATTCTGCAGTTGTTGTAGCAGGTGGAGCCTGTGGGGCTCAACGTCAGAAAAGCAAGGCGGGGTGTGTGAGGACTTAAACCCCCCTGCATTCACGAAACGAACACCACGCACTGTTTGCACTTTGTCCTTGAGCAAGACTTCTCCCCACCTTCCTCAGGCTGGGGGGAATGTGCGCAAAGATGGAGTAGGGACATGCACCTTCATGCGATGGAGAGGCCAATCACAAGGGCCAGCACGGCCATACCATTGGACGACTTGCTCACCGGTAGCAAGGGAGTCATCACCCGCCTCAAGCTCCTCAAGTGCATCACCGGCTAGCAGCAATTGGGCATGCTGGCGGGTGGCAATGGTGAGGGCTGCCACCCAGAATTGCGGTTGCGCTAACCGATCAAGCATCAACTGCTGCAATCTGAGCGGGGCATCACCGCCGGCCAGGGGTGCAAAGACCTTGGCAAGGAGCGAGGCCGGCTTTGGTGTGCTAAACATGACATCACGGATAACTAGTGGGCAGCTGGGCGAAAAGACCCAGCTGATGCAAGGTGAGCGCATCCTTGGCCTGGGTCATGTCAGGGATGGATGACAGGCGGGTGGCAAACATCAAGGGCGCTCAAGCTGTCTGGGTCAAGGTCATCGTCAATTTCTGCATCGTCTTGATGGCCCGGCCAACAGGGCAGTCCGCCCGTCCAGGACGGAATGTGGTCGCACAGCCCAGCTGCTGGGCTTCCTCCTCCCTGGCGGGTAAACATTCCTGGTATTCTTCTGCGCTAGAGACGCTAACCGCATCCACCGCCTGCAAGGAGCACGGTCGACAACCGGTGCGGGTTCCGGGGTGGAGCCCTCCGTCTCAGAGCCCGTGTCAATCTGGTCAAGACCGGCTTGACGCAGAGCAGCAAGGGCTTCCGCCACCTCATCAGGGGCAAGATCGCTCTCATCTACTTCATGGGTGCAGCAGACGACACCACCGGGAGCCACCAGCGGGGGGGGTGTCTGAGGCCAGCTCTCCCTCAGTCCCGTCCATGTGCGTCATCATCCGACACGACATCCTGGACGTCACCCAGCCCTTGGGAGGCCTCAACCTGACGGGTTACGCGAGAGCTTTCTGCAGGTCAGCGGGCAAGTGGCAGGGCTTCCTAGTGTCAGATGGCACTTCAATTGGGGCCTTGTCCCAGTTAGGCAGCGCCTTTGTGACCAAGTCTGTGACGTCTTGTGCGGTAAAAACATCATACACAGCAGAAACGCACGCGGGATGGATACCCTCCATCTGCAGGCCCGCAGCCGTAGTGATCAGGGTCGTTTCAACAATACAACTACAACATACCGAATCGTATCGTTGCGTATTGCGAGCTATCGGTATCGAAAAGCAAGTATCGCAACCTCACATATCGAAGACTATCGCTGCAAATCGTTTTGAATCATACCGAATTGTATCGGTATCTGTCAAGAGACGGCAAGGTGACGTCCCGTGGGACGCTATGCACCGAACCCTCAAGCTGTAATACCAACCACGTAGAAAGGTGTATACGGACGATGCCGTTATAGCCGAACCCGTGTAAACGTTGTAAGGGAGAAGGAATGATAGTTACAACAGTGGTCCTGACAAATGCAGCGCAAGCGAAGTGTTTTCCGCTCTCAATGCCGATCACGTATGTATGCAGTCACACATCAGATCTTGAACCTCAATTGTGTCTTGAGCCAAATGGCGATCAATGGAACTTGGGAAGCAACACCAACAAGGACCTCAGAACAGCTACCCAATTTCGGCACGGGGCCTAGAGGGTTTTAACATCCCCCATTTGGGTCGCATTGTTCATCATGCGGTCCAAACACCACAAAACGTTCCACTGGCCACGGCTTCAACTACGAAATCGTGTCGTGCATTCTTTTACTTGCTATCACTACACCGTTCATTCGCTGTGAAACATGCCGGGTTCGATTGTACGAAAAGTGAAACATTCATCCTCCAATCGAAGCACACATCCATATGCAGGTGTATATAATACACAATCGTCACGTCATTTGACCACCAACGAACAATCCAGCTGCCGCATTTGCGCATCGCGCAGCTGTCATCCATAAATGGGTTGGCCGCAAAAGTCCACCAGAGGCGCCTGCTCGTAATCGGTCTGCATATTTCCGGCAAAGAAACATCGGTGAGTAATCAATGCAAATCATAGCCATTCCAGATACCATGGACAATGCATAAATAATGAAAAGATATCATCTATAAGGTAATAGTTCCATCCATGAATATCCAGAGCGTCATAGTCATCGGAATATGTAACCATGTACACACCCAATCATCTTGGACACATGAATATAAATCATGACATAAGTCGTTCCACCGAAACAGTGTCGATGTGACGCAAGTAACAGATGGGGACTGACCCACATCGTACCGCAATCAGCATCTTCACGAAGCATACCTGTCCCCAATGGACAGCCTATGGGTACGTCGGCGGAACTCCTCGTCCAAGTTCTTCTGGGCTTCTCGTGCCCGGACACACTTCTTGTTGTAGTCCTCTGGCAACCAGTGCCCTTTCCGAAGGCACCAATCCAGCAGGGGTGTGTCGCATTTGTTCGGGTCGATGGCCGAGATGATGGCGCTCACGTTGACCGTGTAACCATTCTTGCCAAGGTTCAGGCCATCCCTCACGAATGATATATACTTACAGTTGAAAGCTAGTGCAAAACATCTGAAAATAATATCACCCACCGGGTGCACTCGGTCCTTGACCAGGAGCTTCATTTCTTCCTTGGTGACATCGAGGATTCTCGCTGCAATCCACAGCTTGTAGAATGTGTAAAGTCCCTCGCATTTGCACACCATCATACGAATATAATCTTCACGCTCCTCAACCGATCGGAAGGATCTCGACCGAACATTCTCCGACTGAGAAATTTTCTTCGCTGTTGATGGTAAGAGTATACCTTCCTGATCCTGATCGGTGATGTTGGGGTACCTCTTGAAGTCATTGTGATAAGGGCAGCCCGGCCTCCCTTCGAGTCCGGCATTCATCGTTCTCTCCTCACCACCTTCAAACATCCCCCACATCTTGGACAGCTGGAGTGCGATAAATCCTGCCATGTACTGAGCCTCACGCGGCTCGTCAAGGCAGATCGCCATCCGTTGGGAACTTATAATGTCCCGTGACGCCAGATCGGTGTCGCGGTAATGCCAACCGCTGTCTTCTTCTTCTGACGCATAGCCGGATGTATATCCTTGCGTGTCCATGTCGTCATCTTCTCCCGGAACTTCCTCCGCTTCGTCTTCATCCTCCTGTGCTGCCGCATCGTGGTTAGCTTCTTCCTGTGCACGCCTGGCATCTCCAGAGACGTTGGGGTTTTGGTTGTCCTCCTCGTCATCGGAGTTGATGTGGATGTAGTATCTTCCGATGGAGATCAGTTGTGCCTCGCACTCCAGGCATAAGCAGAAGCAGGTGGGGATCGCGGTCGCACATGATGGACATATCCGGCACCTCAGTCCTTCCCATGTCTCATCATTCAGGATGACGACTTTGCTGACTTCGTCCCGGACCTCGTTGACCTGTGCGTTGAACTCCTCCATCTTGTTGTTTCGATAGAGTTCGCAGGCACGATTAACCATGTCAACGATGTAGTGCAGATTATCGGCACCTGTCTCAGTCTCCGTCATCCTCTCGCTGATCTTTGTGACGTTCTGGAGGAACATCGCTGCCGACTCTTGGGATGAGTTGACAAAGCCAGGGCAGATCTCGTTCTCCACACACTTCGAGTACGCTCTCTTGATGTCAGCGTACTCCAGGCGCTTCCCTCCGTTGCTTTTGCCAATCCAAATGGACTTGACCTCATAGAACGGGATCACGTCAAAGACCATGAAAGTCCCATTAGCCGCGACTCCAGCTCCATACCGCGCGAGGGTTGCACTGGGAATGTAGATGATCGCAATCGGATCCCCTCTCCTCACGTTCCGCAGCGTCGTCTTCGTCGCCACGTTCATCTCATCCCATGGAGCAAACGCTCCGAAGTGCAGCGCCAGCCTGTTCCCGCCATCGATTCCGCCGGGGACTAACCCACAGCGTACGATGCTTGGCAGGTTTTCCACATACGTCACATGGAATGCTCCTCCGAGAGAATCACCCATTCTTGCGGAATACCTATTCGCCAGTGCGGATGAGCTCATGAATCCAAAATCACTGTGACCAGTTGTGACTCGGATGCACCAAGGTCTGTACCATCCATCGCATCTGTTGAACATCCTGTCGATGTCGTCCCGATCCATGCCAGCTTTGGTCATTTCCTCCCTGGCCGCCCTCGTGTCGTTTCGGGTTCATGATGCTCGGAAACCTTGCTGCCAGAACCTGGAATCTCGATTTTCTGCTTCCGGATTCCTGCCACTTGATCACCTCCATGATGCCCATGTATCGTTTCGCTCTCGTGGTGTATGGTGGGAATATGTCGTTGTTCCGGTCGTCAATGACAGCATCAATGTCGACCCATCCACCCTCGTCGCACCTGAAAGCACTTCCTCGGCAATTGCCGATCTTGTGTCGAAGGACTCTGCATAGGTCGTGAGATAGCTGGTTTGCTTGGTCCCTTGTAGCAAATACCGAGCGATCATCACCAATCCTGCATAGTGGAGCACCGTCGAAAGGAGCAACGCAGAAGTTGACACTCTTGCCAAGTTGCATCACGTCCACTTGCTCAAGGATTGCACCTTTGGGAAAGTATTTGGGGTCAACGATGGACGCATACGCCCATGGCAAGTGCACATCACTCACATCGCCATACTTCGGGATGTAGCACGGGATGGTGTCACATCCCACCTCGAGCGTTTTCTTGAACGTCCTGCTGTCCCCGCACGGGTTGTAGGTGAGGTCGACGCCACCACATTGTAGCTCTCCTCCCTCAGCCGTGTCAGCCATCTCCACCAAGTTGATGGTATAGCTATACATCTCAATTGTTTCTTTCCCTGCTTGTCCTCCTCTCTTCCTTTCCTTGGACGTTGATGAGTACGGCTCCTCCGTATCCCCCATGTCTTCATCAGATGAAACAGGGTCACTGCTGAGTAGCTCACGGAGCACCTTCATCGCCTTCTCATTTCCAGCAGCCTCCTCAATGTCCTTGCAGTCGCCGTCGTGGGCCAGGTTCGCGCACTTCTTGCAGATCCCCATATCTCCCATGCACTTCTCCATTGACTCCAGGAATCCTAGTGCCGCTCTCCGCCCGTCGATCACTCGCTGCTTCTTGTCTTCCTTCTCAGCATTGGGCTGAGAACTTCGACTCGGGTCTGGTGCTTGACCAAGACCCTCATCTTCGCCCTCCGTGGCCTTTCTCTTGGAACCTTGTGCAGAGGGCTCGGTGATCAGGGATCGTGGATGTCTGGGCTTGACCTTGTTCATGATGTCAAGCACCTCCTTCGTGGGCACGCCGAGCTGTGCGGACGGTCTGTTCCGCTTTCTGTTCTGGCCCGTCGTGTGGGTCACGTTCCCAGCGAGGTGTCGCACTATTGACTGCTCGAACTCCCTCTTGATCTTCCATGCATCCTTCCACAGTGGCAGTTCGTGCTGGAAGTACGACATCACCTCAAAGAATCCCAACACCATCTCGACGACGTCTCCCAAGGATTCCTCGTTCGTGGTTTGTCCCAGGAGTTCATACATCGTTCCTTGGTCGAGCACACTCTTGATCCAGGACGAATATGCCACATTGCCAAGATCCTTGTCTATCAAGAAGATGGACATCCTCTCCTCGACTCCCTCGGAATTCTTGCACACGATCACATCCCGGGATGCGCACAATTGCTTCCCGTGACCGTTGTTGTAGAACTGCGCTGCTTGATCCACAGTCATGCTCACGAATCCCACGTGAGAAAGCTCCTTCTTCAGCTTTGAATACACGAGCTCCCGTATGATCGTGATCATGGCCTGGATGTTGTTGACGTCCACCATGAGGTTTTGAAGGTCGGGGATTGCCACCACGCATTCCGCGAAGAGGCGCGTGTACATTTTCTTCCCCTCGATAGACCTTGCAATACCGTTCGTGTCCGCGCTCCAGTTCGCGCAACAGTTCACGCAAGAAGAGGGATTGTACTTCGAGTTCGGTCCGAGCACCTTCGACTTGCTCATCTGCATCTCTTTAGCGCAAAATTCGCAGATAAACTTGCTGAGCTCCGTGACCGTATACCATCGAAGACGTGGGTCACCGACATCGGCTTTCCCAAAAGCATCCTGCTCGCCGTGTCCTTCATCTTGCTGCTCTTGTTTCCTCTGCAGTGAAGGTCGGCTTGTACTCGAACTTCACCTTCGATTCCTCCATGTTCTTCGGGACGTTGAACCGAAGGTCGGGCTCGTTTATGCACGTCTCCTCCAGCTCACGCACAAACGCGTTGCTTGGTGCGACCGCATCGATGGATTTCTCAATCAGCAGTCGCTTCAAGAGGAAATGTTGCAAGTTCGAGCTCCCAGGGATCTTGTAGTTCTTTCCTGTGAGCGCATGGATCACGCGCCACAGGCGATCGTTCTCGGTCACCAGCGCGCCTGCCGCCTTGCAGATCTCGCTAACCTTGTTGGCGATCGTCCCCAAGTCCCCTCTTCCACCATGGAAAGCAACATCGCGATTCACGCACACCACGACCAGGCCCTTGCATGTGTTGACGAGGTCAGATATCGCCTTCTGCAGGGAGTCGATGATGGGGTTGGCGGTCACCTGCCATCCGCATCCTCTCATGCACACCCAATCATATAGCGACATCCAGATGTGCACCGACATTGGTGAGTCATCCATGTCTCGCCTCCGCCGTTCAGCGATGAGCTTATCCAGCTTCTGCAATCGGGAGATGATATTCAACGTGTCGTTGGGTGAGGAGACTTGCTCACTCGACCCATAGTATGATCTCTCCTCGATGTTTGTCCATCCCTGTTCGTTGACCATCATCTGGAAGGTCTTCGTGCTCCCTTTCGAGTTGACGGCCCTCAGGGGCCAATCCAGGACCAAGAAGCTCTTCTTGTGGATCATCATGTCGCGAATCGTCGCCTCGCCAATGGGGCTCCTCTTCTGCCTCTTGATAATCCGGTTCAACTGTCCAGGTGCGTTGTCCGGGTTCTTCTCCGCCTGAATCAACGCGTTGATGGCTTTGGCGCCCGGAAGGCGTCCAGTAATCAAGCATCCTGTTTGGGCACACAAGAAAGCATACAGCTGTAGCCATGCCGCATTTCCCTTCCCAACATAGGAAAGAATGATCTTCTCCGCGCTGGTCTTCTCCTCGAAGTGCAATAGCGAAGAGGTCAGGCATCTCAGCATACACTCCCAATATGTTGCGTTCTTGCCTTCTGCAAGACACGGCCCAAATACAGTTTGTATGATTGGGTACCCCGTATTGTTGTCTATGTTGAATTTCACATTGACAGTCGCTCCGCCCAAAGTGGTACCCCCTTCGAATGAAGTGTAGGTATCATGTCCAGCAGTTGGGTTGATAATTACCCATCTGTCGTCGTCACCGCCAGAGTTCATTCGGAAAATGGAGTCAATGATCTCGTTGTCGATCTTGACAGCATCGCTGGCTTGTGACCCCCCACTTCGAGCTCCCGGCTGGGGGACTGACCCACCAGCGGTTTGACTCCTTTGTCCGGAGCTTGATGCCGACTTCTGCTGTCGCTCCGTCTTCCGCGGCGGCTCCGTCTTCGATGAGCCCATCACCCACCATGTCGGCTCTTCCCCAACCACAAAGACCCCTTGATCACTTATCTTGGTTGATGAACGCGGCTTCACGCTCCTGCCTGAGCTCAGCTCTATCCGGCCGACGAAGCATGGGGTCAGCATGTGGCATTTCCTGCTTAGTGTGCACTCGGATCGCATCCCATTCTGGGGCTGCCTTCGGGGGACGCCTACCGTGGTCGCGCTGCTCAGGAGACAGCACCACCAGTACCCGCTTCACGTACGCTTGTCTGGGCGCCGCTGGGCTGCGCCGAGGCCCGTCCAAAGCCCTTAATGTACTTTACAGATCCACCATAAGGGCAAGGGAGACCTCAGTGCCATCAGGGAGGCTGGTCTCGATGCGTCGGCTCTGCCCAATCACGCGCTGGCACCATGGGGCCCGATTAGCAAAATGGACAGAAAACATGTTGATGCATGGGTGGATGGCATTGTAATGCTCACCCCAAACCGTCACGCTATCTTTGAACGCAAAATGGCGCCACACAGCTGGTGGATCATTGGCGTTGCGGAGGGCAGACACGCTGGCAAGGGCCTGGAACCATAGGAAGTCCAGTGTCTGGCCAACTGGGAGCTGCACCTTCCTGGACGTACCCCACAACCAGCACGGCCAAGGGCGGTGGCCTTAAATGCTCTAATGTCCATGAGCCCCCACAAGGATCGTTGCACGAAGGCGTCAGCAGCGTCCTTGGGATCTGCCTTCATCTCAAAGAAGGGGGCAGTCCCCCGCCGAGTCGGCTAACCAGGAGGCTTCAGAGATAATGCGGGGGATGCGCTCAGCTGCGGTGGCCCGCATGAGTGCGTCAGGGTCCTGGCACGCCAGGGCTAAGGCAATGTGCTGAAGGTAGTCAGCCGACCGCACATCAAAACCAGGCCACAGTGCATACATGCCGCCGTCACTGAGGCACACGCCAAAGAGCCCAGGCCCAGCCCAACACTCGCACAAGATGGCTGTAGTTATGACCCCTAGGACTAAATGAGTAGCAGTCATCAACGAGGGCAAGGAGACCGACACCATTCGCCTTCAGCGCATTGCGGACCCCACTTTGCTCGACCTGATTCCATGGGCAAGCAGTAGCAGAGACAACCTGCACTGCCAAGGGAGTAGTCACCACCTTTCTCCACACGATGGCTGCGGAAGAGCCGGCGGAAAAGCCGCGCAGTAAGGCTCCACGACTCGCGATTAAGCCAGCCAGCATGGCGCACCCCACGAGGAACGCGGTATCAGGTTGACAGGCTGCAGGCATATGTCTGTGCTTGGAAATTACTGGCACGCTTGGCCGCCGTGGCATTGGCCACATGCCAAGCGGAATCGCTGCCAAACAACCTAGGCGTTCCGGCAGAACGCGAGCAACACCAGCTGAGGCGCTGGGCCATAGACACTGCCCTGCGGTCCACTACAAAGGAAAGTGATGTCCGAAGCGGCGGACCTGACCGACCCCACAGCCTGGAGGCGGAAGCCTTGGCCGGACTGGCACTGCGGAGGGCGCGGCCGGCACCTGCATGGCTTGCAAAGCAGCGGGTAAGGAAGGGGCAGCATTACGCATTAGGTCTATTATTTCCTCGACGGTGGTTGAGAGTCCCTGGGAAGGTACACCGGCAAGCACCGAAGAGGCAAGGCCCCACGTGGCGGATCACAAGGCAACAGCTCATCAGGTGCAAGGAAATGGTCGTTATTGAGGCCTAGGGAGGCCACCCCCTAACGGCACACGGAACCCGAATGCGGCCCAGTCATCAGATGTCTGCGAAGGAACCACAGCGGCAGGCGGTCAGCAAAGGCTGCTCCGAGACCCAGGCCACGGTCAGGCGAGTCACAACGGTGTGGGGGGTGGCATACCACGTGTGCGAAAGGGTGGTATGTTCCAGCAATGCCACATTACAGACAGTGGTGCCCCAGCCAGGAAGGCCGAAGACTTGGGTGGGGGCCAGCACTTCTAGGGCCTGCAACACAAGATCGGCGTGGCCAAGGTGCCCTACGTCGGTATCGACAAGCGCAAGCAATTGGTTCTGCGGGCTGAGCGTAAAGCACGAAGCAATGGCAGCAGAGGCCAGCAACCAAGACAAGCTAAGTCCTGCAGGGATTCAGGAACATTACCTGCAAAGGGCGTGAGAACACTGGCAGCGTAGGCCCGATGGTCCTGCATGTACTATATGTGCTATATGGGTCTTACACGCCGCTGAACCCCCACTCTCCCCCAACTCCTTGCTATATGTACTATATGTGCTATATTATTCTGTACGCGCTTTGAAATATACTATATGTGCTATACAATGCATGTTTGGTACATGTTGGAGATGCTATGTGTATAGCACACACGCTTCTATACCATATAGCACATATAGCACATATAGCAAGGAGCCGGGGGAGAGTGGATGAGCAAGCCCCTTACAGGCTCAGCAAAAGCGCTTTTCGCTTTTGCTGGGCTTGTGGGCGCTTTTACCGGGCTTGTAAGACTTGGGCGCTTGTGGGCGCTTGGGATTTTGTGGGCGCTTGGGCTTTTGTAGGCGCTTGGGCGTGGGCTTGCGGGCGCTTCTGGGGTTTGGGCGCTCTTTTTGGCTTGTGGGCGCTTTTGCTGGGCTTGTGTCGGAGCCCACAACAGTGCATAGCCTTGTGTGTGGGCGTTTGTGGGCACTTGGGCACTTGTGTGTCGAAAAACGGCCCGGCGGCAAAAAAAACGGAGAAAAAAACGGGCTGACGCGAGTGCATGTGGGCGCATCTGGGCGCACGTGGGCGCCACAAACCCACAAGCCCAGCAAAAGCGCCCAGCCCCACAATCCCAGCAAAAGCGCCCACAAGCCCAGCAAGAGCAGGCCAGCAAAAGCGCCCACCCACAAGTGCTGAGCCCAGCAAAAGCGCCCACAGCCCAGCACAACCACTTAGAAGCCCAGCAAGGACGCCCGCAAGCGCCCACAAGCCCAAGCCACAGCCACAAGAACCACAAGCCCAACAAAAGCGCCCACAATCCCAGCAAGAGCAAAAGTGCGCACAACCACAAGCACTCAGAAGCACACAAACACTCACAAACACTCACAGACACGCACACACATACACACACACACACACACACACTCACAAGCACTCACAAACACTCACAAACGCTCACAAACACTCACAATCACTCACAAACACTCACAAACACTCAGTGGCTTGCCTTGTGAGACCCATATGCACATATAGCACATATAGCAAGGAACCCGGGGAGAGTGGATGTTCAGTGGCTTGCCTTGTGAGACCCATATAGCACATATAGCACGTATAGCAAGGACGCGGGGGACTGTGAGGGTTCGGCGGGTTGGCGCTCCGTACGCGCCGCATTTTGCATGGTTTTTGCATGGTTTTTGCATGACATGTGGAACAGCTTGCTTTTTTGCACGGTTTTGCATGCGGTTTTTTACATGGCATGACATGTGGAACAGCTTGTTTTTTGCATGACACGTGGAACAGCGTGTTTTCTTTGCATGACACGTGGAACAGCTTGTTTTTTTGCATGACACGTGGAACAGCTTGCACGTTTTTTCGCACGGTTTTGCATGTGCATGTGGTTCAACCCCATGGAAGTGCCCCCCTGTTTTTTTCCTGTCAGGCTGCCGTACGTAGGTCGGACATCCTGGAGAACTTCGCGAGGCGGGGCGGTGCCGAGCAGGCACCTAGATAAATGTGCCGAGCAGGCACAGTGCCGAGCAGGCACTTAGGTAGATGTGCCGAGCAGGCACAGTGCCGAGCAGGCACTTAGGTAGACGTGCCGAGCAGGCACTTAGGTAGACGTGCCGAGCAGGCACAGTGCCGAGCAGGCACTTAGGTAGACGTGCCGAGCAGGCACAGTGCCGAGCAGGCACAGTGCCGAGCAGGCACTTGCAGTGCCGAGCAGGCACTTGTAAGTAGACGTGCCGAGCAGGCACTTGTAGATGTGCCGAGCAGGCACCGTAGGACAGCGCCAAGCAGGCGCAGGCGTTGTAAGCCACTGTGAAAGTGGTTGAGTGGCTCGCCCAATGAGTACGGGTTCGCCCAATGAGTACGGGTTCGCCCAATGAGTACGGGCTCGCCCAACGGCCCCTTAGTACTGGCTCGCCCAATGAGTACTGGCTTGCCCAATGAGTACGGGTTCGCCCAACCTCGTTTCCTTGACATTGGTGGCACCAATGTCACAAATGCGAGGTTCCCAGCACAGCGTGGAGGATCATCGTCTGATCTCGTGGACACCCCGGCCGCGCCACCTGCCCGGCATAGAAGCCTCCCCGGCCGCACCACCTGCCCGGCATCGGAGCCTCCCACCCGGCCGCTTCGAAAGCATAAGTGCCACTTATGCTTTCCAGCATCACATTCCTGCCCGGCAGAGCCGCGCCAGCCCGACGTGGAGGCTTCGATACCTAGCGCGCCACCTGCCCGGCAGAGCCCTGCCGAGCCCGCGCCGAGGTCGGGATTCTTCCCAGCAAAAAAAAATGTCGAGGTTGTCGTCTAAGCCGACAACTGTCTAAAGTTTCGGCGAACCTGCCCGGCATCGGAGCCAGCCCCACGGGACGGAATTCTTCCCAGTCCTCCCGTGGGGGAGGACAGCACGCTTTTTTTGCCAATGGCTGCGAGGCCCCAGGATTGCCTCCTTCAATCCTGTGGTCACCCCAGGATTGCCTCCTTCAATCCTGTTGTGAGCCCAGGATTGCCCCCTTCAATCCTGGGCTCACAACAGGATTGCTCCGAAGCCCCTCAGACCGGCGTCCCCGTTTGGCCCCACCGGAGCCCCTGAAGGGCGTCGATTCTGCTCACAAGCCGCTCGCAGTGGGCGTCGACGTCGAATTGGGTCATCTCATCGAGGCGACCGACATCGATGTTAATCTGCTCATGCAGGCGGTCGGTTTCGATTTTGAGCTGCTCATGGAAGGTGATGACTTCTTCGCCTACGATGCGGTCATAGAGGGCGTCGGTTTCGACTCCGAGCCACTCATGCAGGGCGTCGGTTTTGAATTTGAACCGCGCCTCGAGGTTGATGGTGTCGGTCAAGAGCTGATCACCACGGACGTCGGTTTCGTCTGGGAGCCACTCACGGAGAACGTCGGTTGCGCTCGCGAACCGGCTCAAGGCGGCGTCGGTCTGGATTTTGAGCACCCCCTGAATGCCGTCGGTCTGGACTTTGAGCAGACGCTGGAGGGCGTCAATCATGTCTTTGAGCCACGCTGCGTTGGTCCGCGTCGCGTGTTCTGCCATCCCGGCATCTGTGCGCCGGCGCTTGCGCTGCGACTCCTCCTCTCGTCGCTCTTCCTCTTCTTGCACCCACTGCTGGTTTGCGAGGTGCAGCCGGCGCATCTCATCGGGCTCCTGGCTCTGGGCGTCGTACAGCCTTTTCTGGTTTGTGAACCAGCAGTCCCAGACAGCAACGTCGGCCTCCCACATCTCGAGCAGGTCTTGATGCGAAACCATACAGGCTTGCGGGCGCGACGGAGAGGCCATGGTCTCAAGATGAGAGTAGAGGCAGCTGTGTTTAAAACCCACAGGCGCCAGCCCGCCCGCCGCGGCAGAGACCACCGGAGGCTAGCAGGATGAACGCACCGCCACCTGCCCGGCATCGGAGCCCGCGCCAAGGTCAGAATTCTTCCCAGGAATTTTTTTTCCAGTTGTCCCCCCACAGGACAACTGGTTTTTTTCCAGTTGTCCTGTGGACCACTGTCTAAAGTTTCGGCGAACCTGCCCGGCATAGAAGCCAGCCACCTGCCGCACCTCTCGCCTGGAACGCATTGAAACGAACCCACTTCGAAAAGCACAAGTGCCACTTGTGCTTTTCGAGCTGTCGAAATTTTCGACAGTTTACCGACAGTTTACCGAAAATTTAGGCCGTCGTGCGCAGGTCTCGCGATTTGACCGGCGCCACCGGCCAAATCAAATTGAGTCACATCCGAAAAAAAACCCTGGTGCGGGCCTGGTGCGGGCCTGGTGCGGGCCTGGTGCGGGCCTCGCTTTCAAGGTCACCCATAAGGAAACTTCTCCGAACGGCCGGAATGCCACTCCAAGACCGAAGCCGCGGAGCCGGCCTCGCTTTGCGGAATATCCACTGGACTAAGGCGTCGGCGAAAACATATGTAAACATGTTTGAAGGACCTGTCACCGGCAACATCCCGGAGGTCCTGGACAACGGAGAGGTGACTGACGGCACGCACGTCACCGCAGGGCAGCTGGCCCTGGCTCTGACGGCCTACGCGCAAGTAACGGACCTGGCGGTGAACACGGCAGCGTCCGGCAACAACGCGGCTGCCATCCAGTCCCTGGACGACAGAGTCACCGCAGAGCTGGCCTCCAAGCTGGACAGCAGCGCGCTGGCGCCGGCAATTGCGCCCCTGGCCACGGCGGCGGCCCTGGCCACCACGGACGGAGAGGTGGCCGCGCACGGAAGCAGCATCGCCGCGCTGCAGAGCTCGCTGACCACGGGTCTCTCCAACAAGGCAGACCAGTCGGCCTTCGACGCGCTGGAGGGCGTGGTGGCCACTAAGAGCACCCCGGACGGCGTGGACCCAAAGCTGTCCAACTACAGCACCACGGCGGCCATGAACGGCTCCATCGCCTCTGCCAACAACGCCACGCTGGCCACGGTGGCCGCCGCGGCGCTGGCCTCCGAGCTTGCGAGCAGAGACGCCTCCATCTCGGGGCTGCAGGCCTCCAAGGCGGACGCCAGCGCCCTGACAGCGTACGCCCTGCAGTCGGCCGTGGACACTTCCTCGGTGGTGGACTCTAAGATAGCGACAGCCCTCCTGGACGCCGTCACTGGACGCCGCCCTCCTCGGCAAGGCGGACGCCAGCGCGCTGGCCTCCCTGCTCTCCACGGTGGACGGACTGGACACTCCACTGGAGGTAGACACCAAGATAGCAAATGCCCTGCTGGGTCTCGCCACCGGGGCCTTCGTCGCAGCGCAGCTTGCTAGCCGGGACGCCAGCATCACGGCGCTCCAGGGGGGCAAGGCCGACACGTCGCTGCTGGCCTCGTACGCCACGAACGCCGCGCTCTCAGCCAGCGAGACCACGCTCCAGAGCGCCCTCGACGCAATCCTCGCGGAGCTCGCCGCCCTGCAGCCTTCCGGCAGCGGAGTTGTTAACGCGCCGGCCTGGGCGGGCTTCACAACTTGGGAGCTCCTTCGCGGAAGCAACGTCGTTCGCAACCTGCATTTCGTGGCTCCTCTCTCTGCTGCGCTGGCCAACGGCGACGACACGCTGAGCATCACGGCAGACTGCTACTCCACGGCGGGCACTGACGCTGCCATAACAGCAGCCTTGCTGGCCTACTACACCTCCTCACAAGTGGACACTCTGTTGGGAGACTACCGCACCGGAACGGCGCAGGACGCGGAGACGACCAGCGCCATCACGGCCGCGCTGCTGGCCTACTACACCTCCTCACAAGTAGACGCGCTGTTGGGAGACTACCGCACGGCGAGCGCGCAGGACACGCAGACGCAGGCGGCCATCACGGGCGCGCTGCTGGCCTACCGGACGGGCCCGGACCAGGACGTGTTCACAACCAACCAAATCTCCTTGCCGGCAAGCTCGCCGTGCGCTTTCCGGACGACGGAGGGGCCGACGAGGTGGTGGCCGCCATAGGAGAGCAGGTCCTGGCCCCCACGGACGTCTCACCTCTCTCTTTAGAGAGGGTTTCCCAAATGGCTTATATTCTACCTGCTCCCAGCACTCGTCCGTCCAGCGTTTGACCTCGTCCTGCGAAGGATTCGAAGTCTAAAACGCTGCTTGCAATTTGGCTCCAGGTTGCATTTCAAGCGAGCCAACCTTTGCAGGGCTAAGAAAAACAAAAAAAAACAGAAAACAAGGGGTCCCAAAAAAAGGGGTCCCCGAAAAAAAGGGAAAAGGGGTTTCCTTTGGCAAAGGTTGACATCGCTTGAAATGCAACCTGGAGCCAAATTGCAGCGCATATCTAGGGGTCTCTATTTTGCAGCCACACGCCTCCACGCAGCGTTTTAGACTTCGAATCCTTCGCAAGGTCAAATGCTGGACGGACGAGTGCTAGGAGCCTCTCAGGTAGAATATAAACCATTTGGGAAACGCCCTCTAAAGAGAGAGCTTCAACACAAGTGTCACTTGTGTTCACATTCCTGCCGCGCCAAGGGTTGTCCGCAGTCTACCTCCCACTGCAACGCGGACAACCCGATTTGCTGCGGCGCGGGTGCCGCGTGTACGCCAAGCCGCTGAACCCCCACAGTGTCCGGGCTCCTTGCTATATGTGCTATATGTGCTATATCTTACACGCCAAGCCGCTGAACCTCCACTCTCCCCCGGGTCCTTGCTATATGTGCTATATGTGCTATATCTTACACGCCAAGCCGCGGAACCTCCACTCTCCGCCGCGTCCTTGCTATATGTGCTATATGTGCTATATCTTACACGCCAAGCCGCTGAACCCCCACTCTCCCCCAGCTCCTTGCTATATGTGCTATATGTGCTTTTTATTCTGTACGCGCGCGGCTCCAATCTATTCCCAACCTCACCTAACCCTCCGCGAAATCTGTACTATATGTGCTATATAGGGCCATATAGCACATATAGTACATATAGCAAGGAACCCGGGGAGAGTGGATGTTCAGTGGCTTGCCTTGTGAGATATAGCACATATAGCACATATAGCAAGGAACCCGGGGAGAGTGGATGTTCAGTGGCTTGCCTTGTGAGATATAGCACATATAGCACATATAGCAAGGAATTCGGGGAGAGTGGATGTTCAGTGGCTTGCCTTGTGAGATATAGCACGTATAGCACATATAGCAAGGAACCGGGCCAGCGCCGAAGGTCCGGAAGTGATGCCGTCCTCGCAGCATCGCTTCCGTAGTGTTTTTTACCACTCACACGCCCATCCGTCAATCCTGGCGTGGGCACAGGAATGCTCCACTCAATCCTGCTGCGGCAACAGGATTGCTCCCCCCATTCCTGTGCTGACAGCAGGATTGCCCCGGTGCATTACGAGCAGCTCGGGCTTGGAACTGTTCTTGCCCGAGCACAGGCTCGTGATGGAGTCGGCCCCGCTGTAGAGCTCCCGGGCCTCGGGCACGTCGTTGACGCTCAGGACGAAGGGCAGGCCACTCGCGAAGAGTGCGTCTCGCAGCTCCGTGTGAAAGACCAGGTCGTGGCCCCCTCTCGTACCGTAGTAGTTCATGCTGCGGCCGGGGAACATGTAAGGAGGGTCAGCGTAGATGCACTGGTGCGCCAGGCAGGGCAGAGCGCGTAGATAGGCCAGCGCGTCCTGGTGCCGCACGGTCACGTTGCACGGTGGCTGCTGGAGACGCCGCACGCTGCTCAGTGCCCGCGGCCGCTGCTGTGCGAAGGAGCCCCACTTTCCCGAGAAGCTGTTGCGCAGCAGGACGTACGCGCAGGCGGCCCGGCGCCCGGCACGGCCTCTCAGCGCGCCCGGCAGGAGGTGCCCGAAGCAGAAGCGCCTGTCCACCCTGCGCCCCACCAGGCGCAGCAAGGAGCGCAGGAAGACCGGGTCTCGCCTCAAGTAGCAGCGGTGCAGGTTTGCGACGGGCTCGAAGGCGTCGACACCGCGCACCTCCAGGCCCGGGCGCCGGGCGGCGAGGTAGTACTCCAGCTTTCCAGAACCGAAGAAGGGAGAGTGAAGCACAGCGACGTCCCCCAGCAGCCGGTCCAGGTGAGGAGCTAACCACGCTTTGCTTCCAAAGTACTTCAGCTGCATACCAGCCCTTTGGTTTATCCCTGAAAACTCTGGGAGCGCGTCGGTACACACAGACGCGCTCCCGGACTCGCCGCCCGCCTTCCCGAATTTTGGGACTCTAGGCGCAGCGGGACACGGCGCGCACGGGCTCGGACCAGTGCTCCGCCACGCAGGGCAGCGCGCTGTTCTCCGCGGCCCGGTCGTAGAAGAGAAAGAGGCGGGTGAACGGCGCCTCCGGCTCGCGCGCCAGCAGCCCGCCCAGCAGGCGAATCAGCTGCGCGTGGCGCTCCTTCTTGCTGGTCCGCCGCGTCAGGCCGGCGATCTTGAAGGCGTCTGGGTTGTAGCGCAGCACCAGCAGCTTGTGGCCGCTGCCGAGCGCCACGCTGGCGGCCATGTCGAAGTCCCTGCGCACGTCGCAGCTGGGGTCGTAGGCCTTATGCTGCTCCTCGTCAACCTCCAGCAGCGTAGCCCCACGGGGTCGGCAGGGCAAAGTCCGCGAAGGCGTGGGCCGTCTCCGACTCCAACCCGCAGCCGCGGAAGGGCAGGTAGTGCTGGTACTCGAAGGTGATCTGCGCGTCGCGGAGCGCTTGGTGCACCTCAAGCTCCTTACTCTTGGTCACTGCGCGCGGGTTGTCGCCGTGCCGCTTCTGCATGTGTTGTCTTAAAAGGTAGGCCGCCCCAAATCGCTGCCCTTGCTGTGGACATCCCTCGATTTCACATACGAAGTTCTGGCAAAGCGAGCAATGACTTTTTTGTCGGTTATGCTCGCAGAAGGAATCGCCACGGCATGTTTTGCACAAAGACTTTCTGATGCCGTGCGAGCAGAACGCGCTGCCATTGCATTCTCTGCACTGCGCCTTGTACTTATTGTGCTGGCAGAAAGCGCCTCCCCCGCACTCACGGCAGTAATACGGCAGGAAGCCATGCGGACAGCCTGAACACTCCTTGCAGGATCTGGGTTGCCTGTTGTGACGGCAGTAGTTTTTGGGGCTGCACACACGACATTGCGCGCGACGGACGTCATGCTCGCACCACGCGCCTCCGCCGCAGCCTTGCCTGCAGTTCGTAGGAGTAACGCCATGCGGGCACTTCTTCGGCCGGCGCACAGGTGCCATCGCTGAACACTCTTGGTGTTTCTCACACGCCCCGGCAAGCGGCGACGCAAACGAACACGCCGACAGGATTTTCAAGATGAGAATAGAGGCAGCTGTGTAGGCGCGAGTTGTTTAAAACCCACAGGCACCAGCCCGCCCGCCGCGGCAGAGAGCACCGGAGGCCAGCAGGATGAACGCACTGCCCGGGTTGCCGGCTTCAAATTTGGCAAGTAAAAACAAAGGAATGGGAAAGATCAAGCTTTTCCCCACGCCAGAATACAGCAGCAAACAGCCCTCGGACCCCGTGGTGCCCCTGGTTCCGTGCACGGGCATTTTCCTCGGACCTTCCAACTCGGGGAAAACCGTGACTCTGATCAGCCTGATTCTGGAGCAGTACAGGGGCGTCTTCGAAAGGATCTACATCTTTAGCCCGTCCATCGACATCGACGACGGCTGGATTCCCGTCAAGAAGTACCTCGAGCAGGACCTGGGAGTGAATACTGAACGGGAGCAAGCGTACTGGGACGAGTGGGACGAGGCGGCGCTGCGCCGCATCATCCAGCAGCAGCGCAAGATCACCGAGGCGTCCAAGAAGTTGGAGATGAAGAAACTGTAACAGGTCCTGATAATCTGTGACGACCTAGCGGACGTGCCTCAGCTCCACAGACCCAACGGCGCCCTGGATACGCTGTTCATCAGGGGCCGGCACATGCAGATCAGTACCTGGGTGAGCTCGCAGAAGCTGAGGCTCATCAGCGCAGCCGTGCGGGTCAACCAGCAATTCCTCTGCTGCTGGAGGCTGCGCAACCAGCACGAGCTGGACGCCGTGGTGGAGGAGCTCAGCGCCCTGCTGCCAAAGGAGCAGCTCTACCAGTTGTACGAGCAGGCGACGCGGGAACCTTACAGCTTCCTTTTCGTCTAATACCTGAAGCCGAGGAATGAAATGTTCTTCAAGCGCTTTGAAGAGCGTTTCGCATTGGAAAGAGAAGCCGATGGGAGCGGCGCTCAGCTTCCTGGGCCAGAAGCTGTTCGCCAGCTCGACGCTGATCAGCGCACGGTTTGAAAACATCTCCTGCTGCACCTCCGTCGCAGCCGTCCACCCGCCCGTCGTCCACAGAACGGGCGGCTTCCTTAGAAAAGGCATGACGACTATCTACGTGGACAGCCGCAAGAGGGTGGCCGGCTCGGACAGCGACTTCGAGGTAGACCTGGGAGAGTCGCTGCACCTGCAGAGCGACGCCCGGCTCGCCGTCTACAAAATCCGCCTGGCCGACAGTTTCCTCTCGACGGACCGGGGCCGCTACCTCTACTGGGTCGACGCCGCGCTGGGCACGCTGAACTGGGCGTTGTTGCCCGAGGGCGCGTACACTGGCGCCCGGCTGGCCGCCTGGATCAGCTCCAACTTTGCCACCGCCACCTATAGCGAGACCACGAACAGTCTGAGCGTTGCCTACGACGGCAACAGGCTCATCCTGAACGACCTGGAGCTGCGCCAGCAATTTCCTGATGCCGCGGACTACCCCACCGCGCCGCCCGCCTCTCCCACCAAGCCCTTCAGCGTGGACCACATGCTGGGCCCGAGCTTCGTCTCCGGCGGGCAGCAGGTCTTTGAGTTCGTGAAGATGATGGCGCACAACGAGGTCTACCTGCGCTGCGCCCAGCTGGCCAACGCCAGCAGAGTGCTGGGCAACCTGGGCGATGACATCCTCTCCAAGATCACGCTGAAGAGCGGAGTGGGTACCATGACGGGCTCAGACGACGGGCACTTCATGGCCCTCAGGGGCCCGGTTACCCTGAGGCACATGCGCTTCCGCCTGACCGACCTGGACGGCAACGTCGTCCGGCTTCGCGGGTCGTCTTTGTCGTTCGTGTTATATCTTGACCACGTATAATTAAATGGAGCCGACCGAACACGAGGCGGAGGCGCAAGAGGCGGAGGCGCAAGAGGTGCAAGAGGCGCCACACGCTGCGCCGGAGGCAGCACACGCTGCGCCACACGCTGCGCCGGAACCGAAACGGCGGGGCAGGCCCCCTGGGAGCAAGAACAAACCGAAGCAGGACGTGCCTACTGAGCCGGCTGCTCCAAAGCGCAAGCCAAAGCCTCCACTTGAGACGCCGGCGGAGGCGCCAGCAGAGGCACCGGCGGAGGCACCGGCTGAGCACTGGCTGAGGCACCACCGGTTGAGGCGCCTCAGCTCACAAGAGAGCAGCAGCGCGCCCTGCGCATGCTGGAGAGGCAGTCCGCTTATGACCGGCTGACCACAGGCGCAAGTGTACTGGTATAAAGCATGATGTCCATAGAGCCCCGCAACGAGCCGCGGATGCTCCGGTGGTTCCGCAAGACGTACCCCAGTTACAACTTGCAGCCGCTGCTGCTGAAGCGCTACCGAGAACTGGAGGAGGCGCGGGCCTTCAACAATTGGCTTGGCGAGCGCAGGCAGGCCCAGGAGGGGCAGCGGCACCTGGACGACGTGAGCCGGCTGACGGAGGCCGTGCACCGCCAGGTACCCCAGCTGCGCTACGCGCGGGCCGAGCGCCGGGGCGTGGGAGATGAAGACGCTTCGGGCGCACGGCTTCAATCAGCGCCCGCGCTTTGAGCAGGTGGTGGGCTACCTGGAGCGGAACGAGCCGCTGCCCCTGGACCAGCCGGACCGCAAGGCCACCTCGTTCATCACAAGCCACTTCTACCTGGACGATTTTGTACAGTCCAGCGAGGACCCCAACCCCCGGCCCCTGCAGCACACGCCTCTGCAGGCAATTCCCGAGGAAGGCTTCCGCACTCCCGCAGAGGCCACGGACGAGGACTTGGCGCGGATGCGCCAAGGAGGAAACCGCTTCGGCGAGGACGACCTTGCAGGAGACCGGAGGCCGACGCGCTGACGAACAACGGTCAGGGCCCGCCCTCCATCACGGGCCGTCTGCGCAGCGCGGCCGACGGCGCTCAGGCGGCAGTGGGCGCAGGAGCAGCAGGGCTCGCGGCGGCGCAGGCCTTCCGCTCCCAGCTCCCCCAGGACGCTGCTGAGTACGTCCGCCTAAACGTGTTGCCCCGCCCAGGGCCGCAGCCGCAGCCGCCACCGCAGATCCTCGGCCGGCCCAGTGACGTGGAGCGCCTCCTGGACGAGGCGGGGCAGCGCGCGCAGGAGGCGGAGCGCGGCGCACAGGCCGTTGAGGAGACGGCGGCCGTGGCAGCGGAGGAGGGAGAGGTAGCCGTTGCTGCAGAGGGCGTGGGCGGAGCCTTTGGGTACCTGGGGGGCCTGGCAGAAGGGGCCGCTGCTTTGGCGCCCACGGCGGGAGAGGTTGCTGGAGCGATGGCTGGCGCGGCGGGAGTCGGCGCAGCGGCGACGGCTGGGTTGGCCGTGGGGCTCGCAGGCGGCGCAGCCTACGGCCTCGCGCGCGGCACGGGCTGGGTCCTCGAGAACACGCTCTTCCGGCCCAGCAGGGCAGCGAGGACGCCGCCGTGCAGGACGTGCGGTCCGCCAACAACATGAACGACGCCACTCAGCCTCAGCACTTCTCGCTGCGCTCAGGCAGCAGCACTTCAGGCAGCCCCGCAAGCAGCCGCGCCTCCTCGCAGTCCGGCTTCCGTGTCCAGGCGCAGTCCAACAACACGCCGCGCCCCTTCTCCTGGGGCCTGAACCCCGTGGCCCTGCCCCAGTCCCAGCCGAGCTCGCGGGCGAGCTCCAGTTCCGGACGCCGGAGCCTGCCTCCGCCCAGCTTTGACCAGCTGGCGCGAGACATTGAGGCTGCTTAAAAAAAAATAAAACCCTCCTCCTCGGGGAGAGTTTCTTTTTGCACGGTTTTGCGCTGAGAAAAGCTATTACTTCAGGCCGTACATACATGTACACCCTGGAGTAATAGTTTTTTCGCACGATTTTGCGCTGCAAAATGCTATTCCTCCAGTGCCTACATTGATGTACGCACTAGAGGAATAGTTTTCCTTCGCCGTACGCGTCAAAATGCGTGTATATAAACAAGCATGGAGGTAGTCACCGCCGGAGCCCAGGATGAGCTGATGCAGAGCCTGGACTACAAGCTGAAAACAAGCAACACCAGCTACGTGACGGCGCGGCATGACGTGCAGTACTTCCCCAGCTCGCTGAGCTCCTTCTCCCCCACAACCTCTAGGTTCTGCCGCATCCCGCTCACCAGCGGCACGTCCTTCATCGACCCCGAGTCCATCAAGATCGCCTTCCGCGTCAGGAACACGGACGGCACCAACCCGCTGGCCCCGGCCACGCCCAACCCCGGCTGCTTCGTCCAGCGCGTCCAGGTCTTCGCCAACGGCCAGCGCTGCGACGACATCAACTACTACGGGCGCACCGTGGCCGTGCATGACCTGCTGAAGGGCAGACAGTACAACCGCAACAAGGCCATGGAGGGTTTCGACGAAGTGAACGACCCGCGCATCGCCCGCGCGGTGCACCCCACCATGGTGGGCATCCTGCGCTGCGGGAAGATGCTGCCGCCGCAGCTGAACCTGGTGATAAAAATTGAGTTTGCGGATGCCACAACTGCGCTGTGGTCCGAGAACGCCGGGGCGCACCCGGCGGGGGCCACGCTGAGCACCGACTTTGAGATCCAGAACGTCCGAGTTCTGGCCTCCCAGGTCGTCCTGGACTCTGCGCTGGTAGAGTCCTTCAACCGCGTGCTCCTCTCAGAAGGTCCCTGGTGTTCAGCTACCCCACGGTGCACACGCAGCAGTCCCGAACGGCGTGGCGGAACACAACGTCACCGTGGCGCGCGCCTTCACGAAACTCATGGGCGCGTTTGTGACTTTTTGGGACAACGACGCGGGCTCCAAGATCCACTTGCTGGCCAACCCGGGGCAGGACGTGGCCCCCATCGGCGCGGCCAGGCAGGAGGACAGCCTCCTGGAGTCTCAGATGCAGCTGGGCAGCCTGCAGTACCCTCACAACCCCATGAAGGGAGCCTTGGAGCACTTCCACTTCCTCTCCGTCCTCGCGGGCACCTACGACGACACGGTGCGCAACATCGACATCGGCCGCGTGGGCTACCTGCGCCACAGCTTCATTGCCGGCTTTCCCACCGAGCGCGTGCCCAAGATGCCGCTGGGTGGTGTCAGCACCCGCTCGGGCGACCTTGCCCGGTTCACCTTCAAGGGCCTGGACGGCACGATGACGGACCTGTTCATTCATTTGGTGGCCTACCAGCTGGTGACGCTCTCCGGCACGGGCGTCTCTGTGCTTGACTAAGGCCCGGTGTCCTTTTGCTTCATTTTTGATGCAGCGTGACACCGCTTTTGAGTTGAGCAAAAACGGCAAAAAAAGGCCCGGTGCCCCTCTGCTTCATTTTTGATGCAGAGTAGCACCGCTTTTGAATGCGCCGCAAAACGGCAAAAAAGGGGCCCGGTGTCCCTCTGCGCCATTTTTGGTGTTTAGTGACACCGCTTTTGAATGCGCCCAAAAAACGAGAAAAGAGGCCGGTGTCCCTCTGCGCCATTTTTGATGTTTAGTGACACCGCCCAAAAAAACATGCAAAACATGGAAAAAATGTGCATTTTCCATTGGAGGAAGCCTAGTCCGGAATGCTCAGCCGCTCCGCAAGCTCCTCCGTGGCCGCGCGCGCAATCTCCTCGCACAGCGCAGCAGGAACGCTGTAGAGCAGCTCGCGTGATTGGCTGACCCTCTCGTACTGCCCCTCCATCAGCCGCGGCCCCCGCTGCGCGGCCCTGCCGCCGTCCTGCCACGCCTCGCAGCGGCTGCCGGGCCTGCACAGGCTCCGCCTCGGCCTCCAGCGCTGTTGGTCCACAGCCGCGTCTGCTTCCTGTACGGAGTTCCGTACTTGCAGTAAGTCACGTCCACCCAGGGCAGGCGCTCCATGAAGGCGGGTCTTCAGCAGCCCGGTGGCTGGGTTCTCCACAATCCACATGAGCGGGTCAAAGTGCGCAATGATCTCAAGGGCGCTGAGCCAGCGCGTCGCCCTCCAGGAGCCGTCGCGGGCGCGTCGTCAGCGCGCGGCTGTATTCCGTGCAGACGGGGCTGGCCCAAACCATGTCGAAGTGCCCCGGCGGAAACGTAGTGTAGTCCCGGCTCCGGATGTCGCACAGGATGGTGGGCTCAAATTTCGACACGATGTCCAGGGAGACGACCTCCCAGCCCGCCGCCTCGAAGGCCCTGCCCACCGACTTGGTGCCGCAGAAAAGCTCCAGGAGCCTCGGCATTTTTGAAAGAGCAAGATCACCGCCACTGCGACGATGAAGACTCGCGCGTTCATCGGACCGGACTTTTTTCCTACGGATAAAAAAAGGAGCCGAACTTCGCAATGAAGCTTGCACTCGGGCTGGACGTTCAGACCAATGCCAAAGGGGGGAAATTCATGTCATAGAGGACTCCCATCAGGGCGCGCTGGTGTGCAAGGTGGACGTGGAGGTGCTGTGTGGAGCCCGCCAGCAACTTCCAGGACGGTGGGAGTGTGCTTTGCGAGCAACACCAACCTGGAGCTGTGGACGGAGGAGGTGGAGCAGGGCGCCATCGACAACTGATCATCTTCCAGAAGCCCTTTCCGGGGGCCGCCCGCACGGAGCTTGAGAGCCAGCTGCAGCACGCCGTCAAGGTGAGCGCCAAGGGCAAGACGTGAAGTGAAGATGGACTTGGAGCGCTGCCTCTTCTGGGACCCGGCCGGCAACCGCGCGCCGCGCCCCGCGGAGTTCGCGCGCCGCAGGGGCCGCGCGCTTGTGGAGGCCCGGCATGTGGCTGATGGGCAGGCAGTGGGGCGTGCTCTTTGAGGTGCGCCACCTCATGCTGGAGCCCTGGAGGCGCCGTGCTGCCCGTTCTAGGCCGCCTCCAGCAGCTCGGAGCGAGGCGCCCACGTACAGGTGGCGCAGCGTGAGGTGCAGGACTCCAGGTCCAGGCGGACGCGGTTGTGGAGGGTGTCCGGCTCCACTTCCGCCACGGCCACAAAGACGCTCTTGGGTATCTTCCGCCGGCCCCAATGAGGCGCAGCCCCGGCCACACCCTCATGCTCTGCGGGCTGTTTTGTGTTATACATTTATACACCATTTGGGTCTCACCCAAATCTATGTGGATGACTTGTGTAAGAGCTTTGAGGCCTCCGGCGCCAGGGCCCGGTTTGCCGCTGCGTTTACGGCCATGCGCTTGCTGTGGCTGATGATCAGCGTGGTGTCCGGCCACCCGGGCTTGGAGGGGTAGAGCTCCTTCAGCCTCGCCTTCGAGCTGGACCACGTGGTGCCGGTGAGGCAGGCCCTCTCTCTGTAGAGGGCGTTTTCCAAATGGCTTATATTGTACCTGAGAGGCTTCTGACACTCGTCCGTCCAGCATTTGACCTCGTCCTGCGAAGGATTCGAAGTCTAAAACGCTGCGTGCAGGCGTGTGGCTGCAAAATAGAGACCCTAGATATGCTTGCAATTTGGCTCCAGGTTGCATTTCAAGCGAGCCAACCTTTGCAGGGCTAAGAAAAACAAAAAAAAAGAAAAAAAGGGGTCCAAAAAAAAAGGGGTCCCCGAAAAAAAGGGAAAAGGGGTTTCCTTTGGCAAAGCTTGACATCGCTTGAAATGCAACCTGGAGCCAAATTGCAGCGCATATCTAGGGGTCTCTATTTTGCAGCCACACGCCTGCACGCAGCGTTTTAGACTTCGAATCCTTCGCAGGACGAGGTCAAATGCTGGACGGTCGAGTGTCAGAAGCCTCTCAGGTACAATATAAGCCATTTGGAAAACGCCCTCTACAGAGAGAGGTTCGCCTGAGAACTGCTGAAAAGTCTTCTAAAGAGAGGGATACAGGGAATGCAGGGATTCCCTGCAGAAACCCTGCATTGAAATTCCCCAGGATTTCTTGCTATACGCTTAATTTCTTCAACACAAGTGCCAACACAATTGCCACTCGTGTTCACATTTCTGCCGCGCCAAGCCGCTATACGCGCTTAATTTCAACATGTCGGATTACATGTCGGATGAACATGTTCTCACTCCGGCCGCGCCTGCCTGCGTAGACGCCAGCGTACGCGCCGCATGTTGCATGGTTTTTGCATGGTTTTTGCATGGTTTTTGCATGACATGTGGAACAGCTTGTTTTTTGCATGACACGAACAGCTTGCACGTTTTTTTCGCACGGTTTTGCGCGCGGTTTTTTTCATGGCATGTGGAACAGCTTGTTTTTTGCATGACACGAACAGCTTGCACGTTTTTTCGCAGTGTAGACGCCAGCGTACGCGCCGCATGTTTGCATGGTTTTTGCATGTTTGCATGGTTTTTGCATGGTTTTTGCTCGATTTTGCATGGTTTTTGCATGATTTTGACATGATTTTGACATGGTTTTGACATGGTTTTTGCATGATTTTGACATGACATGATTATGGTTTTGACATGGTTTTTGCATGATTTTGACATGACATGATTTTGCACGTTTTTTTTCGCACGGTTTTTTTGCATGTCATGTGGCTCAACCCCGTGCCCCCTCCCCCTGTTTTTTTTTCCTGTCAGGCCGTACGTAGGTTCATCCTGGAGCTGGAGAACTCCGAGGCAGGGCGGTGCCGAGCGGGCACCAGTAAGTAGCAGTGCCGAGCGGGCACGTGCCGAGCTGGCACAGGCAGTGCCGAGCGGGCACTAGTAACTAGATGTGCCGAGCGGGCACGTGCCGAGCAGGCACAGTGCCGAGCGGGCACTAGTAACTAAATGTGCCGAGCGGGCACTAAACGTGCCGAGCGGGCACTTGTAGGTAGGCACCGAACGTGCCGAGCAGGCACAGTGCCGAGCTGGCACAGTGCCGAGCTGGCACTAGTAAGTAGATGTGCCGAGCGGGCACGTGCCGGCGGGGCACCTCTAGGTAAGCGCCGGCCGAGCAGGCACAGTGCCGAGCGGGCCACGTGCCGAGGCACGTAGGAGCGCAAGGCGCAGGCGGGCTCGCCCATCTTAGTATGGGCTCGCCCATACGGGTTCGCCCAAGTTTACGGGCTCGCCCAACGGGTTCCTTTGTACTGGCCTCCGCCGCCGCCCCCCCCCCCACCCCGCCCAACGGCTGAGTTACTGGCTGCCAACCTCGTTTGATGGCTCGGCCCAACCTCGTTTGCCAAGTACTGGCTCGCCCAACGGCCCCTTAGTACTGGCTCGCCCAACGGCCCCAACTGGTTCGCCCAAGTACGGGCTTGCCCAACGGCCCCTGAGTACTGGCTCGCCCAAGCCCCAACTGGTTCGCCCAAGTACGGGCTTGCCCAACGGCCCCTGAGTACTGGCTCGCCCAACCCCTTAGTGCTGGCTCGCCCAACTGGCTCGCCCAAGTACGGGTTGGTCAGCGGCAAGTCCGAGTGCGCAAGACGTTCGTGTCGTCATTGAAGAGTTCGATACAGTGGAGGACAAAATCCTCCACTGCCAATTCCCGGCCGCACCTGCCCGGCATCGGAGCCCCGAGCCCAAGGTCGGGATTCTTCCCAGGAAAAAAAAATATCGAAACTGTCGTCTAACCCGACAGTTTCGGCGAACCTGCCCGGCATTGAAGCCCGGCCGCGCCACCTGCCCGGCATCGGAGCCTGGCGTCAATCCTGGGCTGGGCGCAGGATTGCCCCCCCTGAATCCTGCACTGGGCACAGGATTGCTCCACTCAATCCTGTCGCCAACGCAGGATTGCTCCACTCAATCCTGTCGCCAACGCAGGATTGCTCCATTCAATCCTGTGCCCAACACAGGATTGCGCCGGTCTCCCAGAAAACTGCCTGACTCTAGGCGCAGCGTGACACGGCGCGCACGGGCTCGGACCAGTGCTCCGCCACGCAGGGCAGCGCGCTGTTCTCCGCGGCCCGGTCGTAGAAGAGAAAGAGGCGGGTGAAAGGCGCCTCCGGCTCGCGCGCCAGCAGCCCGCCCAGCAGGCGGATCAGCTGCGCGTGGCGCTCCTTCTGGGTGGTCCGCCGCGTCATGCCGGCGATCTTGAAAGCGTCCGGGTTGTAGCGCAGCACCAGCAGCTTGTGGCCGCTGCCGAGCGCCACGCTGGCGGCCATGTCGAAGTCCCTGCGCACGTCGCAGCTGGGGTCGTAGGCCCGGTGCTGCTCCTCGTCAACCTCCAGCAGGACGTAGCCCCACGGAGTCGGCAGGGCAAAGTCCGCGAAGGCGTGGGCCGTCTCCGACTCCAACCCGCAGCCGCGGAAGGGCAGGTAGTGCTGGTACTCAAAGGTGATCTGCGCGTCGCGGAGCGCCTGGTGCACCTCAAGCTCCTTACTCTTGGTCACCGAGCGCGGGTTGTCGCCGTGCATGCTGCGCATATGCCCGAGGAGCGACTGAGCGCTGCTGAAACGGTGGCCTTGCCGAGGACAGTCCTGGATTTGACACACAAAATTGCCGCAGTCGCGGCAGTGTACCCGCTGTCGCCTGTGCTGACACAGGGATACGCCGCCGCAGTCGCGGCACGTGTGCTGCTGTCGCCCATGCGTGCAGAAGGACGCGCCGCCGCAGTCGCGGCACCGAGCCCGCTGTCGCCCGTGCGGGCACTTCTTCGCAGGCCGGCGCACGTGTGCCATCGCAGAACACTCTTGGTGTTTTCTCACACGCCCCGGCAAGCGGCGACTCGAATGAGCGCGCCGACGGGAGATGAGAATAGCTGTGCCGTGTTGTTTAACCCCTACAGGCGCCAGCCCGCCCGCCGCGGCAGAGACCACCGGAGGCTAGCAGGATGAACGCACCGCCCGCCGCGCTTCGAATTCGGGAAGTAAAGGCAAAAGAGTGAATGGGGAAGATCAAGCTGTTTCCTACGACAGAGTACAGCAGCAAGCAGCCCTCTGACCCCGTGGTGCCCCTGGTGCCATGTACGGGCATCTTCCTCGGGCCGTCAAAATCGGGCAAAACCGTGGCTCTGATCAGCCTGATTCTGGAGCAGTACCGCGGCGTCTTTGAGAGAATTTACATCTTCAGCCCGAGTGTGAACATAGACGACGGCTGGATCCCCGTCAAGAAGTACATTGAGGGGGACCTGGGGGTGAACACAGAGCGGGAGCAGACGTACTGGGACGAGTGGGACGTGGCGGCGCTGCGGCGCATCATCCAGCAGCAGCGCAAGATCACGGAGGCGTCCAAGAAGTTGGAAATGAAGAAACTGTACCAGGTGCTTGTAGTCATCGACGACTTTGCTGACACGCCGCAGTTGCACAAGCCTCACGGTGCCCTGGAGACACTCTTCATCAGGGGCCGGCACATGCAGATCAGTACCTGGGTCAGCTCGCAGAAGCTGAGACTAATCAGCGCCGCCGTGCGGGTGAACATGCAGTTCCTCTGCTGCTGGAGGCTGCGCAACCAGCACGAGCTGGACGCCGTTATTGAGGAGCTGAGCGCCCTGCTGCCAAAGGAGCAGCTCTACCAGTTGTACGAGCAGGCGACGCGGGAACCTTACAGCTTCCTTTTCGTCTACTACCTGAAGCCGAGGAATGAAATGTTCTTCAAGCGCTTTGAAGAGCGTTTCGCATGGGAAAGAGAAGCCGATGGGAGCGGCGCTCAGCTTCCTGGGCCAGAAGCTGTTCGCTAGCTCCACACTGATCAGCGCACGGTGCGAGAATATCTCCTGCTGCACCTCCGTCGCAGCCGTCAACCCGCCCATCATCCGTCGGACGGGCGGGTTCCTAAAGAAAAGGATGACGACGATCTACGTGGACAGCCGCAAGAGGGTGGCCGGCTCGGACAGC
>CAUJNA010000405.1:220803-240224 GCA_963377175.1 Effrenium voratum | reverse complement strand
GTAATCATCAGTAATTTTAGACCTATGTGATATAAACGGCGCACCGTAAGTGGTTAAAGTTAATTCTCTTTCAGGATAATCTTTTGTTATTTGTGCCCCTACACTTGAACCGAGACTATGTGCTATAAGATGTTTAACTTCATTGTTTTCATCCAATGCTGTTGATGTGTCTTTATATCGTTGTGAATATTTTGTCATTTTAAAGGGAAGTCCTACATCTGCCAGAATGTCATTAATAGCACCTCCAAAAGTTCCTTTTCCAAATGTTCCGCTTATATACATTTTATCACCATCAATATAAAAACCCTGACCATTGCCATATGCTCTACTCAATCCTTGTGCATCAGTTAAATTTGACTTAGGATAATAACTATTTAATATTTTGTCAGTTTGTTTCATAACATTAGTTATTTTAGTTGTTTTCTTATAAGGTTGATAATGTTTAATTTTCCCATGCTTAATGTCATAAATTAACTTTTTATTATTAATCATATAATTAAAGTTATAAATTAATTTCTCAATTAATTAATAATGCTGACTTACAGCTTTGCTCTAAGCAACTTTTCATATAGAAAAGTTGACTTACGACGTAGTCCTAAGCACCATAATATTTTTTGATTAGAAAATTTATTTTCTAATCAAACATATTATGTTGACTTACAAGAAGGTCTATATTGACAGCGCTCATAGAATTAGTGGTACATCATCAAATTTCAAAGTTGAATTGTCGGAAACATTACAAACAGACAACGGAGTACATTGCTACATTCACGAAATAACATTACCTAACTCGTGGTATTCAATACAGTCAGGATTAAATAATATACTATACTTTTATTCTTCTCCGTTAGTTCCAGATGAAGATAATACTAATGTCCATTATTTAGCGTTACTATTGGACGAAGGAGTATATACTGGCACAGAACTAGCGACAGAATTAAAGGCAAAAATAAATGGTATTGTTGATAATGCTAATTTCTCAAATACTTATGAAATTTCTTACAGTGTAAAAACTAATAAAATAACAATTTATTCAAACTATGCTGATAGAAAGTTCGCTGTATTAACCGATGAACAAATGAAACTAACATATGCAGATTATATATGGAATGGAAGTTTTAATGTTAATAACTTACAGTCTGTTAATGAAGTTTTAGGAAATTATCAAATGGTAGTTTATCAATATAATAATCCTTATGTTTCTGGTTTCGTTAATCTTCAACCTATTAGAAATATTTATATTCATTCTTCTCAATTGTCTAATTATAATCAAGTGAATTTAAGGACGGGCGATAGTACAATTGTTAAGAAAATACCAGTTACAGCACCACACGCAGGGATTGTCTTTGATAATGAAATGAACCCTCTCGATTACTTGGATGTATCAAATAGAACCTTTAAACAGTTAGACTTCTGGTTGTCTAATTCATTAGGAAATGAAATTAATTTAAATGGAGTAAATGTATCACTGTCATTATTATTTGTAAAAAGCGATATTATTTAAATAATATATATATTTTCCATATAGAAAATATATATAATATATTATATGACAAGTATTGAGGTAGTTGATGTTAATAATGAAACTAAAACAGACGAAGCACCTATTAATAATGTGGTTGTTGAACAAAATGAAACAGTTAATGAAGAACCATCGCCAGAAGAAGTTAAACCAGAAGAAGTCATTCCTGAACCAAAAGCGAAAGCAAAAGCATTACCAAGAACTAAAAAAGAAGTTGAATTAGTTGAATGTGAACAATGCTCTAAAAAGATGACATTGAAAAGTTTGAGACACTCACATCCCAAAAATTGTAAAGGGGCAAGAACCGAGATGCTCCCAGTTAATCCACAAAAGAATATTAGAAAGATACAACCTGAAGTAAAAGAAGAAATTAAGAATGAGATTAAACAAGAAGTGATTAAAGAAACCATTAAGAAACCCACAGCAACAGAATTATTAAATCAACATTATGAAGAACTGAAAATAAAGAAACAACAAGATAAACAAGAAAAAATAAACAAATTATCTTCATCAATGTTTTAAATAATAATCTAATTATAATATTTATTATTCATGCTTACGAGAAGTCATAGAAATGTAGAATTTAAAAGGGCGCCACAAGTAGAACGTCATTATAATGTTTCTGATCTATGGGGAGTTGCTTCAAGAATGAATTACTTTAAACAGTTGAAGGACACACTGGAAGCGAGACAATCACAGGGAGCATTAATAAAGTATAGAAATGATTTAGCTGAAAGTAACAGAACCGAGAGTTACAGAAAGGAACTAGACAGAATAAGAAAAATATTAGACAACACACGAACACCAGACGGAATACAAACGAAGGAACAACTAACAGTAAGAAAGAAGCATTTAGAAGAAATGATTAAGAATATCTCTGATTAATTTATTTTTCTAAATAATTAATATACTATGATTAAATCAATTAATAAATTGAATACAGTAGGACCGGTAAAAGTAGGGTCATTGAAATCACAATTACATTTGAGACCTTCTTATGATGAATTATTAAAAGAAACGTTAGTAGGAGATGAGAACCGCCCATCGATTGAAAATGTAATAGACAGAAAAGCAACCAGATACAGATTAAATCAATACGGTAGTCAGTTTGATAATAAGGACGCCTTAGACATTCAAAAGAAACAAGAACTAGACCGGAGAGGTGAAGTAATGAAAGGAGCAATGTCGGACGCAGGCAGTGTAAGAGCTAAACTTGATGATGAACTGAAACTTGCTGACACACTGAAACAACACCAGTCTTTCATTCAAGAAGGACTAACGGAAGCACAGAAACAGAAAGAAGAACTTGCAGAACGAATGAGACTTTGGAAAGCACAACAAGAAGAAATGGCAAGCGCTGTTTCAAAGAGTTCATATCCTGTCGGTGTAGAAGTTCATTCAATGGTGTCCGCTGATGAAATGCCAGAATTAGAACCATTAGAGGAAGGCGAAGAAGAAGATGAACGAGAAGACGACCCTGTAGTTGAAGTAGAATCAAAAGCAGAAGACGCTTATGGTTACAACGAGTTTAAGAAAAGAGCGTCTGAACTAACACCCGCTTATCTTGCAAGCAGACCAGAAGTGATGAAAGAAGTCATGGACAAACTGAAAGGATTTAGAAAGATTAAAGACAGTGTTTATAAAGAATTCACTGAGTTATATAATGCTTTAATTAATAGCGATGGTGAATTTATAAAGAAGGAACACAGACTGAAATTAGTAAGGTTTTACAATGACAAAGTTTATTACTTAGTTTTCAACCCAAGATCTAAGGAAAAAGAAGGTAGTCCTACCGTGATGGATGGTTCATTTGTAATACCAAAAGAAGTACCAGAAGGAGCATAAAAATAATCTATAATATTTCATATGACTGATAAATATTATGGATTACGTCGACGTCCTACTTTTGATGAAATGCTGAAAGAAGCGATGACACACAGATTAAAAATTGAAATGATCCCCGAAAGACAGACATTTGACACATCAATTAACAATATAGACTTTGATGATTTTGATCTTTCAAAATACGATAGGAGACTATGGCCTAATGCTAGGGTTCAAACTGATAAACAAGTTCTTCAACACGAATTGTTTCCTGATATGTTTGATGAAGTAGAACCGACATCACAGTTGTATGAAAACAATGAGGCAGACGCACAAACAACACGATATGTAGCAAAGGAGTTAGATGATGAAAAATTCAGTGATGTAATTTCAGACAAGACTGATGAAAAGAAAAAGTCAGATGAACCAAAAGATGTAAAAGATAATGATTTAACACAGTCTGATGAAAAGCAGGAAGATTTAAAAAGTCTTCATTTAACATCATCATCGTCAGCATCAACCGTGAAAGAGGAAGAGAAGAAAGAGGAAAGCCGAGAAATAAAATCGTTAAGAAACATATTTTTAGGTGGAGAAGACAAGAGCGTATTTGAACTATTCAAGCGTGACAAGAAGACATCCACACCATCAGAACAATCAAGGGAACAGGAAGAAGAACAACCGAGGACATCATTCTGGTCAAGACGACAGGTAGAAGCAAGAAGCAGAAGCCACTCACCAGAAGAAAGAGCAAGAGGTAATCAAATGAACAGAAGACAATTAGAAGCAAGAAGCAGGAGCAACTCACCCCAAGAAATAGCTAGAGGTAGTGAATGGACGAGGGAACAAATGGAAACAAGAAGCAGGAGTAGAAGCCCAGAAAGCACAAATACAAAAAGTAGCCGAGGCAAGAAGAAAAAATAAAAACTACTTAAAGACAAAACACCCTAATATAGTAAAATGACAGGAATTTTTATTAACGGTAATAGTAAACAGAGAATAACGAATGACGAGTTTGATATGATGGTTGAACTGATGAAAGCAGAAAACGACTTAGTCTTACAGATGATAAGCGAACAGAACCAGACTTCGAGCGATGGCAATGAGCAACCCGTGAGATGGAGGGACGACCAGAAGAACTACCACCAGAATTACTACAACAATAACCTAAAACAGTCTTACACTTGTGAGGACTGCGGAAGGACGATATCAAGCAAATCAAATTTATCTAAACACAAGAAATCTAAAATTTGTTTACAAGCTTCGCGACAATGCGCATTATGAAAAAATAATAATCATTCATCTTATTAAAAACACTTAATGAGATTAATGCGTTCATTCTCAACCCGAAACCCATTTTCTCCAACAGTCAACCCCAGCCCGAAAAACTACTTAAAGAGAAAATACCTTATATTATATAGAGTATAGTATTATGGTTTCCATGACAGAAGGAAAAATTATAGATTTCATTTTAAACAGCCAACAAGGCGAACTAATACAAAAAGAAGGGAGGCAATCACAAAAACTCAAAATAGGTGATAATACCTACAGATATGATAAGAACAAACCAGTTTCAAACGTATTGAACACGAAACTCAAGGAAGTGGCGAGGAGTGAAGGATATAGAAAGCATGGCCTTTTAATGAAAGGTGCTAATTATCTAAAACTAACGAGAGGCAGACCCTTACAGGTTTATGTCAAGCGATTCAAGTCCAAAATCACAGACGAGCAACAAGCGTTCAAGGGATACGCCAACACCTACTCGGTAAGTGATATAAGGTTAAAAGGAATGAAAGGTTTATCCTACTGAAAATACCAGAAGCAACGACTGGCCGAATTCCTGAACAGAAACCCGAACATGAAAATAATCGTGGAAACCGATTTATCATTCAAAAATCCCGACAACGAACTTATTCAAAGGCGGTTAAGAAGCAGAAGATACAATATTCATAATCCCGATGAGTTGAACACCGTCTTAAACAACATTGGGCACGACATTGAGACACAAATTGAAATAACCGAATACATTCAGTCGGGATTGGTTCTTGGTCAAGTTGAAAAGTTAGTCATCAGTTATGATAGGTACAATCCTACCCGTGGTTCATCCTTTATTCCATTGCCCGACTGGGTGGCAAACAAAAAGGCTTGTATTAACATTAAAAATGAGGACGACTTATGTTTTAAATATTCCATTCAATGTGGATTTTATGAGTTATTCAAAAAAGACCATCCCTGCGAGATGTATCATTATAAGAAATATGTAGATGACAAATTTATCAAATGGGATAATATTGACTTTCCAGTAGGTAATGATGAGATTGAACTATTTGAAGAACAGAACAAACACATATCGGTCAATGTTTATTACATCAACCCCGATACGAATAGTAAAACTATTTTATTATACAAAAGAAGCAACAACCCACAAGCACACACAAAATCGATTTGATTAAATTGACTGATGATGTTAAATCCCATTACGCTTATATCAAAAATTATGATAAGTTAATGAGTAGTCAGACTAACAAGATGAAGGCGAAGAAGTATCACTGTAGAACCTGCTCACATGGTTTCAAGACCGAAGAACTTTTAAAGAAACACGAAGAACAGGGATGTCTAGCAGTTGAGGGTCAAAAAATAGAAATGCCAGAAGCAGGTGAAACAATAGCATTCAAAAACCATTTCAAGAAACTTAAAGCTCCATTCGTAATCTATGCCGACTTTGAATGTTTAACTGTGCCAATTGATGTTAAAAGCAAATCGGCAAAAGCTAAAACTACATCATATCAAAATCATCGTCCGTGTGGTTTTATGATTAATGTAGTCAATGCTATAACCGGAAGTAGTGAGCCTTACTTATATAGAGGTCAGGATTGTATGGATAAATTTGTTGAGAAAATCAATAAAGTCAGAGAGGAAGTTTTGGAGAAAATGAAGGAGGACAAAGACCGTATTGAAACCGAGAAGGACTGGGAGGACTTCAATAATGCCACTAACTGCTTCATTTGTGGAAACAAATTTGAGGAAGGAGAAAAGAAGTGTTGGGACCATTGCCACTTTACGGGGCAGTATAGAGGTGCGCCCACGAGGACTGTAATCTTCGATTTAGTATGAGATATTATAAAATCCCTGTGTTTCTTCATAACCTTAAAAACTACGATGCCCACTTAATCATCAACAAGGCTCACGAACTGAACAAGAATTCTAAAATAGAATGTATCGCTCAGAACAGCGAAAAGTTTATAACCTTTGGTTTTAAAAATCTTTGTTTCAAGGACAGTTTCAGTTTCTTATCGTCTTCGTTGGATAAGTTGGTCAGGTTGAGTAAATATGAGGATGATAAAAAGCGTGAGAATTGGAAGAACAATTTCAGATACAGCGTTAGAAACCCGTATGTTAAAACCGATGAAGATTTGGATTTATTGACTGATAAGGGTATTTATCCCTATGACTACTTTGATGATTTTGAAAGATTTAAGGAAAGGGCTTTACCACCGAAAGAAGCGTTTTACAGTAAATTGAGTGAAGAACATGTAAGCGATAAAGATTATGAAAGGGCACTGAAAGTATGGAAGCACTTCGGGATTAGAACACTCGGGCAGTATCACGACTTGTATTTAAGAACTGATGTTTTACTACTGACCGATGTATTTGAAAACTTTAGAGACTTGTGTATGGAATACTACGGTTTAGACCCCGCTCATTATTATACGTTGCCAAATTTCGCATGGGACGCGATGCTTCTAAAAACTGGTGTTGAAATAGAACAATTGCATGACCAAGAAATGTTTGAGATGGTTGAAAAGGGAATGAGAGGAGGAATGTGTCAGGTAAGTCATAAATTAGCAGTGGCAAATAATAAGTATATGGGGGAAGCATATGATGAGAACAAGCCATCAAATTATATTAGTTACTTGGATGCTAATAACTTGTATGGTTTAGCAATGTCCCAGAAGTTACCGCTAAAAAATATCAAGTGGGCAAAGAAAACGCCCAGTGTTGAAAAATGGAATGAAAACGATGAGTTTGGTTATATTATGGAAGTTGATTTGGAATATCCCGAAACATTGCACGACTTCCACTCCGACTATCCACTAGCGCCTGAAATAATGAATGTAAATGTGAATATGCTTTCCGACTATCAAAAGCAAGTCTTCAAAATATATTATGATGGTAAAAGCCCCAAGGACGAGAAAACAAGTAAGTTAATATTAAATCTAAAGGATAAAGAAAAATATGTGGTTCATATCAAGACTTTACAGTATTATTGAAAATGGGAATGAAAATGACAAAAGTCCATAGGATAATAAAATTTCAACAGAGGGCATGGTTGAAACCGTGGATTGACTTCAACACTGGTAAAAGGAAAGAAGCCAAAAGCGATTTTGAGAAAGATTTATTCAAATTAATGAATAACGCGGTGTACGGAAAAACTATGGAAGACAAAAGAAACCATATGGACTTTGAACTGGTTGATAATGAGGTAAGATATGAAAAATGCGTTAATAATCCAACTTTCAAAAATAGATTTATTATTAATGAAAATCTCGTCGGAGTTGAGAAAACTAAAGCAAAACTGAAACTGGATAAACCGATTTTCTTAGGAATGAGCATTTTAGATTTAAGCAAATTACATATGTATCAGTTTTATTATGAAGTATTGAAAAAGAAGTATAATGAAAACATCAAATTGATATATACTGATACTGACAGTTATGTAATTCAAACAATGACTGATGATGTCTATAAGGATTTCAATGAGATAAAGCAACACATGGATTTTAGCGACTATCCTGTTGAGCATCCATGTCATGACAAAACTAATAAAAAGGTCTTAGGAATGTTTAAGGACGAAGTGAATGGAAAAATCATTACTAAATTCATCGGATTGAAACCTAAATCTTATGCCTTCACAATTCATGGTGAGGATGATGAACATAAGAAATCAAAAGGTGTAGTCAAACACAAAGTGAAAAAAGAACTGTCGTATCAGAACTACCACGAAGCATTATTTCAAAACAAAAAGCATGAAATCACATATAACTTCATCAGAAGTAAGTCGCATCAAATATATTCAATGTCTCAAGTCAAGCAAAGTCTGAGTAATTATGAAAATAAAAGGTTTTATAGTGATGCTTTCACTTCATTACCATATGGGCATTATTCCATAAAATAATTATCTAGATAGTTCTAATAATATGAAATTATTAGAATTATTTTCAGGGACAGGCTCGGTTGGTCGGGTTGCTCGGGATTTGGGTTTTAGTGTTATTTCCCTTGATTTGAAAAATGCAAATATCAATACTGATATTTTGAGATATTCTCGTTTCTCTTGTCTTATAAGTATATTGGGTTTGGGATTGGGTTTGAAACTGGAAATGTGGGTTTGGGGATGAGGTTGAAACTGAACATATTGAAGTTTATGTGTTTGTTGGTTTTGGGGGAGTTGAGAAATGGGAGATTTGGTCCTTGTTTTGGTGGGATTGGGATAACAACAAAAGCAAAAGACCCACAATCCCTACCCGCTCCCTCAACCAAAACCTCATAGACGACAGTGTTGAAGGCGATGTTCTGAATGACGTCTCAACCTCAGGACAGAGCAAATGTGGGGAGCGGTGGGAGAAAAGGGGGTGGTGGTGGTGTTGGTGGTGGTGGTGTACCCCGATTTTGGGGTAAACCTTACCCCATTACCCCGATTTTGGGGTAGCCCTTACCCCTTACCCCAGCTTTGGGGTACCCCTTACCCCGTTTTTGGGGTAGACCTTACCCTTCTCTCAGTATAAACCTTACCCTTGCCCAGATTTCGGGGTAGACCTTACCCTGACTGAGGGGTAATCATCACACATATTTTTGGGGTGTCTTCCAACCTCTGCGGTCGCGCTGTCCTCACATTTTGTTTTACCCTTCTTCCAAGAGCAAAGTCTGGTTTCTGATGGATGTCTTACGCATTCATCCAAAGTCAAATCGCAAAACAGCAAGTCTTCTACTGGATGCTACAATTGGACGCCACCGCTTCTGAGGCATCACCAGCGACGCCCTCACGGTTGTCCAACACAGCCTCTACCTTTTTCAGAAAGAGTGCCCCGTCCAACTGGAGAACACCCGTCTGCTGACTGAAGCTATGGAATTCGTCAACAAAAACGTGAAGAAGCTTCACCGCAGAGTCGCTCTCCATCTCTGACAGTTTGAGTTGACAACTGTTGAGAGTGTTGAGTGCTGGAAAAAGCACGGGGAGAGCTCTTTCCGCTCTTTCCTCGTTCGACAACTTCTTCTTGCCTGGGACATTCGTGAAAATGGTTTGCAAGACCCTCAACTTCTCTGAGCTCAACTGTCTCAAGCACGTTGCCACAAAGTTGTCGCCAATGGTGGACTTCATCATCTGGAAGTCCGATAGCTTCTGGTTGTATTCAACCATGTAGGACTTGAAGGAAAGTGGCAAGGTGTCATCGTCAACCTGCTGGTCAGTGGTCCCGCTCTTGTAATTCTTCTCAATCTTCTTCTTCACTGCGTTTAGTGCCTCTGTCTTAGTTGCTGGCTGTTGTCTCCTCAAAACTCCACCTCTGGCACGAACCAGTAGCCTCAAGGTCTGCTGGTCATAGACATTGTTCTCGTGAAAGCTTTGTTGTTCAAGGAGCTCCTCACCACTGATTTTCACCAGTCTCTGGTTGTTGGGGGTGATGCCATACTTCCCCATCAGGACATACTTCAGGCATCGCACAGGCCACGTTCTCTTGACATTGAAGCTTGGATAGGCTCGTCTAGGATGTCTGGTGTTCACCAAGCTGTCATCCACGAAGACCCTAATGACAGACTGGGGCACTGCATCACTGTCATCGCTGAAGTCTTCTGGGTCTTCATCTGGTGTGTCATCATCCGACCCTCCACCATCACCTTCATGACCGTCTGAAGGTTCACGATGTTCATCAACATCGTCTTGCTGTCCACCATTACCATCACCATCACTCGGTGGGGTCATACTCACAGAAGCCTTCTCCTCCATCTCCTTCATGGTGCTCTGCCACGTTGAAATCAGGGTCGCAATCAAGTCAGGCTTTCTGAAGTCGCTTCTGATTGTAGTGGATGCCTGAACGCTCATCAACGACTTCAACTGCTTGATTGTCATCCTCTCCAAGTCGCTGTTGTTCGGTGTCCAAGGCTGTGAAGTTTTGACAATGAGAACATTGTCTTCATCAAGGTAGAAGGGCTTCAGCTGTAAAGTTTCCACGCCGTAATCTATGAAGACTATGCTTGGCATTGTAGAAAGGACAGGAAGGCACAAGCAATCCCTACATTGAATTGAGCAACAGGTCTGGTTAATGAAAAGGCCGTTGTTCACACAATCCGACAAGGTGCATGACTTGTCAAGCAAACTTCACAGCGATTGTTCTGACAACTGGTGCTATGCTCGAACTATTTTTGGACGGGCGCGTGTCCTATGCTTGTAGTCTCACACAACCACAGCATCTACCACACACTTCGCTCGAACTCCACAACACAGCTGTAATTGTGTTGTTAGATGGACATATGTGTGGGAGTGTATGTTTATTTTACCAAGCTACTCGTGTAAGATGCTGGAAGCTCGACATGTGTCTACGGCTCACTGCTCTTCCTCACTATCACTCTCTTCATCTTCATCTTCATCATCATCCGCTTCGGCCACTGCTTGGTCAATGATGTCAGCACCTGTCGGGTTGTTCATGCCCATGGTGGCTTGAAGATTGCAACCAGTAGCCAAGTTCAACTTGTGAAGCGTTGCCCTCGGACGAGTGTGCAACTCCTCGCCATTGAAGAAGAGCATCATCTGGGAAATCAGCGTCTTCTTAATCTTGCCATATCCGAGGTTGAAGAAGGTCAAGGCGATCTGACGACGAAGTTCCCCCACTGTGTCAGAGCCAGAAGTCGTGACATCAAAGTGTTTGTCCTTCAAACTGATGGATAGGGTCAATGGAGCATTGCGTAGGGTGGCCTTCGCAATCTTCTGCTCCTCCTTCCTCTGGACGGCCTTGGCCTTGGCAACGGCACGGTTGGACTCCTTCTCACGCTGCTTCACTTCGACGCTGACGGACTTGCACTTTGATTCATACTCCTCCATCTTGGCAATGAGCGACGGGAGAAGGTTCTTGAGGTCATCTGTGGATGATGCCACAACATCGGAAGCAAAAGCCTGAACAGAAAGCTGAGCCATCATCATCTCAACGAAATTCTGGTTCTGAGCGGGCTGGCTCTCGTCCGTTGCGTTTGCGTACCCCGAAGCCGAAGAAGGTTGAGTGCTCTTGGGTGCCATTGTTCAGACCGAAGGGTTTGAAGCAAAGCAGGGCAGAGTGAGGGCACGATTGATGAGAAATGGCTGTTTGATGGACGACAGGCAAAGTCCAACTGGACGCAATCTCAAACATCAAGTTGTTGAAGTAAATAACGTGGCGACAAGTCAAGCTTTGAAGACTGCTTACCCCTCTCAACACCATTCTTTCACTGGCTCTCCAAACATATGTCTGATACTGGAAGATGTTCAGAGCAAACGACACACTGAGTGTCTGGCTGAAACAATGAAGTAGAGGATGAAGACGTGGCGTGGTGGCAAACGACCGAATTAAAGGGACGAGCGACCCAAAAGCAAACACACCACCAACACCCCAGAACTTGATAACTACTAAAAGGGCTACCTCTTTCAAATGAAAAAAATGTCTGCCCCCAGCCCAACAATGAACAAGGCGACAATTTACCCAAATGATTACCTTAACGAAAACGATAAATAAGCTCCCCAAAAACCCTCTATTAAAAACGAATAAGGGGGAACACAGATTTGAGATGAACATAAAAACCAGAACAGGCAACCATCAACAGGCCACCCCCCAGGCCCCCTACTTTTACCATTTTTTGGGGGAGGGGGGGGGGAGAGGGGGGGGAAATCCAGAAATCCAGAGATCCAGAAATCCAGAGATCCAGAGATCCAGAAATCTAGAAATCCAGAAATCCAGCCGACGTAGAAACCAGCCCCAAGGGCCGCCCCAAGGGACATATAGGTTATATATATATATATATATCTACATAATCATATTCACATTAAACTTATAGAAAGCATATCAACAAAAGCAACACAGAACACACCGCCCCCATGCCGAAAGCATGGTCCATTCTGGACCAGGCATGGGGTCGGCGGATTACTCATGAATGGTCTGTTCTGATTGGGGTTCCTGATGTCAGGTCTGTGAATTATGAGAAATCGCCTACTTTATATGCAGCCCATGGAGTCAATTCAGCAGATCAAGCTTGAGACGAAGATGAAGGGATGCGAGCATTCGGAATGTCAATCCTCATGCTGCATGCTGAGCTTGCTTTGTTCATAGTTAAGACCCAGCAACACAGGAGAGGCAAGCTGAGCTGTTTGATCTCTTGCATTATCAGTGTGGTCTACTTTTAGTCATGGGTCCGAACACTTTGTTGTATGTGGTTGCCTGCAATTGCCATGTTATATACCCGTCCCGGGTCCTTTGCTCATCTCAGGTGGGAGAAGTCCATCTTGGTTTGGTGTGTGTACTCTGGATTCCACAAGCCGCTGCTTCAAGAGTCAGATACAAACCACGGTGATTGATGCTCGTGCTAAGCGCACAAACCTAAACTGGAACTGTTCACCGGGTGTGCAACAGGAAACTCATTTATTTAAATGTTCTTCCTTCTGGGCTTCTTTCCGGCAGAATCCGGTTTGGCCTGGTCTAAATTGTGTGCCGGGGTCCCTTGAAACGGGGCTCAGGTTGACACCTCCCCCGGTTATTTAGCACTCAGTTCAGAAGGCCTTTCGATTGAGGGCGAAGGAGGGCGCCTTCCCATGAAGTGACCAAAAGAATCCAGACACCTGTCCTTTTGTTCAATGCCTTGCAGGGGAAATCCCTGTAAAATGATGTACCAACAAACTCAGCCCTTTTTCCCCGCCACTTCAGTTTGGGAAATGACCCGGCAACAGGAAAGGTTTGGGCCAAGTTTGTTTAAACGTGTGGAAACCAAACAAATGATAGTCAAACAAAATGGGCGCACCACGACAACTCACGCAGAACATCCTAGCCCTCGTTTGGATTTCCATTCCATGTTCCCTTGCAGGTTGGCTTCAATGGAATTAGGACCCCCACTCCCCGTAAGATGAGGGATGGCTCAGCCTGTAAGGCGGGGTACCCGCCTCAGGAGCTACTTTGGGAATCCGGCAATGAAGTTCCGCCGTCTCAGCAGCCAAGCCGGAGGCGGACGTTTTTGGCGCCCAATTGACCTCGGCCCTCTCCCTGACCCACACAAAGAGAAAATATATGGAGAGAAGGGGGCCACAGCCCGCGCCATGCCAGTGCGAAAGTTGACCGCCCAGGATGTGCTCTTTCACTTGCAGGATTCTGGGGGGAAAGGAAAGGGTGTGGACATTGTTGCGGCTAACCAAGAGGGTAAACAATTATCCTTGCAGCATTTTGGGGTCATGCTTTTGTACATTGTGAGAAAGTGGAGATTGCCCATCTGCAGGCTGTCACCAATACTCCTCTCGTAACGCAGTCCGCAGCCACATTGCGGCATTCTGGGAAAAATGTCTTGACACTACCATGGTGTCTCCATGATTGGCAACGCAATCAGAGGTTTAAGATGCGGAGTAACCTTCTCTACAACACGCGCGTTGCCCTTAAGAAACGCGACAGTTTTGCGTGTGATTTTCAATGTGAGACTCGTTGGTGGACCCAGGGGGGTCTTTTTGCCACCTTTTGTGAGAAACTTGGCGACCCCCTCAAACAGGAATCCTTCGCTACAAGGGTCGATCATTTTTCCACCAAAGGTGGCTAAAAGACCCCCTGGGTGGACCGAAACCCATGGGGACTAACTACTCCCCAGTGACCAACATGCAACCCAAAAGGGGCTGCCCCAAACGGAGGCATCTCTCAAACCGATCGGTTTTGTTGGGTTCCAAGGGTTCCATGTGAATCTGCAGGAGTGTAACTGGCAGCTGTTTAATAAATGTTGCATTTTTAGAATCAAAAAACACAGACCATAATCAAACAGATTGTTTTTGGTTGAGGGCAAACGCTGAGGCATGTGGCATACCCACCAAAAGGTCACTTTTGCTTGAGAGAGAAGTGTTTCATGTTGCTCTGATAAACATGGAGCCCTGAAGCCATGATTCTCAGGAATCTCCTTGTTCCATTTCAGGTGTTCCCTTTTGGGTTCCAATAGATCTTCAGGTGGGAGTCTAAGATCCCTAGCCGTTCGCCTGGAGGCACCCGCCAGGGCCCAGAGCGCGCCAGCTGCTTGGCGCGCATGTGGCACCACTTCAGCACCAGCGCCACTCGGCAGCGAGTCTTCCGCGGCCTTTGCGGCCAAACCCCAAGGGAACCGGTCTGTAGTACAAGGGCGAAACACTTACTTAGTAGTCTACTCCTATGAGCCTATTACTCAATCGTGTTTTAACGTGCCCCGCTTTTCCTGGCTTCAAGGGAAATGCAAAAGGGGAGGAGGCATTCCTTTTGGGTTGACTTTAAAACCAAACCGGAAAAGGGTACCCTCAAAAGGCGCACACAAACACTCGGCGCGACTCAAAACGGGTGGGAACCCCTTTTAATGGGCATCCAAAAAGGGGCCCTTATTCCTTCCCACATGGTTGCACGTAGATCCCCACGGGTCCAACCGCTGAGTTTCACACCTACTCCCCCACAATTAACCTCAGGCGGGTTCCCCAAAAGGAGATTCCCTGGTGGTGTTTTTGGGGGTCGATGTTAGTCTGTAGGCGAGTATGTATCTCTAAGGTCATGGACGTGTTCCTCTACCGCGGTGTGCAGGGCATGACCACTGGCCTGGCGCTGCTCAGCAGCCGTCGCCTCTGCCCCGTGATCACCGAGGTTTGGGCGCCTCGGCGAAGTGTTCGGTTCCGGCGGAGCCAGCGCTTGCCGCGTTCCGCGGGTTTGACAGGTGTTTTGATGGAAACCAGAACGAGACCAGAGCAACCAAGGGATTTTGGGGTCACAACCAAGCTTGTCATCATTCGATCAGGCTCGAGTGGTGTTTTCCTGACGGCAGCTGGAGGTGAACGCCAAATAGTGTTGCGCTGGATTTCGCCTGCGTAACATAAAGTACAGCGAGGACCACACAACCCTTGATAAGCATGTCAGTAGTATCACACGCCAATGAGCAAACAAGCATTGTTCACGAGCATTGGACCCCTTTGTTGTGTACGCGGCAGCTGAGGGATGAGGTGCCCATAAATGATTGCCAACGGGTGGAGATCAGGTGACTAGCAAATGTTTGGTGACCTCTCAAATTCGGGCAGGGGGAAGGATGTCACGCATGATCAGAGTTCCTTTCATAGGGTTCCATTATTTCAAGCCAATGGATTATGATTCAACCACAAAATTGGCATTGATTGAGCGATTGGCTGGTTCACTGACTACTGATAGAAGGACGGACATACGGGTGGACCAAGTGAGAGAGTGACGGAGGAAAGGACGCGTGGACTGATAGATGGATGGGCAGACTGACCTACTCGGTAGTTGGGATACTGAGGTTGGGCCACAACCTTTGCAGTGTTCTGCCCCGGCATGCCTGCCCAACATACACAACAACAATTCAACATAGGCTGGTCTTGTGCGGAACTTCCCCTCAAAATAGGTGGTTGTCCTTCGGTTTCCTGTGGCCACGTACTATTCAAGCTGGTGGTTCCAAGTGGACCTTTGGAGCCAATGCGGTGAGGCTTTCATTGGGGCTGTCAAACTCATGGCTTTGGGGGAAACCAGGGAACCAGCTTGAACGGATTGTGGCCAAGCCAGCAGGAAGGGAGTTGTAGGGATGGGCATGAGTAGTTGGGTCATGTTTGATGTTGGGCTCAGTTGTTTGCAAGGGCTCAAGAATGACGAGGCTTTGCCGACCTTAAACCAGCATGGTGATGAATAGTGAGTACATAGTATGTTAGTGGCGCTCAACCATGTACAGTGGATATGTCCAACAATTGGGGGCCCAGCCCGTTTTTGGTTGAACTGTTTTGATGAGAAGCCAACACGAAGCCATCAAGAAGCCAGGACCTCAGGACGCCAGGCAACCAAGAGGCCAGGAAAACTCAGATGTCCTTCGGTCCCAGGAGCCCTTTGCCCTGCTCTTGGTCTACATGGCCTATGCCTTGGGCTCCTGGTATCTCTTCTCAGCGCCTTTGCCTCGACCGATGATACCCGCTTTCGGGTCATTATTTGCAATCAGTCAGTTTGCCTAAAAAATGTGGTAATTAGTCAGCTAGTCCAAAAAGACGCTGGCCAATCAGTCTAAAAAGACCGCTTTGGGCTATGGAAGGGCCCGTAGATACTTGTTTCTCGCAAAGAACGGGCGCGCCCCCCTACTGGAAAGAGTAAGTGGTTAACTCCTTTAAAGGCAACTCACAAGGACAACTAGACATTCGGGGGGGTCCCACTATATTGATACAGACCCAGTTTGAGGCTCGGCAAAGATAGACCAGAATCTGAGCATGTTGTTTTCAGTTTGGCAAAAGCTGAGGTAGTTGTGATGTGTCAAGCTGCCGAGCACGCTAGGAATGACAGTATGCCGCCTTAACGGCATCTTTGGAGCGCAAAGCCCTCCGTTCGCGAGGTTTAGGGTTTGAAGTTGGGGGTCTCTGGGTCTTAACGGTCTAATTCCGCACTTGTATCGACTCATGATGGTTATTCTTACGGGGTGCCCCATAGCTCCAGACAGAGAATTACTGTATATTTACTGTTCTTGGCATGTGTTTTAGTTGTTGGGCGGCTGCACAAATCTTAGTTTAGTGCTATGCTTTGTACAGATGGCTTGAGAAGGGTTGCTTCTGGCTGGACTTAGACTTGGGGGTCGCATTTGTTTGTTCTTACCACTCCTCGGAGACGGCCAGTGAGGGGAAAGTAAGCATTGCGAACCGTGTGAGCATGGCTCCCCATAAGCATGGTTGGCGAAATGGTCGATGCTCAGCACTAACAAGTGGACCCTGTTCTTGGACAAACACGTGACACGACAGTTTTTTTGTCATAAGGATCAAACAATGTGCCAACAGGTCTAGGGAAATCCTTGTTGATGTAGAGGGAAGTTTGCCACAAAGCTATCGGCCGGTTTCTGTGCCGACCTCTCAACAGCGGAGCTGCAACTTGGCTAGTCGAAGCATGAAACTTTTGACCACTTTTGGAAGTATAAGGACCCTTGAAGAAGGTTTGTGCACTTTTAGAGGGTTCCTCAACCAAAAACCGCCTTCTAAAGCAGCTGTCAAACGTGATTTTTTAAATGACCCAAATGTATCCTTTCAAGGGCCCTATTTTAGAGGTCCCGATATTTTCAACGGGTGTCAAACGGAAAACACTAAGTTGATGGCAAATATCACAGCTGACTTCGCTCCGATTGAACCTGGTGCCTTCCAAGGAACCTCGGGATAATCGTGGCCCATTTTTTTCGGGATCCTTCTTTTCAGAAGACCATCTAAAGCCAGGGGAAACGGGGTCAAACAGATGGAGAGTCAGCCTCTATGACAGTGTGTATGTGTCGCAGGGGTTTTCAGGGAGTCACAGGAGACTCTCGAGTCTTTTGGGGAATCCTCGGATTCTATTAGACCCCCCTCGCACAAAAGATGTTTCAGGCAAGCAAAGGGCCTTCGCCGATGGTTTGTCACCAAAACAAGTTGGAGCCAGTCATCACCGAGCTTCCTGACGTTGATACCATGCTCAGATGTTGATTCAAGTAGAGTTATGCGGGATGAGGGTTTGGCCAAATTTGGATGACACCAAGTTCAGTCCTCTTACAGAGAAAACAGCATCATATTATTTTTCAAATATGTATATGTGTATGTGTATATATATAAATATATAGGGATGGCCTGGTACTACAGACACACGGCCAAAGGGGACCTTTCGAGCTGCGTGAGCAGAATCTCGATTGAGACTGCAAGCGTTTGCTGGTCGATCCCCCCTGAAACACTTTCTATGCGTTGTTTTGTGTGTTCCTTTCGGGTTGTTGATTGCTTTGTTTTCATGTTGGGCCACGATGGCACATGCGAAATTCGCCCAGGTGGGTTGAAAAAGAAACCCTGCGCCTTTTCGTTATGTAAGGGTCCGTCCCATATCTTTCTTTGCAGGCCCGGAGCACTGCAAACTGATGCTAAGAAAAATAAATCATAAATTTGCAGGGCCCAAACCGATACCCAAACCGATGCTCAACCGATACCCAACTCATTGGCCTCCATGCCGAATCCAACCAGCTGCCCTGGAGCTGCTAAAATGTACTTTGTGCACTAAATTTGTACTGAAAGGATGCGATGTTCCAGCCGGAGCTGCCGAAATGTACTTTGTATACTGCATTATAGACTCTAGCACACTTGTACTCAAAAGTTGCGACTTTGGACCCGGACCTGCCAAAGTGTACTTCGTATATTACACTTGTACTGAAAAGTTGCGACTTTCCAACTGGAGCAGCCAAAATGAACCTTGTGTTCTCGCTTGTGCTGAACAATTGCGACTTTCGAGCTGGAGCTGCTAGAGTGTATACCGTACCAGTAGAGCCGGCGAAGCCGGTGGGCGGAAGTTTCAAAAAAATACAAACTATAGTTCTCTTTCTCTTTCCTCTCTTGACTCTGTTTTCTCTTCTTCTTCCTTTTCAGTGTTTCTCTTTTTTTTCGTCATTATCTCTTTCTTTCTGTCCTGTCTTCGCCTCCCTTCTTTCTTTCTTTCGTTCTTTCTTTCTTTCTTTATTTCTTTATTTCTTTCTTTGTTTTCGTTATTTCTTTCTTTCTTTCTTTCTTTCTTTCTTTCTTTCTTTCTTTCTTTCTTTCTTTCTTTCTTTCTTTCTTTCTCTCTTTCTCTCTTTCTCTCTTTCTCTCTTTCTCTCTTTCTCTCTTTCTCTCTTTCTCTCTTGGTGGTTGGTGATGGTGAGTGGTGGGTGGTGGGTGGTGGGTGGTGGGTGGTGGGTGGTGGTTGGTGGTTGGTGGTTGGTGGGTGGTGGTCGGTGGTTGGTGGTTGGTGGGTGGTGGGTGGGGGGTGGGGGGTGGTGGGTGGGGGGTGGTGGGTGGTGGTTGGTGGTTGGTGGTTGGGTGGTGGTTGGTGGGTACTAACTAACAAAC